>RXID01001119.1:222160-339375 GCA_005019695.1 Trichopus zeylanicus subsp. travancoricus | reverse complement strand
AACTTTTGATGTGTTCAATCCCTTTCAAATGAACTGCCTGTATAGTACTTAACTTATGATTTTGATTCTATATAACTTACCTCCTTGATTGTGCATAAAACAATCGATATTTATCTTGTCCATAATTATTAATGGAGTAAAGGGACTAGGAAATGATATTAACTTATACCTATAATTGTTGATTGAAGAGCTGAAGGAACTATAGGAACCAGACATTCAAATACTTGATGTAAATAAGAAACATATGTTTTATTTACATGTAGCACTGATGTGGACAATCAATAATTTTTCAATATATGCATAGCTTTAAGGATATAGCACAAGAGGAGAGCAGACATGTTCTATTTATAGAAAGAACACATAGTTCGAGTGATTAAAACTTTGCCGAAAGTTATATTACATGTGGTCACTTTATTTCGTATATTTGATTTATTATGAATATATTAAGGATATATTAGTATTACTTGCAGTTATGACCACTAGTGGCACTATAAACTAACTCGTCTCTAATGTCGCTAAAAATAATATTAACAGCACTAAATTTTGTTATTAGTTGTAATACTACTTAGCATCGCAATTGATTTTTAGAGGTGTTAATTTAGTATCATAAATATTCATGACGCTACTTAACAAGACGTTTTGTTAGCATCATTAATAATTTTACCTATAATAGGGCTAAATTAGTGTCAAAAAAACATGTAATTATTATAGTAGAAGCATCATTCTCAAGCACCTCCAATCCTTTCAAATTTGCTTTTGTCATGGAATCTCCAACATAACCCTTGATATGAGTAAGGATTTTTGAGATCTCTCTCACCAGCAATAGTGCTATGATCTAGTTTCCAAGTCATGGTCTACTCCCAATACCAATGCACATGATCCCAAAGCTCTATCCAAAATCGTCTTGTTCCATAGGAAGAAGTTTTCGGTAATAATGGAGACCCAAACTTTCTTGCATTCTGCTGTCTTTTTTAGAGTCGTGCGAAGGATCTTAGCTTCCCATTTGTCCCCTTGTAGCTTTTTCTTGATTGCAGCCACTGTCGGCAAGTTGAGGTTCAGGAAGCAAATAAAAAACTTGCCCTCCTTAATCGGTCGAGCCTTCCATCCCCAGACCTTTGGCCACATGTTTGCACATGCCTATTGGATATTCAACATGGATGGGGACCCTCGAATAACTTGAATCCTCACATATGTCGTCATAGTTTCCATGCAAACCCTAATTTCCAAATTCATTGCCAAATCGAAGGATTTAGAGAGAGAACGAGAGGATTCACCTTGTAGTCTTCCACTAGCACCACACTGAGGAGCCCAATGACTAGAGCTTTCACAATGATAACATTTGACTAGATTTCTGTAATCCGATATTTGGTGTTTCCATTCCCGACAGTGATAACACTGAAAAATTAATCTTTGATATGTTATTCTTTTACCTTCAATCTTGATTTGAGATTTGATGAGTAGACCGAGAAAAAGATTAGGGATCTTGCATGTAACAAATACTTCATTAAAGGAAGCCTTAAAATGAAATTGAGAATCTAAAAATATTTTCATTCCTCGAGATTGGAGATTTGAGGAAAGCTCTGAATCTGAGTTTCCTGGTGGAATGGGCCGCCTTGGGCTGTGGGCTGGATTAACCCAATGGAATTGATCTCCTCCCAAAGTTCATGATCCACCGAGAATTGAGTAGAAACCCTAGAGAGGGATCCAGCTCCAACTAGATTCGTAGCGAGAGATCCGAGCACCGGCCTCTCCGTCCTCGCGGCCCTCTCCATCCGATTTTCAAGAGGAACAACCGCAACTCTTCAAAAGTGGATGGCACTTTAGGCATTGTAGATCGGGGGTTGGTGCCACGTCGACCTCAATACCATCCACATCAGCATCCTGTTTGATAAGGGATTTGACGGTGACCCACGCAGAACAGCGAACAGCAAAAGGCTTTGGCTAACTGGTCAAGGAATTCCAACCGTAGGATTGATATTCAACGGAGAAGATCGTTCGATGGCGAAGGTTCTTCTGAATAGGCGGTACTGTTAGGTTTATTGTCACGTGAGGGAGACGTGATGTAAAAGACTTTCATGGTCCACCACATATCCAGTTCAGCCACCTATTTTGGATCGGTTCGTATCTTCCTAGCCAGGTTAGGTGACTAATCAGCAACCTTCCATGACAATCCAACTGGATGAGTGGAGCAACTCAATTGTCTTTATTTAAACAGCCTTTTTTGTTTATCCTTGTAAAATATTCTTTATTCTAAATTTTGACCAAAATATTTTAATTCCAATCAATAATGACTATAAAATCAGAACGTAATCCACTTTCAGAAATCCTAATCCGGAAGTTTATCTGCTCTTTTGGTCGTTCACGGACCATCGTTGTTGTTTAAACTGCCATCCAAAATTAGATTTCGAATGATTAGGTCATGATACAAGTAAGACATGTGAATTGAGATTGTTGAATAGAATGGCGCATGACTGAATCAATTGGAGTAATGGCCCATGCATAATTCCCCTACTCCTTCAACTTGAGGGTCCCTTCCCTTCCTAGATGTGATCATCTCGGTAGGTGGTTGCCTTCGGTTGCAACTCCGATTACTTTATGGTTGATCTAAGTCTAATCCCAACTCTGATTGACATTAGATATAACAGTGAAAAATTATAATCCTTTTTTTTTTTTTGCAATGAATTGTTCTTGCAAATTGGATTAAATACAATTGGCGACTTGAATTAGAAAAAATTGAAAAAAGTTCACACAAGTCTCTCATTTCCACCCAACTTCCTAAGGAACCACCCCAATTCTTCCATTTGGAAGCTCTTATTACGACGCCGGATTTAGCCCAATTTCCCTCAAACACCAATACTCAAGGAATGCTTCAAGCTCCCCGTATGAAGTACATGGGAACCAAGCGCCACCTTCCTGTTCCCAACCTCATCCACCACGCTCAAGTCCTTGCACACATCAACCTTGAACACGACCTCGGCAACCTCTTTCGGGCCCAAGTGCACCTTCTCAAACCCTACCAGGTGCCTCGACGGCGAGTTGTGGACAGAGGGCGGTGTTGAGTATAGGAATACCGTGTGGCCGCCGGCCATCAACCCGGAGTTCTGGACTCTCAGGTGTATGTCAAAACCGAGATTCTCGCACCGGGTTCCGGGGAGGTCGACCGACTTGCACCTTTGGGAGCGGCACGGGTGCCCCTGTTCGAGGGGAATCGATACCAGCTTCGGAGCCTGGACTAGGTGATGATCGAAGTTAGTGTAGCTGAGACCGTCTCCGAAGGAGTACACGGTCTCGCCGGTGTAGAATCTGTATGTCCGGCCAGGGTACCCAGTGCTCGGGTCGGGTCTCATGCGCATGTCAGTCATCGGCACACTGTCAGCAAATGATTGCGGGTACCATGTCACTGGCAATCGTCCACCTGCAACACCAAAATCTCGTCTTAGTATTTTCACGACGACAATGAATAAATGTATAAATCATGAATATACACCAAACTTACTAGGGTTATAGTAGCCGAAAATAATGTCAGCGATGGCAGCGCCGCCAGCCTCGCCGGGATACCCTACCCAAAGAATGCTAGAGATCTTATCGTCGTTCTTAGCGAAATTTATGTCGAACGGGCCGCCGGACATGATGACGAGGATGACCGGCCCCTTGGCCGCCTTGGCAACCTCCGTCACAAGAGTTGCCTGCTCGCCTGGGAGGCGGAGATCGACCCGGTCCAAGCCCTCCCGCTCGATCGATTGATCAGAGCCAACGATTAAGATGGTGGCATCGGCTCCAGCGGCTGCCTGCTTCGCCGGATCAAGCTGGACGTTGTTCGAGGAGCATCCGATGTTCAGACAGCCAGGCTGGTACACCGTCGAGAACGCCGCCGACAAGCCCTGCAACGGCGTCGTGTACTTGCAGGGTGTACCTGCAATTTAGCCCCCCGTTAAGCAACCGAAACCGATAGGACCCAAATTGAACCGATGAGCCCGATTGAAAAACGATTAGGGTAAAGATATGGGATGACCTTCGTAGTTGCCGATCATAGTGTAGCTGGCGTTGGCATTGGGTCCGATCACCGCCAACGACTTCAACGACTTAGCAGGCAAAGGAAGAGCTCCATTGTTGTTCTTGAGAAGAACAATGCCTTGCCGGGCAGCCTCGAGGGCGAGATCTTGGTTTGACTGCGTGCACACGTCCTTTGGGCCGAGACCGCCGAATGGCAGCTTCCTCGGGTCGCCATCGAAGAAACCGAGCCGCATCAAGACGGCGAAATTGTTAGTCACAGCTTTGTTGACGGCGGCTTCGTTAAGCTTACCGGCCTTCACTGCCGCCACGGCGTGCTGCTCCAAGAATGTCCCACAATTAAGGTCCAGGCCTGCAAGGTTGCGCCAAGGATTAGATGCAAATGGGCCGGAATGGGCCCCGGTCCAGCCCAAATTTTCACCGGTGAATTAAGCATTGTTACCGGCGGAGACGGTGATGGCGGCGGCGTCCTCCGGGGTTTTGGTATAATGCTGGTTGTTGTAGAGCACATCGACTGCATCGCAGTCGGAGACGATGTACCTGAACAAAAAAAGGCCCACAAGATGATTCAGAGTGTGATGGTGAGGGGCTTAGTTTTGGGCCAAAAAGCTCATGAGGCAAGTGTACATGCTCTTGGGACAAGTAGATATGCATGATATTATTAGGTGAAAACGAGAGAGAAAATAAAAAATACAAGTATTTTGATTATTAAGAGTACAAGTGAGACATATACAAATAGGTTAAGGTATTTTTTTTTTTTCCCACACAGTCGATACAGACTGAGACAACAACAATCGATACGATAAGCAGCGAAACCAAGATCGTGATTTTGAACCCCGATAGGGATGCGAAAGAACAGAGAGAGAATAAGGTCGAACCAACCCATTGAGCTTCCATTTGCCTCTAATGGTTCCGGCCAGGAGATCTGGGTCAGCACAAGTTGGCACGCCATTGACCTGGTTATACGAACACATTACACTAGCCACATTGCCATCAATAACGCAGCTCTTGAAAGGTGGCTGGAACGTGTCGTGCAGGTCCTGCTTCGTCACCTAAACAAAACACCCAAATCCAAATTTATACAAGTAATTATCGGCACTAATCACAATTAAGGATGACGAAACACCGAAAACAATATTGATGACGTGCCTTATCTTCCTTGGCTTATATGGCATTACGTATCGGTTCTTGCACGGATTCTCTACTAGTTTATTCCTTGCAAATATAAAATTTTCTCATGCACGTACACTTTGTTTTAATATTTTTTAAAAAAAAAAAAAATTGTGTGTCAACTTGTCAGATTCGGGTTTGTCGGTAACAAACATTCTTCAAATTTAACAGTAAAACAGAATAATTCACAGTAAGAGATCAGAAGAACTGAACAAGTCACCTTGGCGTTGAAGGTATATCGCTGAATCCCTTTCCAATTGTCGAGATCGTAGGCAGTGTAATGCTTGCAGCAAGCGGCAACCTTGAGCTTCTCCGGGTCGCCGGCGGCCTGCAGTCCTCTGACGTACCTGGAGGCATATTTGCTTGAGAGCAGCGGGTCCTCGCCCGGCGTCTCCTGCCCTCTCCCCCACCGCGGATCGCGGAAAATGTTGATGTTCGGGCTCCAAAATGTCAGCCCTGCCAGACCTACATTGTGCATTGCCCGTGCCTCCGTCGAAACCACCTACAATTTCGATAATAAAGATCAAAATCCAAATTTTTGGCGCAAAATTTTCAGACCGACCGTCGAATGTCGCTGGCATCATCTTGCTTTCAGAAAAAGGGTGAAAAAATTTTCAATTGCAGAGTAAGTATTTTCAGTAAAGGTTGGTTTTATTTATTTCAAAAACTTTTTTGATGCAAATTAATGATGTACTTTTTATTAATTACAGGATTTTGCATTATTGAATCGTTTATTGCCTGTAATAAAAAGACTTGAAAGAGAAACACTACCAACTTGGATAAGAGAAAAATAAATGCTGAAAGACAAGACATTCCTTCCACACCAAAGCCCACGAATAATATTCAGATAATTGCTATGCCATACAAGAAGACAAATTCAAATCAATTAGCACCCAATCAATCACAAAAAAAAAAAAAAAAACCAACACTCATGAAAACCTCAAGAGCATCAAATTCAATCTCCAACAAGTCAGTGCAGCTTGAAAATCCAAAGCTTTGGCCTAAAAATTCACCAAATTACACAGAAAATTTACACCAAACGCATCAGCAGCAACATCCCAGCAAAAACTTGTTATTTTTCCATTCCAAGACCATGATCAAACACAATCTAGATTGGAAAAATGCAAGAAAGATCTCACCTTTCCAATGGCTTCAAAGAGAGTAGCATTAAACGACGCCGCCGTGAGTATGACTTGAGGAAAGCTGGTGGCACCAGGAACCAAGCTAGAGAAATGCGTGCCAGGGCCGACATAGGACACGCCGTGGAGCGCCTCCGACCACCACTCGTAGCTGGGGATGCCGAGCCTGGGCACAGCGCCGGCCTTGTTGACCATAAACGCGACCTTCTCCTCCAGCGTCACCCTCCCGACCAAATCCGCCACTCGCGCCCCCAAATCCAACGACCTGTTGCAGAACCCCAGCGCCTTCAGGGACGCGTTCCCCTCGGTGTCACAAGCAAAGATTGGATTTTGCGCCCGGAATCCGCTGAAAAAGATGAAAATGCACAGGAAAAAAAGGAAAAGGTGAGATTTTGATGGGAGATTCATGGCGGAGATAGAGGGTGGAGGGGACTGGGGGGTGGAGGTGGGAGATTAAATAGCGGGACTGGAGAGGAAGAAGGGTTTGCTTGGATGCGGCCGCGAGGGAGAAGCGAAAAGAGGAACAGAGCAGAACAGAGCAGAGAGAAGGGGAGTGGCCGGTGAAATTAGACCAAAGAATTTTTATTCATCTATTTACTTATTTATTTATTTTACTGCTTATTTATGGGTTTGATCGGTTTGGGATTTTTTTTTTTTTTTTTTTTTTTTGGTGCTGGTTTTTATTTGAGCGAGCTGGGGGCCATGAGCTCCATGCTGGTGTGCATGCAAATAATGCAGCCAATGCGGTCACTTGAAGCACCCACGTGGTCTGCTTGACGTGTCTGACGGAGTTCGGCAGCCTACATATTTGGCAGTTAACAATATTATGTATTAGAAATTATTTAATTTCTTAAATTGCGGAGGATATTTTAACAAATTTCTAAGAATATTTGATTTAGACAGATAAAAACTCGATGAAAGTTGAATTTTACAGATATAGGATGATCTGAGATTACCGAGTTGTTAACTGTAACTTTTCTAAATAAAAAACAATAATTTCTTAATTACTAACATCAAAGAAAAAAAAATGAAATACTATGGTGCATTTGACAAAACATCAGAATTATCATATTACTGTTATATTTATTTATTTAAATTTTAATAAATAATATATCAAGGACATAAAGGTTCAAAAAACTTTAAAACTATTTATTAACTAGGCTAATATCCAAATGCCAAAAATTTGACAAAATTATTTTTTTATATTTTAATCTTAATTTTAAGATTGAGTTAGCTTAAACTTGATTTTAATCTCCAATTAAACAGTGCCCTGCAGCTCAAAGCCTTAGAACCAAAGTTTTAAATCTCAGCCACAACGGTTCGGTTTCGGGCGAAACTGTTCAATTTCGACCAGTGCCGCAACATATCGGTCGAAAGTATTGTGCTTTAGGGTTTTCGGCAAGCGCATAGCGGGCTAAGCGAGCGCAGTGCATGGGGAGCTCGCGGGGCAAGCTCGCATAGGAAGCTTGCGGGGCGTCATGTGAATCACTGTCACGAGACCGCATAAAGCTAGTTGTTCTAACTCATATGTATATAAATATTCATCTGGATCGTCTAGGTACTGAATTCATAATTCCACATCCAAATGTTTTAAACTCAATTGATGATAATTATGATGATGATGATTAGTTGTATTACGTTATAATTAATAAATTATGTATATGTCAAGTATATTTTAATAATAAGTTAAATTTGCTTATGTTAATTTTTAACTTTTAATCATATTCATATTATTTCTCGTATATTTTTTTATATAGTAATATATAAAAAATAGATTGTATCAGTGATTAACTATCAAAATTAATTTTAATTAATTAAAATAATATTTAATATTGTGATAAAATTAATTATAAATTCTTTCATAATTTTTAAATTTTTATAAAAAAATTTAAATTTTATCGTATTTTTAATTTGAAGTCAAAATCCAGTTAAAATATAATCAAATTCTGATCAATATATAATTAAAATTTAAAAAAAAAAACTTTTTTCGATCAAAACGTATCGGTTTGATTAAGTGATGTGGAAATTAAAATTTAAAACCTTACTCAGAACAATCCAACAAGTGCAATGTTGTCAAAAATCAAACCGTCTGACTGGTTGAACCGGTAGGTATGCAGTCTAATCCTACGTAACTGGTCCAACCGGTTCAAACCACCAATCCGAGTTTGACACGGAAAACAGATGGACTGTTTGATGGCGACGACGATGAGTTGGGTCGTGTACCGGTCGAGCCTCTGGTATCCAATTGCCTGCCCGTGATCACCGAGTGATTCGAAAGCATTGTGAGTGCGCGTCCGGTTAGTCGCGGGAACAGGCGGATTCGGATCGATTATTTATTCGGATCCTGATTGGCCATTTTGGACAGGCCGCGGGCCCCGAACTCGTTTTGACGCCACGTCCCCGGTGCCTTTCCCGCCAAAAGAATATTCCCTCGCCATTAGAAAAAAATCGCGGGAAAGACGCGTATGAAACGAGGGTCGGGGTAAAGCTTGTTTGCCTCTCTCGCGAGTTCCTTTTCTTCATTTTTTTTTTTAATAATAATTTTATCCGAGATCCTCGCGTGGGCAGAAGATCTCTTGATATTTAATGATTATCTCCCATGCAAAATATATAATTAAATCTCATTATTTTGTATATTCATCCGCGGTCACTTCGTGTTCAAAAATATGTGCATTACGACCGAAAAGCAGTGCAAAAGTACTTGAAAAAAATATCCTGATAATTTTTAAAGTGAATAATGAAATCTCAAAATCTCATAGTTAACTTAAAACTATGATTATGTTAATTTAAAATATAATTATTGAGAATTACTTAGGTTTGACGAGAGTCGATTTGCTGAACTGACTAAAAGACCAACTAACGAAGACCAAAATCTAATTTAATTAGTCAAATAGCGAGGAGGATGGCATGGTATGCGCAATTCAATCATCAGATCCACTCTAAACAAGATGCTAAATTTCTCCATAATAAACTTATGCATTAATTTTATATTAAATGTCAATATCTCAATCATGAACTCTCAAATGTTTTTATTAAATATGACAAGATTATCCAAGTAATACAGTACATTAATTATAATTATTAAAAAAAAAAAACAAAGAATAAAGTAAGATTCTATTATGAATTTTTTTAACAAAATTAACTCAGATCCCCGTAAAATCCACCAATTCTTTTCATTACATTAACTCCCGCATAATATGTAAACTCTCAAAAACCCACACACAAAGAATTCAAAATCTATTTTTCAAGAATACTACGTTTATCATTTTTTCTCTTTTTATTATCTTAATTGATGAAGAGTTTTCGTCGAAATCACTTTTAACTTAGACTTAATTTACGTACGAGGAGGTGAACCGCAGCCGTAGCCCCGAACTTAGATCCAAATCCGAAATTGGAGTGTTGTAGGTTGGTGCTCCATCAAAGTTAAGTCGGATCGGAACGAGCCAACTCTCGTCTCGCCCAGCGCCAACCACGCCATGAAGTTGATGATATGATCGAATCTCGCGGTCTAAGTCGCCATCATTTCTGTGTGTTCCCTGGCTGCTAGTGCACGTTATGGGTGTCGTGAAAGACATGGCTCATCCGCCAAACTTTATGGAAGACATTTTTCATTATTTTTATTTTATATTCTTTTAACTAAAGAAAAAGACCATGGTAAGGAAATTCCTCATCAGTTGATCGGACGACATTGCGTCAGTATTATTATTCTTTCATGATTAATGATCTTGACTTAGTTCGTTAGTTTGGCCATTTCATATCCTCCTCAATTGTCTCATCACTCTGAGATCCTTCTATTCATGCATATTACTATTTGTGTTTGCCATGTTTTGTCTCTAACTTTTTTTTTACTTTTCATTCCGTAAAAGAGAGAGAACTTCATTAACCAATCAAGTCTAATCGCGTGAGATTAATACTCCATGGGGTTTTCTCCGAATACCAAGGAGACTATTTGTTTGATTTCTATAACTTTCTCTCGTGAATACTGTGTTCAAACCCTAATAACAAGAGTTCTATCACACGGCCAAAGTCCGTTACATGATCTCGTTGTAGTGGCACCTATTATTTACAATGGGTATGATAAGTGCCATGGTGAAAGTAAACCCTACGGTGCATGCAAGCGTCTACTGGAATGCAACTATGGAAGGAAAGTGGTATTTAAAGCAAAATTCTAAGTTTTAATTTTGGGATCAGTTTTAGCACATACCAAAATTCCCAAAATTGATATGTTTTAATTATTTTACTTTGGTCATTTCAATTATTTTAGATATTTCATGGCTCAAAAAAAATACTAAATTTTGAAATAATTTTTAAAATTATTTTGTTCTAGTTTTGATCAAAACCGATGTATTCAATTGAAATATTTCAATATCAATGGAAACTTAAAACTTTAATTTAAAAGAGAAATGAGATAGGCATGGTTGGTATGGGAAAAGAAACCATCTAACAATGCTACTCAAGAATATTCAGGAGTAATATTTGGTTAAGGAATATGGACAGTGGCTAGCTAGAATGTGATGTACTCATTTTGGTCTAATTAATAGTAATCAAAATGCCTAACTCAGAAGAATCTGTTGGCTGTTCTCAGAGGCATAAGAACAAAAGTAATATGTCGGCAATAATACATTAATAATAAAGACTCCTTTGGCTTGTATGTCGTTGGAATTTTTTTTTTTTACTATAATTGTCCTTCATTTCTTGATTGATTCTAGTGCTTGTCTTAATCTTATGATTTAAAATGAAGCCAAGTGATCATGAGCTTTTTGTTTAAGAGAAAAACAAAGTGTACCTACCATCCTTCTACTATAATTCGAAATAACTCACGCTAATTCTTCTAATAGTCATAATTCTGTTTTTTATTTCCATTGCCAAATACACCTTAAATATTTATGAATGTTGGTACGCTCTTCTTCCAAAAATGGTTTCTTTGTCAGTAGGCCGTAGCATCAACACGGTTTTCTGCAATTGTCATTTGAATATAATTCATTAATGTGCATTTACAAATCGTTTTTTGAAAGTTAGATGAATCATCATATTAAATTATGGAAAATTCCTTCACAAAGAATACGATTGTGACAAGGTGGGGCTCAAGATTGAGACCTCAAATATGTTGTGATGCCAATTATTGTGTGATGAATTAGTTTTATATCGAAGAAAAATTCATATCCTATCAATTTAAGAGACTTGAAGTTGTATAAACTCTCTAATACCGAAATTAAATAGTGAGAATGCAATTGAGTCAAGTCCCATAATAGTGTATATTGATTTAATAATTAATAATATAATTGAATTATATGTTAGTAATAAATTAGTCTCACGTGAGATAAAAATACATATTTTATCTAATTTAAATATTTGAAATAGTTTGATATTTGAACTATCAGATCTGATTTGACATTTTTTTAATTCTCCCAGCATAGACAAATGTATTGGGCTTAAGTTTTTGAACTTAAATCTTGACGAAATGAATGCAATGACGGGAGGAATTCGAGTAGAATGTTGTTTTTCATTCATTTGCATATCCTGATTTCAATCAATAGCTACTGCAACTTGCAAGATTCATATTTCTAGGTACATAATACATGCTGGCCATAGAGAAGAATTAGACATCCGTTTAATTAGATTTTACAACATTTTATGATATTTTAGCCCTTGCAATTTCTAAAATTTATTCTATGTCCTGTGTTTTCGCTTTCTAATCCTGTGGCAAGAATACATGGGGGAACATGTTGATCAAAGACACAAATAATGAACAAAAACATAAGAAAACAGATAAAGGAAAAATCACTGATATAATCCAGAAATGCAAAATATATTACATTTATAGCAGAGCATTTGAAGTCTCATACTGTAGTGCAGCAAGTGAAGAAATTTGCAATCTTTTCCCATGTCTGCAGAAAAAAGATAAATTCATAAAGATACAGCAGATGAGACATTGATTTTATGCATCCAATCAAAAAATGATCACAATAAATGTTTATAATCTTAATAAATAACGAGATAATATCTAATTCACTTGTTCTTTCTCCCCTTTTTCTTTACCCTTGATGTTGATTCTGATAGCAACTTATAATTCCGGACAAAATGTCCAGTAGAATATTATTTTCATATGTTCTGCTGACTCCAGTTGCAGAGAAATATAACATTCGAACATATCCAATCCCATTCAACTCTGTTGGCTATGAGTTTTGACGGACAATTTTCTTCAAACATCACTTCCTTTTTCATTCTGTCTTCTCCACTGCAATTCACGGACAGCCGTGCTCAAACTGTGCATTTACAAAACAAAAAAGAATGATAAAAAGAGGATCTTGAAATTTGAACCCTCTGGTGTCCAACATTTTTTTTAGAAAAATGTCTAATAATTTTTTGCTATTCATCCTTACAAAGCATAATTCATCTTAAGAAAGACGACAAAAAAAATAAAATAATAAATCCTTGGTTTCGTAAAAGCAAGGCCAAACCAAAATGCTTTCTTGGTATTCCCAATAAACAATGTTCTAAACCAAGAATCCATTGTTTCTGTTGCAATTGAAACAAATACATCCCTCACTGTTATCATAAAAATGATGCAAGAAGCTCAACCAAGACAAACACATGAAACTGAATCAAGCAGATAAGAGACAAAAAGCCAAAAACTTACAGTTGGAGAGCGTTGTCGATTCTGTTCATTGCTGTTGTGATCATGTTCATGAGCAATCTGAACATATTCGCCGCGGGGGCTGCTACGAGGAAGCAATTCGTCGTCGTTGCCAACGCTGATGCGCGTCTTGTTGAGCTTCCGGGCCTCCCGAATCTTGGTGAAGTCCATGGAGTAGTCTGTCACGCCTTGCTTCAAGTCCCAGTCCCCGAACGCGGGCACCGACATCCACCCCTTCCCCTGCTATTGAAAATCGCACGAACCTACTATTACATATCTGCAACTCTATTCACATCAAAAGCACGATGCTCACAAAAACGAGAAGAGAGGAGGAGAATGACCTCTTTGGAGTAGTTCATGTGCGTCTGTGTTTCTTCAGAAGCGATAAAGGAGAATCCGTCAAGTGATTTGAGTGCCTCAATTAAGGGATTGTGAGTTCATTGTTATGCCTGTTGTTTTTGGACAGTAGCCTGAGCTCATAGCAGACGACTAGAAAACGCATGGCCCTCGTGAGCACACATAGGCATTGTCGTTGGGTTCTAAAACGTGTCACTTCTGACAAAAACCACAGCCATATCTTGTTTGTATCGTTTCGCCTGCCCTGTGACTTGTCCCCATCTGGATGGGGTAAAATCCCGTTCTAAGGTCTTGGTTTCAGGAAAATGTCGCAGAAATGACTTCATTTCCTCACTGTTTACATTGCAATGTCGAGAAAGTGGCTTTGGATCGGCAATGTAGGCCTGAATTCGTTGTTTCCTTCACTGCTTGAGTTCACAAGGGCAAGAATGAGTAAGGAATTTGGCCAGGCCTGTTTGAAGCCTAAATTTTCCATGAACACCAACAACACATCAACCCTTCCCCCAACATGTAAAATTGATTTCACATCTCATTCTTTTTGGATTGTAGGATGATACAAATAACAACACCAAAAAAGGGCAAAATTTTATTGTTTGACAATTCAGATATTTAGAATGAATTGGACATTGCTGTCATGGATGCAGACTAAACATACTCATAACAGCCGGATCGAGCTAGAAAAAATAAAATAAAATACAGCTGCAAGTTCAAATTATTCTGAACTAAATCAGGCCTAACACTATGTTACAAGATTGATGAACTTGCTCCTCAAAAAATCCAAACAACTCTGGAGATTGGCTGGTTATGTTAGTCTCAAAAACCAAACGGGGTTCTTCTTCGGCTTCCACCCTCGCCATACTGCTCATTCCATTTCCTTAATGCATTCATACTAGCGGCATCATATGGAACAGAAGGACCCACCTGGTGAAAAGAATTTTTTTAAAAAAAATTAAGTTATTGCATAATAAGTTAGCAGAACCAAAAATAACAAATTTATGAATACCTTTGCTTTGGCTTTGATGAAATCATCCAGTTCGAGGGGCCTCAGTGGTGTTGTACCACTTCTACCTTCCTGATATAAATTAAAAAAAACATTCATATTGACAGGCTACAAATGATTCTTGTGTGGAAATTAAGCAAATGGTAAGTCTGGAAGAACACATTTGACAAAGAAAGCAATATGCAAAGGAATAGAAAGTAAAGAGAAAGCAGAGAGAGAGTTGATGAACAAATGTATCCTGGCTATAGAATCAATGTATGAATAAATGCACTCAAAAAAATGAACAAAAGCATCAGATAGATTGTGGCCATGCCCATACCTTTTTTATTTCTTCTAGAAGTTCTTGAACAGGCTGGTATGCAGCTGCAATACATAGGTTCTGTGCAAGAAAAGAACTAAGAATCGCATGCATGAATCCAATCCTGTAGGTGAAAAAAGTTTGATTTTACCTTCAAATCACTTCCAGAGTAACCTTCTGTCACATTGGCAAGTTCCTCAAGCCTAACGTCTGGATCAACTTTTTCTTGCGACAGGAAAATTCTCAAAATTTTTAACCGATTTGCAGCATCAGGGAGGTCAACATATATTCTGAAATCTCAACATGATCATCAACTTAGTTTGGTCTAAAAAACAAACATCAATATAGTTATGCAATTTAAGCAGTTTTATTGGATGGAGTGTAGGTCACTGCTAATAAGAAGAGTGAATCCATGTAGCTGCTCACTAAACTCTGACCTTCTTGGCAATCGACGTATTACAGCATCATCAAGGTCAAACGGCCGGTTTGTGGCACCAAGAATAAGGATTCTCTCGTCATCTTTAGATCTCAATCCGTCCCAAGCAGCCATAAATTCGTTTCGCATTCTTCGTGTTGATTCATGCTCAGAAGAACATCCTCGAGCCCCAAGTAGACTATCAATCTACAACAATCGCAATTAAAATGATCATATTCTAAACATTAAATATATGGTAACTGTCACAGGCTAATTTAAACAAGAACGAGTATCAGACCTAAAGAAAATTTGATTACTATGCTACAAGAACAGAACCCAAGAATTGCCTTTGAAATATAAACAATGTTACCTCATCAACAAAAATGATGACAGGGGATAGCCGCCTAGCAAAAGAGAAGAGGGCCTTGGTGAGCTTCTCGGCATCTCCAAACCACTGATCAGGAAAAGGGAAAAAGCACAAAGAATCAGCATAGTATAAATAAAGAGAAAAGAAATATTCTACGTCAACTGCAGAAAAAGGCAACAGAATTTAATCAAGCTTGAAAAATCATATCAGATATGACAGAAACACATTGAATTTATTAAATAATGTCAACCGTCATGACATTAAGAGGATAAAAGAAACATGCTGCTCATCATAAGTAAGTAGTTGAGAACAGAATGATCTTGCAGCTAAGGGCGCTTGAAGTAAGATCCTCAAAGAACTTGCATGAATATGTAAGTATCTATGCAAGGGCCTGTTGAGATACTAAATCCATCAGAATTTTTTACTATAGGATTTGGGTTTGCATGCTACCAAATTCCTATGGCAATTACTATGGTTGGTGGATGGCAGTCATATGGGCAGGCATTGGATGCCAGATCCATTCCATGGGAAGGATTATAAGGGTTCACCTTCTTTTCATATTTTCTATGAAATCACATTATTCCAAAGTAAATATGCAGCTCTTAAAAGTTGGCACCAAACATCAACATAGAAAAAAATCCTGTGGAAGAAAGAAAAAAACACAGGAGCCCTGCATTCCTTCAGAAAAAGGACTTCAGGGGCTATCTAAAACAGGCCCTAAGAGTGAAACCAATAATGCTTATAAAACTGGCATTAGAAGGCATAACAAGTGAAAAAATACACAAAATTAAAAAATTATTAAGTACCTTTGATGTGAGGGCTGAACCAGTTATGCTGATAAAAGTTGCACCAGCTTCAGTAGCAAGCGCTTTCGCAAGAAGAGTTTTTCCTGTTCCAGGTGGACCGAAAAGCAATATTCCTTTGCAAGGCTGACAACAGTTCACAAATTTCATCAGAGACTCGATATGCTCCTGTATGGCTACTAAATAAGGCCTATAGCATGTCATTATGAGAAACAAGACCATATAGGAGAAGGCAACAGAATGATCAAAATCATGAGAAGTTGGTTTTACTTTGATCGAGAGGATTTAAGTAGATTAGCACATGACCATACATGCAATTAACTTTTATCCCCTCATGGAAATGAAAACTTCCATTATTTCATATGCTCTGAAGTATTACATGAAATTCTCAGAAATGCATTATATTGTGAATGGTAGCCAACGAACATGTCTTTCTTCTGAAGAACCAGAAAAAACAAGGTTAAACAAGGGACGGGCAAAAGAAACCAGCATATGAGGTGAATGGACATGCAGCCAGCAGGACAAGCCAGCAGGACTCGTGGCAAATCTATTTAAATCAAACAGAATAATGGTCCTTTTGTGTTTTTCTTGTTGATTTTTCTCCCATCTTAGGAAGCATATTATTCTTTGTTCTTTGATTATAGCCATCATCAATTCCTCATGGTACATATATGGCCACATGCATTAAAAAATGGCTTTTAAGGTTCAAAACATCCAAATAGTTTTTATCAAAGAGTGACAGTAGTTTTCTGTGAAAAGAGCATGACTAGTATAATAGTTACCCGCAATAGATTTCCATGAGAAAAGAGCTCAGGTCTCCTCATAGGAAGTGTAACAAGTTCGCTCAATGTTCTCTTCACATCCTCAAGGGCCCCAATGTCATCAAACTTCACACCTATTTCATCTGGTGAAACCACTGCGGAGACAAAATTTCTCTCGTACTCATCTCTTGCAAGATTCTGCAGTAAATAACATGCATATAAACTAATCCTAGCAACAACAAAATCTCCTAGACACGTTCTTCAGCAGAAAAGATAAAGAAAATCAAAGTGAAGAGACCTTAAGGCTTAGCGAACGCTCCCTAGAAACTGTTTCCTGTTGCCTTAACCTCAACATGGCGATCTCCAGGCTTCATATGAAATACAGATGGTGAAATTTCAGTGTTGCAGATTAAAAAAAGGGGAATATTCTTCAGCTGTTATGAATTACCTTTCACAGGGAACCATTAACCTTTCACCCTTCATGGATGGAAGAGTGCTACAAGACAAGTAGTGATTTCTAGCCCATCCCACTGTCATCTCTGCCTCTGAGAAAGAACAACACAAAGGAGTCGAAAACAGTACAAATGACATTAAAAAAATATAGAAAATGATTTTGCTTTTCTAATGCCATACAACTCCAGGATACAAAAGAATTCTACTCTGTATTGTTTCCTCTCTCGTAACGTTTGTCCAAAGAGTGATTACCTATATTGTTATGGCTGGACAAAATGAAGGCACAGCAGTCAAAGACTTACTGTAAAAGTAAATAGTGATTGCGTTTTCTTTTTTTCTTCTTTTTTCTTTTTGAGCAATTCAGGATTTAGCATTGAAGTAAATGGTGATTGTTAGATCTTAAAGATGACAATATATGTGTTACGTCGTTGTTAGCCCACAAAAGTTAAATTGTTCGTAACATTAGATAACTCATATTTAAGATGCCTGACTTCTGCTGCTCCCTCTGGTTCTCTGTTTTTTCCACAGGGCACAGGACACATTAAAGCTGGCCATGGAAGATAAAACTTCAAGCAGCTGGTAGTGCATCACTCTTGAATAGATGATGAAATCTTTCAAAAGCACAATTGCCATCCATGCCACCATGACAAGTAAGCATTAGCTAATGTTTCCTTTAATCTCTCTTTGTTATTCATGTCTTTGGAATCTAAACAGGGAGTTCGAAGAGATAGAATTTAACAGAAGATGAAGCAGATAGCTTATTGCTTTATTAGGTGACAGAAATCATATGAGAAACCTAGTTCTCCTTTATCACAAGTCCAATTAAGCGACTAATTATAACTTTGAAGCCAGTTTTTATTTTGTTTTTAGAACTGTGCCTTCCCTTTTACAACACAATTTTCGTTTCATACTTTCCCTACAACAAAAGGCATACCTATGGAATGTTAACTAAAGACTGAGGCCCATGTCACAAATATTTCAATATGTTTATTCAATATTCAAAGATTGATGGTTCACGTAGCGATAGAATCTAGGCTTAGCTATCTGCCATGATACTTTTTACAAATTAAAATGCAAAGAAAAATGTTAATGAGTTTCAAGGAGGAAAAAAAATGATTGCTTGCACTCCAAAACATCCAAACCAATTTGAAAACATCAAATAGGGATAGTTATTGGTACTTTCTTACTTTGCTTTGTTAAGATCACACCATCAGTCTTAACATGCCAAAGGTCCTCACATAATAGTTCATGCTCTTCCAGCACCTAAAAAGCACAGGAAAAAGAGTTGATAGCTGAGAGAGTTCCAAATACAGAAAGAGGAAAGCATGACAATTTTGCATTTATCCTATCTCAAAATAGTTTTGTATTCAAAACTCATCACTGAGAATTATGTATGACAACCATGATTCTGCACCTTTTGCAACTCAATAAGGTTATTCATTGATATTATAATTCTTCTATCTTTCTCAATTTGCTTGATAAATGTTCTAAGTGAAGCATCTTCCTGCAAACACAAGAACCATCATAGGTCAAAAATAGTTCAAGTTGATAATGACCTCATGCAAAAGTAATCAAGGAGCATATGATAAATTTTTGAACAAGTCTACAATCAGCAAATTACCAAAAAATATTACATAACTAGAGCAAGCATAGTGATGGAAACAACATTGTTGGACATATGTATTCATAATTCCTATTCATTCTACTTCTGACATCTTAATCACTGCCAAGCAGTTTAACATTTTTTTTCTCATGATTAAACATTAACCTGTAAATAGAAAATCTCAATAGACTCAATAGCAGCCTGAATTTTGTTTCATGAGCAAACTAGAGAAATACATATCCTCCACTACCCATGGTGCAAAATCTTCGAGGCAAGGAAGACTCATAAACAAAACAAAAGATAGGATGCAACAAAAACTAATAAAGGTGCGTTTGATTTGGGATCAAGATCAAAATCATCCTGTCTTGACCATCCTACCATCCAAACACCAAAAAGATAATCAAATTATCTTTACATTATTTTAAAAAGTAAAATAGCATACTACCATTACATTTATTCATTAAAATTTCAATAAATAATATACTCAAGGGCATAAAGGTTCAAAAAAAATTTAAACCATTTATTTGCCATACTAGCATCCAAATATCAAAAATTTGATCAGATTATTTTTTTTGTACTTTAGTCTTGATTTTGAGTTTGAATTTGACCTTAATCCCGAATCAAACGGTGTTTAATGTTACATCTCAGGAAACAAGTAAGAAGAGAGAAGAGAATAGACAGAAGGAGAGAGGAAGACGAGAAGGTAAGAAGAATCAATAAATGTTGTTTAGGATCATAACATTATGTAATAAAAAACAGATACACCTCCTATGAGATTTTTTTCTTTTTTACTCATCATTCCATCTCTTTTCATTTCAAGAAGGGCATCGCACGAAACTTGTCATAAAATCTTGTTAAATATTTTATAGAAAAATGTGTACAGATTAGTATGTTGTTTGATGATGCTCCAACGTCTTTCCTAAAGTTGAACTCAGTACAAGCATAAAGATCTAAGATAAATTAGGGTAGGGTGATGTTTGATAAGTTCGAAGGAAACCAAAAAATCTTATATATTAGATCTAAAAGATACCAAAGACTTGAGTGACTGAGAAACAATGTATCATCTCAAACAATGATAAGTGAAGAAAAATTCACATGATTAACAACATGAAACACAGTCAAATAGCAGTAACCAATTAAGCTAGAAATGGGAGAAAGAGTTACGAGCAAAAAGAACCTTTGGAGGATGAATGAAGAGAGTATTAGTGAAGAGTTTATACATATCATCTCCCTTCAAGTATTTACCAGCAGTTAATCCCTCTGTTAACCGTTTCAATGGCACAGGCTGCAAGTCAAGAATAGCATCTGACATGAAAAAAAGGCATTACAAAGAGACATTTCATAATCATCCATAATAAGGTTATTTAAAGCATACAGTAGTAATAAATTCTAAGTTTATGGACAATACCTCCTCTTCTATCCTAATCAATTTTTGTTTTGAGGTGCAAACAAATCATAATACATTTAACTTGTCAAAGACAGAGTTCAATAGAAATGAAAGCATAAATCAGTGGATTTCTTCAGTTGTCTAGCCACTTTGGAGAATGCATACTTCCATCCTCTTTGATCCCTCTGCATCATCACCACTCATTAAGCCTGAAGTGATTTTGCCTCTTAGTACCCTTTTAATTTATTGTCCAGTATTTCAAAAAGTACCACAGAGGATAATCTGAAAAGGAACCATGTGTTATGCTTAAATATGTATGTGATTGCTGAGGTACACTTCCCTTTAGGTAAAAACACAATTTTTTTTTTTTGTTGAAGAAACTCGTGTATTTGGAGGGAGCCCTTGTTTTTCTTTCATGTGATGAGCAAGCTCTGCAATCAGCGGTCAATTGACACCTTACATGCTAATTGTTTTGTCACAAGGTTGATTCTAAGCTATCTACTAATTGTTTTACATGCCAAATTTCACTTATCTTAATAAATGAGTTTGCATCAATGTGAGTCTGGGAAAACTAGATGGAATAGAACGTGAATATTGAGCTCATACAGCAATCCTGATTTCATTTGGCAAGAAGATGATGGGTTGCAGAACCAAGTGGAGATGATTATATCATCTTCCACAAGATGGGGACTGATTGATCTTTCAAACTGCTGAGGGCAGCAAGGAGGAAAACGTAGAAACCTCTACGGGAAACTTGTGGAGATGGACTTCCAAGAAAATAACATGCCATGATAAACTATGAGCAAAGAAACAGAGCAATTACCAGCTTAGCAACAGGACCAAGATTTGCAAACACCATCGTCTGCAAGAGTTTGAAGTTTGATTAAGAAACAACATCTAAACTAAAATCAAAGAAACCAATCATCTGGCTCAGAAATGTGTCTGAAATGGTTAATATAGCAAAATGTATTTTGATGTTCCCACTATGGAATATCTGAAATGATCTTACATGTTTCTCTTTCCTCTTAGATCCTGCATCTATCTCTGATTTGTTCTGTCCACCGATAAAAATGACAGGTCCTGAAAGTTGGTCAAACATTTCCTCCACTTTTTGAATAAAATCTTTACATTTTGACTTTGGAACTGCCCTTGAAAGCCACTGGGAGGGATCTGGAAAGTAGACAATGATTGGTTGCAAAGATGGCAACACCTGGGATTGAGAAAGTCCATTAATATTATATGAAGTGAACTACAGAGTGAGGTCAGGATTTTATGCATAGCAGTAAGAATTTTCCTAAATTAATCACTCAAGCAAATTCAGAGGCTAAGAAAGGACTTCACCTCACGTAGTGCTTCTATAGCCATGTACCACTCTTCGGCCTGAGTATCAAGATCGCGCACAAGGTGCTGAACTAGAGACGAAAACAAAAACACAAAAAAAAAGTACACTTGCAAGTGTCAAAGGGATGATAAATGATTCAAGTTAAGACCAATCTTCAATTATATCATATTATCAACAGCATCCAAATAGCAAAGACATTGATTTTAGAAGGATTTAGTAAGCAGAAAAAATGCCTACTGTCAATCCAGCAAATAGGTGGTTTTGAAGCCTGTTCCTTGTTATTCTCATCCTCATTGTCTTTCTCTTGTTTGTCATCATTATTATCAAGTGTCACAGCAACTTGATCCCCATTAACCTCATACACCTCTCCCCGCTGCTCACTTGTAAGAGTCCTGCAGAATTCAAACGGTTGGAAAGGACATGATATAACATAAGCAGAGGAACTAAAATCAATGCAGCATTGCAAGGAAACAACTGAAATAAAAGTAAATTGCATAGGTAAGAAATGATAGAACAATGTATTGTCCAGCACCTAAAATATGATGCCCTCAGTCATAAACCACTTTTGCTTCTTAGGAAGTAAGACCAAGCTGTAAGTTAAATTAATTGAATGTATTTCATAAAATACAGCTTGCTAGGAAGTGGCCAAATGGTCTAACAGGTAAAAGCATTCTAAGGCAACTAAAAGGGTCAGAAGAAGATGACTACATTTTCATAACCTCAAGATCAGCTCAAATATAGAGAAGACTTACCAACCCACCTGCGACAAATATGTATAGGCATTTGTCGAGCCATCAGAAGTTGGTACCTTGCCCAGTATGATCCTGAGGTCCAAAATAGGTGCCAAAAGTCAGAAGACTCAGAACTGTGAAAATATGCTTATTAAGAGGCGAAGATAATAAAAAGTTTTTAAGACACAAAATAAAGTTCACTGTCTGTAATTCCCCCTCACCAAGTGGTAAGTACATCAGGAGTTCTAGAATGATGTAGTTGTGAGTAACTTATAAATTCATACAATAAAGGATCTAGCTAACTCAGGACAAGTTATAAATCTTCTAAAACAAATAGTCCTCTAAAATAGATGCAGCATGTGAATGCTTTGAGCAACCCACTGTTCAGCTAAGAAAAGATCCAAATGCTCAAAGCAGTGGCATTTTTCTTACTTGGTTATAGGAAACACGAATAACTGGCAATGCACCAAAGATGTCAATCTGAAAATTTATAGATAAAAAGTACATCAATGTAAAATATCCTCTAGCCTAGATGATTTATAACTGAGTACACATTGCTTCTACTGAAAACAAGCCGGAACAACTTGGAATCTGCGACATCTGAAAACTTTGAAGAGGTATGTAACTGCCTAGGTGGAGGCAGCATCCTAATTGTGCCACTTATTTATAAGTGGATCTATTATGCAGGCCAATCCACATAATTTACTAGACGGTTAGCCAATAAATTTATCAGGTTGGATCCTATTACCTTAACATAAACATATGAATTATTTGTCAATAAAAGAACTATTTTAGAGTATTTATTTATTTTGGTAATCAGAATAGATTAATTATTTTGCATAAAACCTGTTGCTAGAATATATCATATTTATTAGAAGCATTATTTTAATTTTCCATGTATTTTATGATTTTGAACATTATATTTAATCTTTAAATTTTTTTTTTCAAAACTGCCTAGGGATCCACCTAAGGGCCCACATAGCAGCTAGGTGCTATGTATTCTCATAACTACCTACATACACCTAGCAGTTTTTAAACCCTTGGGTACATGAACATACAATTGTACAATATGAAATGATATGGTGCAATTATTTATATGCAAAAAATGATTAATTAACATTGAAAGGTATCGGTGGTTTCTTTTCCCTTGAAAAAGAAGAAACAGCCAACTTTTATGCTGTGTGAAGGGTTTGCCATGACTTGGGCAAAGATTGTGAAAAACATGCCAAGATAATTGTTATGATTTAGTTGCTACACAACATTGTGATAGCACAATGTAAAAAGACAACTATATGCATTATAATGTGCTCTGAAGCTTCAGAAACTTAATAAAATCCCATCTCACAAGAGAATGTCCATAATCAGAGTAAAATACCATCAAACAGGAAAATCTCCACAATTTCCCAGGAAATTGAAGGTTACAGCGTCAGTTCATCAATCAAACACTTTGGACTTTCTACTAAGATAGGGTAAAGCAGCACATACAGGTGGAGAAAAATCCATAGCAAAAACACATGAATTCCATGCCACCTCTAAAGGAATAATGAAAAGCATGAATAGTCACCTTTTACCAACTTCCATGTGCACCGGAGCCCCAATATATTTCACTCGATCCCCTGTAATACACCAAATTCCCAAGAAAAATTGATGCAAAATAACATACTAACCTAAAAGGAACAGGAGCAGTGAGGAGATTGTTCATTATAAACATCTTCCCTCCAAAATAATAACTATCAAAGGATAATGTAGCATGCCCACAACATGGATGTATATAATCTCATCCTCAAGCATTCATTCAGATTCAAAATTCTACTGAACTAGAAGGTATCATGATTCACAATTTGATACATGATCACATAATATCCAAGTTTCAAGTACAAAACAGCAAAGAATCTAGAAATTCTAGAAGAGAACTTTGGAATGATGATAGAACCTCTCAACTAAATCTACATTGGACCTTTTGAGCCCATACTTTTCGTCAAATTTGTTTTTTATATTGAAACAGCCCAACAAGAAGAAAGTTACTGCAAATCATAGGCATATTTGAGATGACTTCCTTCCCCAAATGAGTTCTCCTAGTACTTAAAGTAGAGCTTGCTTGAATATTGTGAAGAAAAATCCCTTGGACTTTCTGATTTTTTTCCCATAAGACTTGGGATAGGATGCAACATAATTCCAATAACAATTCCCAAGTTTGATGACTATGGTGGTGGATGGTGGTTATTAATGATGAGGAAATGGCACGCAAGCTCCTATCCATCGTAAAATAAAAAGAGGATGAAACTATTTTACATTTTTCCTATCAAATCACATGATTCCAAGGAAAATAAAGCTCTCAAAAAGTGGTACCAAAAAGCCAATTAGGAAAAAATTCCCATAAAGGAAGAAAATCCATTGGAACTGCCAATTCCTAGAGGAAATGGGGATATTCAAACAGGCCCTTCATGATTTCACTGTTGAGGTTCATTTTAGACTTAACAATTGATGGATCTCAAATCCTAACCTAACTCTCAGGTATGCAGCATGCTAATAACTTCACCCAAAAATACACATCTGAGAATCATAAGGATATCAGCGATTTCCCTAGGTTGTGCTAAGACGAAGATACAAGTTCCTGGTGTTTTGCAATTTACCTACAAAAGTTTATGTTGATTATATCAGCTTGAAAACGAAAGTCATGCATGTCAAGCAAACAGCAAATGAACTTTGGTATGTATAACTGGAGATGTCAAAACAAATAAAAAATATGATTTAATTATCTGATTATGATTCTGAGTTGACAAAATCACCGAATCGACTAGAAACTGACAAACTTTTATATTGCTGAACAGTATTACAAATGCTTAGCTGAAGGACCATCAGCTGATATGCATCAAACTAGCTTATACAGTGCATCCCAAGAAGGAAAGTTACGAACTCCAAATTGAGGGAAAATTTTATCCCAAGATAGTTCGACTTTCTGTTCTGTGAAGGAGACTTCCCAACAACACATGTTACAAATTCCAAGTCGAGGGAAAAAAAAAAAGCATAGTAAAGAGCTGTTTGTTTGATTGGATTCCTGAATCCCATGGGCTTTGAAGTCCACGGAATTCCCATATCTGGTGTTTGCAAGGATTTCAAAATCTCTGGATTTTAAACTCCTGGTTTCTAGTATATTTCAAAGTCCAGCAAAATTCACCGGACTGCAAAATCCAGCTCAAAGGTCCAAGGAATTCAAAATTTTTATCTTCAAATCCATCCAAACAAACAGCCCAAAAAATAGTTTAGTTTTCTTTTCCATGAAGAAGATGCAATTAACATTGACAGGCAATGCAGAGCAGAGCTTGAAGCAATTATATTCATGGATAAGAAGACCAAACAAAGTCACAATCCAAAATAAAAGGAAATGCTATCATTTTTACCCTTTCTAAGAGGCCTTTTTGATTCTTGGGAAGGTTCATCAGATTCTGACTGCCCTGAACCTGGTGTAGCTTCGATTTCACTTGCAACTGTCTGTATGGAATGGAACAGAAAATTAAAATTAACAAATCATAATTCAAAGAGTAATGATATTTATCATCTTTACTACAGGGAAAAAAAAAGCAATCCTAGTTTATCTGTCTGTTACTTGTAAATTACATCAAATGAACTAATGATGAAAGCAATTGTATCCTAGGACTGGATACCCATGAATTAAACTCAAAAATTAAGTACTGTATACAAATCTAACCTTTTTAAGGCCTAAACCTATTGAGAAGTAATCCAAACAAAGAATTCCACTCTGAACTAGTCAGCTATTGTAGACATGCATGCATAAATGCTGTATGGATTGTAAATAGTCAAAGAAAATTAGCAACAATCTCCTTCTAAATAAAGGTGGCATAAAATGACTACGCATATGGTAGTGGACAGACTGGCTGAATGCATGGAACCATAATGACAAAGAAAAGACAACTAGGAGATGTGCATTTACCAACAAACACCATAACAGGAAAAACAAAAAATAGCACTGAAATGGCCTACAAAGAAAAAGAAAGAAAAACAAACTCAACCATTCCTTTCAACGCCTCACTTATATTTCCCCAGTAAAATCCCCTGAAATTATCCTAATCCCCAATTTGTGTTCAAAGACCTTCACTCTCATTGTGCTTTGAGTGCTTATATCATATGGAATGCTAAAAGAATCTGCAACATTTGAATTTTTCATGCACTGTTTATGTATCTAGTACTGTTGCATGATTTTCTCACTCAAAGTTTAACAATTGACAGGTCTGAAATTGTCTGGGTTCCCACCTTACAAGTATCTGAAAATTCAGCAGAAAGTCCTGAAATTTTTTACCTTCACAAATTCCTCCAAGCCAGCTGGAATTAGCTTTTTGATAGCTGCAAATGTGTGTACATCAACATCAACACTATCATCACTCTCCCCTGATTTTGCATTATTGCCACTTGCACATTCCTCTCCCTCGCTTGCTTCAGACTCTGAGTCCGACATGCATTCTTCTTCTGGCACATCCTTATCCTCTATTTCACTTTCTGACTCATATCCTTGACCAAAGTCCTTCACAATTATTGAACATGAAATAAAAATTCACTTAAAACAGACTGAAGGAGATTGGCAAAAAACAAGAAAGAGGCAATCAACTTTCTTACATATGGGGCAAGGACAGTGCTGTCGAGGATCAACAAGGGAATATGCAAATCCCGAGCAAGAGCTCTTACTAATCTTTCCCGATAAAGCTCTGTTCCTGTAGAAGAATGCAAAAAATCACAATCACTAAGGGACATCAAGAATTGGAAGAGAGGAAAAAGGTAATCCCACAAGATTTCAAATACAGACAGAATTTTTGAAAGGTACCTGGGACGCTCTCAAGCAAAATCCTGCATCTCGAAGAGGGCAGACAGGCACCATATGATGAAGTATAACTTGTATGCTTCAGATGAGAAAAAACACATTCTAGCAACAACTTTTTTGCATGATCACTGGAAACAATAAGGCTGAAGTTATTACAATATAAAGCATGTTACTGCTACACTAAAAATAACAAAGCAAAGAGTGTGTGTGGATTACTGGATGAAGTATGGGAAGGTTTTCAATGACACACTGATCTTCTCCCATGGAACAACCCTTCTCAAGATTTCATTTTTGAACCTCTTCCTCTTGATCAAAAATGGAGATTCCTTCTTCTTGCTATCAATGGAAAATCTCTCAAAATCTAGCCAATCTTGCAGGTCCTGAATACCAAGTCTAGCATGCTCATCAGAGTGTTTTGAATCCACGACAAGCTCCTCGTGTCTATCCTTCTTTGTCTCAAAATCTGTGCCTTTCACAGGCACATGTTCATCTTCATTTGCGTTTTGTCCATCACTGTCG
Source organism: Trichopus zeylanicus subsp. travancoricus (assembly GCA_005019695.1). Lineage (NCBI taxonomy): Eukaryota > Viridiplantae > Streptophyta > Magnoliopsida > Dioscoreales > Dioscoreaceae > Trichopus > Trichopus zeylanicus. Next base: position 311,548 of record RXID01001119.1, on the reverse strand, counting down.
GCACTATAAAATCTAATTGGCCTATATCGTAAACCTGGACAATGCCTTTTACACTTTCCTATATAACTTCTATTTGATAGATAAAAGACTGGAACTGAGCTGAAATTTCTAGGAGCAATGTGGGTGGATGGGTGATTTCTACAGAATACGATGTTGCTACACCAAGGTAGGGAAAGATCTCGTTTTGTTGGCCTAAATAAACTATAGGGTCTTTGAAGAAAAGAACCTAAGTTCTGACATCTACACTTCAATTTCCTTGCGTACATTGCAGCCTTTGGCAAGCCAGGAAGGGAACTAGTGCATTGCCTAGTCTATAAAAAATCCAATTTAATAAAAGCACTTCCTCTGAATTTTTATTCTGCATAAATGAAAAGAAGACAATTATCACTCAACATTCAATCATTAGCAATAGGAACACGAAAAAATGAAGATGAAAATTAAACCAAGACTGTACTCTAGTATCATCAATAGGTTATTGAGCTTCACACTGAAAAAGAAGAAAAAAAAAACACTTGGAACGAGATAATGAAATAAAAAATGTGAGAATAGAAAACGTGAAAATGCCAGGAACCAAAAGGAAATTTTCATTTAAAAGATAGCACGTTTTCATATTCAATACCAATTTGTTGCTGGAAACATCAGGTTGTTGCATTACATTCTAGAATAACAGAAAACGCAACAAAATCCTCGCTTTAGAATGCCAAACTCTAAAAAAGCTGAAACTCCAACGAAAAAAGACTTACAAGGACACAGAAAACAAAAGAAAAACTCAAACTTTAGCACATTAAAACAAAGAACTGGAACCAGAAAACAAGGAAAAAACCAATGAGAATTCTACCGGACACAAATACAGCGCAGAAAAAAAGCAGTGAGATTGCGGGAAGATTCGGAGCTAAGAAGTAATATATTCGTCAAAAAACATGAAAAATAAAGGAACTTTGCCCAGAACTGACCTGTTTTCTCCATTTTTCTCCGATTCATGTACTATTTTCACGCAACGCACGGATTGGGAGAGAAGAACAAGACAAGCGACCCCAGGCTGATGTAAATTGGGTCAGAGCCCTAATTTTAGCGAGCGATCGCTGCCGCTTGTTTTTCCGGTTCTTGCGGATCGGTTCTGGCGTTCCGTATTCGATAAGAAGTCTGAAGTCACTTCCGCCGGTGATACCTGCCCTTTTTTATTTGAACTCAGGAAACTGGCGGAAGTCACTTCTGGACTTTTTCTTTTACTTTTGCTATTTTTTTACCACCCACAAAACCAAACCTTAAACCGTCGGCCGCAACCGAACCGAAGCTTTTCGGTTTCCGCAGAGTGCGGTAAATAAATCTAACTCTCCTTTCATTTTTCACCAATTTTAAAAATAATTAAAAATACTCGGCCTAATTGAATAAAATAATTTAAAAATAAAACTTTTAGTAAGAAACTATTCTTACAAATTTACAAATCATCTTTTATCAATATTAGTAAACAAATTATATATTATGATTAAGATTTATAAACAACCACCTCCTCTTCAACTTTTTTTACTTAATTTATAATATTTAAATTAGTATGAAAATATCATTATACTTCTGATTATTTAAAATTAAGTGTAATAATATTTTTTTCTTAATTCTCCTTTTTTTTCATAACGTAAAAAATTTTGAATATTATTTACCATTGTTAATTAATGAAAATGGAAAGAATACAATATTTGAATAATCAAAATTATCCTGTCCAAAAAATAATTTAAAAAAATTAAATGTTTACGTAAAAGCTTAAACAATCAGGGGCCGTTTGGTTGAGGGTCAAGTTCAAGATTAAGGTCAAGACTAGTGAATCACTTTTGTAAACTAATATCTTTTTATTAAAATTAAGACTTCAATAATTTAAAACTCAAAAAACTATTTAATTTTTTATAATAATTTAATTTGATAATAGTATAAAATAATAAATATTAATTTTACAATAAAAAAAATAATTCTGAAACGAGTTGATCTTGATCTTGATCCCAAAACAAACGGGGTCTTAGAATATCATATTAAATTATATGAGAAAAAGTAAAATAAAAATAATTTTAAATGGGTGGTGGTTGCTTGTAAATTTTAATTATAGTATAAATAATTTATTATTATTAATAATAATAAATTATCAATCTCAAATATTGATTTGGTGGTTATACCAACTTCATATATCTTAAGAAGTTGTAGTTCGAATTTTATTTAAAACAAAGTTTTAATAGTAAATCTCAATTATTCAAAAAAATTATAAAAAGAGTTATTTTTTGCAAATTTATCATAAAATAAATAATTTTTTACTAATATTTAAAAAATAATTATTAATATATAAATTATTATTCATTTAACATTTTTATAAATAAATAAAATAATTTCATAAGTGTATAATTCAAACTAAATAACATAAATCATTAAAATTTTCCTTTAGAATCCACTCATTCAAAAATTTTAAAATAAAATTTATTTTATTTTTTAGTTTTGGATTAAAACTATTTAAAAATAAATTATTTTTTAGAAATTACTTCTATACAATCAAATAATAGATAAATAAAAATAATTTTATTTTCAACTACTTTTGCTCCCTCACGAACATCAGTCTTATTTATTTTATAAAATTTAAAACTCTATTGATTTTAATATTCTAAAATGTTAAAATTTTAAACTTGAAAAATCTCATAGTATATTTATTTTGCAGTATATATAAATTTAGAATTTTAAATTTTGGTATTTATATTATTAGACTTGTAAATTTTAAAATTATAAATTTTGTGTTTTATTTAATTATAGAGTTCAACACATCATCTCACATACTAAAATTTAAGATCCAGAAATTTGAAATTCAACAAAATTTGGGGCATGTTTGTTTCATTGAATTTCAACATTTTAAGAATTTTAGTTCTAAAACTTCAAAATATTGGATTTCTAAAATTTGATAGTATGTTTATTCTATAAAATATGTAAATTAAAATTTTGATCTTCAGTCTTTATATTATTAGAGTTATAAATTTTATATTTTATTTAATTATAGAGTGAAATAAGTGACTTCACATAGTAAATTCTAAAATCTACAATTTTGAAGCCTAATTAATTTTAGAGAACTAATAAATTTTATTTGTTGAAATTTAAACTTTTGAAAATTTTAAATTTATATATAACAAACACTGAATTTTATAATTGTCAAATTTTGAAAGTCCAAAAATTTTAAATCTTACGAAATAATAGTCCCATGGAGAACGAATAAATATTGAATTTACTAAAAATTATAAATATTACTAATAATTTACTAATAAATATTCTCTGGTAATTAAGATGAGGCTCACTTATTAAAACTTGTTTCGAGAAATAGTAAAGAATTGATGAATTCCTAAAATTTTCACTCACTAATTCAATCTACCGTCACCTCCGTCGCGCCCAATCCCAATATTTCTCCAAGGAAGCGCGAGGTTTCATCAATTGTTCCAGCTTCGATGAGATACTTAATATTTTTCTCTTTTTTTATGGTTGTCCCGACTCCGCCCCTAACAAGGCTACATCAAAATAGAGAATGCAAATTTTTAAAAAATATATGAAAAGAAAAAGGCAGAGAAGCACCTAAACACTTGGTAATTTTCACATTGGTTGGCTTTGCTTTAGTTTCATTTTGTATCTCTTGTACATGCTAGGTTTATGAGATAATCATATTTCACTTTTGATAATAATAAAAAAAACAAAGTTGTCGTATTTTTGTATTGGGATTTGTAGCGGAATGTCACATTATTATCAAATAATACAAAAAATAAGAAATAATACAAGATAAAAGAAAATAATAAGAAAAGACACAGCGATATATGTGGTAGGGGTGAGCAAAAAAACCGGAAAACCGGTTAACCAAACCGTACCGGTTGAGAACCGAACCGGAAAATCAGTTATCAGTGAAACCGGTACGGTTCCGGTTCTGAAATTTCACAGAACCGGTTTTCCGGTTCCGGTTCCGGTTATTCGTTTTCTGAAAAACCGGTTAACTGGAACCGTACCGGTTTTTATCTATATATATATATAACTATATCCGAAACCCTAACCCTAACCCCGCAGTCCCGCACTCAGCGCACGCCGCACTCGCCCTCGACCCCGCAGTCCCGCACTCGCAGCGACGCGCCGACGCCGCCTCGCTCTCGCCCTCGACTTCGCACTCGCAGCGCCGCCGCCTCGCTCTCGCCCTCGGCCCCGCACTCGTAGCGACCAGCGACGCCACCTGCTGCGCCTTTTTCTCCGTTTTCTCTTGTCATTCTCAAAGGTAAGAGTTCAAAACCCTAACCCTAAGTCTGTGCCTCTCTGATCTCGTCGCCTCTTTCTCTGATTTCTCAATCTCAAAGTCTCAAACCCTAGATTTACGTCCCTGCATCTCCGATCTGGCCATCTCGTGCTCTGATTTCTCATTGTCAAAGGCTCAAACCCTAGATCTAGGTCTCTGCATCTTCGATCTCACCGGTCACCGCCCGCCGCGCCTTTTGCTCTATTTTCTCTTCTCATTCTTAAAGGTCGGGAGTTCAAAACCCTAACCCTAGGTCCCTGCATCTCCGATCTCGTCGCCACTTGCTCTGATTTGTCCTTCGTCCATCGCCATAGCAGCGACATCGCCAATCGCCAGAGCAGCGATCTACTCTGGACCTCTGGTATGCCCTCTCTCTCAAGTACCAGCTCTTCTATGATTTCTAATTTTTACTGATGTTGTGATCTATTTTTTCAGAGTTTTCTCAGAAATTTTGGGACTGCGAGCTGAATTTCAACTAGTTCGGGGATTTTCCTACTGCGGCGTGGCTTATAGTGCCAATTGGCCCAGTTCTGTGAATTAGGTAATACCGTAATTGTCTTTTCTGAAGTTCTACTAGGGACAATATTACTTGCAAAGTCTTGCATGCTTGATTGCTTGGTCTGTTGGTCATATATCTTCTTTCTTCTATTTTAGATGGATTCCTGCAGAGAAATCACTAATGAAAATACAAGTAGGAATGCTTCAGATATAAAATATTTATGTCAAAATCAAAATACTGGTGAGAACACTGAGAAGGCTAGTGAAGCTCAAGATGTAACTTCAGAGATAAATAAAACAAATCAAAAAGCTTGGAAAAGGAGAAAAAATAGTTCATGGGTGTGGGACCATTTTTCTAAAGTAAATTCCAGTGAAGATGGTGATAAGGATAAAGCCCAATGTAATTATTGTGGAATTCTCATTTCATGCCCTTCTAATTATGGAACAAGTGGTTTAAGTAATCACTTATCTAGATGCAGAGATTATCCTCCAAACATGGTGGTGAAGAAACAAAAAACTTTAGTCTTTCAATCAGTTAGTGATGACAGCGGCACTGGCACTGGCACTCAAGCTCGCACACTTGTTACATGGAATTTTAATCAAGAAGCATGTAGAATTGCATTAGCCAGATATTTGATTCTTGATGAACTGTCTTTCAAACATGTTGAAGGTGAAGGGTTTAAGTTTTATACCTCTACATTGCAACCTAAATTTGATGTTCCTTCCCGTTTTACTGTTGCTAGAGATTGTTTCAAAATATTTCTTGAGGAAAAGAAAAAATTGAAATATTTTTTTAGCAAGTTAAAACAAAGAGTGAGTATCACAACTGATTGTTGGACATCATGCCAAAACTTGGGCTACATGAGTGTGACTGCTCACTATATTGATGATGATTGGAAGCTTAAAAAAAAAATTTAAAATTTTTGTTCTGTTTCAAGTCATGCTGGTATGGTAATTGGTAAAACATTGGAATTGTGCTTGCTTGATTGGGGCATAGATAAAGTCTTCACAGTTACTGTAGATAATGCATCTTCTAATGATGTTGGAGTTCAGTACCTGAGGAAGAGGCTTGATAGCTGGAAAGGTCATGTACTTAATGGTGAGTATTTGCATGTCAGATGTTGTGCACATCTCCTGAGTCTGATTGTTAAAGAAGGACTTAAAGATTCAAATGACTCTATTGCTAGAATTCGGGCTGCAGTTAAATATGTGAGATCATCACCAGCAAGAGCACAGAGGTTCAAGCTTTGTGTGGAGCAAGAAAAAATAGAATGCAAAAGTCTGGTTTGTCTTGATGTTGAAACCAGATGGAATTCTACTTATCTAATGCTTGATGTTGCTTTGAAATTTCAGAAAGCTTTTGAATTATTGGAGATCCAAGATTTCAAATATGCAGAGGAGCTAATGAAGGGAAAGTCACAGGGCTTACCAACACATGCAGATTGGGATGTTGCTCGAGCTTTATTACCTTTTTTGCAAGTATTTTATGATATTACCTTAAACATATCTGGTTCTTCTTATGTTACAGGAAATATATATATGCAAAGCATGTATGGAATTGGCATGATGATCAGGAAGTTTTCTGAATCAGATGACTTCTGCTTAAGTACTATGGCTTTTAAGATGAAGACCAAATATGATAAATATTGGGCAAATATTGAAAAGCTTAATATTATGCTATTTATTGCTTCTGTGCTTGATCCTAGACTAAAGTTGGAGAGTGTAGATTGGATGATTGAGGAAAGTTATGAGAATGAAAAAGTTAGTGAGTTGAAGGGTAAAGTGAAGAATGTTTTGGATAGACTTTTTCAAGAATATTTATCTATAGAAAAGTCATCTTCTTCTTCCCATAGTGTTGCAGGAGTTGAATAGATAACAGAAACGAATGCTACTGGAACAAGTAATCTTGATGTACTTCAGATGGTTCAAGATGAATTGAGAAAAGCAAAAGCAAAACAGAAGACTTCTACTTGCAAAACAGAATTAAATAAGTATTTGGAGGAGGAACGTGCAGATGAGACAAAAGATTTTGATATTCTTTTGTGGTGGAAAGCAAACAGTGGTAGGTATCCAGTTCTTTCCATGATGGCTAAAGATGTGCTTGCTATGCCCATATCTACCGTTGCTTCGGAGTCAGCTTTTAGTACAGGAGGTCGAGTTCTTGATCAATTTCGAAGTTCTCTATCTGCAAAAATGGTGGAAGCTCTTATTTGTACACAAGATTGGTTGCGTTCTTCTACTTCTCCTATTAATATTGAGGAGTCACTTGAGGAAATTGAAAAAATATCCGCAGGTAAAAATTACTCATTCATTGTATTATTTCTGTAGAAATTAATTATTGATTTTAATATTTATGCTATATATTTCACATGTGTTATCTTAATAATTGCAGAAATGACGAGCAAAATGGAAACAATAATCTCAGTTGATGATTAATTTTCTTTCTTGATGTCATTTCCTATGAATCTGCCAGTGCCAGCAAAATTATCTGGTTTGTTTATCTGTCCTCTAATCTCTATTCTCTAACTGTTGATTTTGATTACTGGACATGGTCTGCTGGTCTGCTGCACTACTGGACATGGTGCTTGCTGCCTATTGCCTAGTGCCTGGCTGCCTGCTGGTTTGCTGCACTACTGGACATGGTGCTTGCTGCCTAGTGCCTAGTGTTGGCTGCCTGCTGGTTTGCTGCACTACTGGACATGGTGCTTGCTGCCTAGTGCCTAGTGCCTGGCTGCCTGCTGGTTTGCTGCACTACTGGACATGGTGCTTGCTGCCTAGTGCCTAGTGCTGGCTGCCTGCTGGTTTGCTGCACTACTGGACATGGTGCTTGCTGCCTAGTGCCTAGTGCCTGGCTGCCTGCTGGTTTGCTGCACTACTGGACATGATGCTTGCTGCCTAGTGCCTAGTGCCTGGCTGCCTGCTGGCTGCTGGTTTGCTGCACTACTGAACATGATGCCTATTGTCTGCTGCCTGCTGGTCTGTTGCACTAATGCCTGCTGCATGTTGGTCTGCTGCCCTGCACACTTATATATTGGCATATTGTTAGTGCTGGTCTGCTGCACTGCATAAATACATATTGCTGGTGCTGGTCTATTACTACTGCCTGCTAGCTGCTGGTCTGCTGCACTGCATAAGTGCATACTGCTGGTCTACTACTGCTGCCTGCTGGTCTGTTGCACTGCATATTGCTGGTCTACTACTGCTGCCTGGTGAGGTGGTGCCTGGCTGCTGGTCTGTTGCAGCAGCTGCGCTGCATAGCCTATCCCATCTGGACAGAGAGATTATCTTCTTGGTGACTCTAATTGCATACTGCTGCCTGCTGGTCTACTACTGAGTGTTGTACTGCTAGTCTAAGCTCTTTTTTTGCAAGAATATGCATAATTGCATGCTGCTGCATGCTGGTCTACTACTGAGTGTTGGCTACTGCTATCTGCTGCCTGTTGGTCTGCTGCACTGCCACTGCATAAGTGCATAATGGATACTGCTATTGCTTGATTTGCTTTTATTTTGTTGATCTTGTCTCTTAAGTTTTTAAGAAACTATTTGAATTATTGTAACTTGTAAAAGTTCAGTAGTTATTTCTTTATTTCAATATTATTTCTTTATTTGAATTATTGTAACTTGTAAAAGTTTACTTGAAATTCAATGTTATTTCTTTATTTTTTGATACAAAACAATGGTTGTTAATTTGCAGAAAATTAATAATTTAAAACCGGTTAACCGGTTTAGAACCGGTTTAGAACCGGAACCGGAAAACCGGTTTTTCATCCAAACCGGTACGATTCCGGTTCTCAATTTTTTGAGAACCGAAATCCGGTTCCGGTTCTCAAATGAGCAAAACCGGTTCCGGTTCTCAATGTTATTTGAATGTTAACCGGTTTTGCTCACCCCTAATATGTGGTTTACTAAAAATCGGGTTACGTCCACGGGAGAGAGCGAGAGATCTACTATTAAAAGGCTTTATAAGAGTCTATAAGAAAAACTGCATTCTTTTTTATTCAATTAAACTTTTCATCAAGTATCGGTAACGTTTCCACCTTTAAAGAGAATTTTCAAAAGAACACTGGGAGGAATCACTACTAGAGATTACCGAGGAGTACTACAAAAACTCATACACGAAAGCTGACACACTCTCTCTTTCTCTTTTCTCTATTCTTTCTATTTCTTTCTAGTTCAACCTCAACACTACCCCCCTAAACCTTATGTATTACTAGAATATTTATAAGCTTTTATTGAGTCTTAGTTTTACTCTAATTATAATTCATAATATTACAAATCAATCATAAGTCTGAATCTAACTTTGAATTACTACTTTAACTCAAACTCTAATCCGAGTTCAAGACACCCAAAACTCAACAATCTCCACTTTGGCTTGAACTCGGGCATGCCACCATTACAAAACTTCATCCATTATCTCTCATATAGCCCCTCCCCCTGGGCTATTAGCTTATTCAGCTAATCACTAGTCAACCTTTCTCCTCCTATTCTTCTTCACCATCGCGGTATTGTGCAACTCTGATGTGTAGCCACCATCGCACCACCTTTCAATCATTACGCTGCCTACAAACGACTCTCCATTGCTGTCGCACAACCTTAGCTATCTCACAGCTTTGCTATGTCCCCCTCTCTACTTCAGGATCAATCCAAATTACAGTCATGTTGTTTCCCAGCTCACCGACCTGAACTCTGCCTTTTGCACACGCATGCGTCCTATTCCCACACTCGTCGGCCTTTATCTCTCATCTTCTTGGCATACTGAGCCTTAGTTGAGACGCTCTACTGCACCTCATCAAAGGCCACTGCCCACTGAGCTGAGCTCCAGTCGCCATTGACTGAGAGCCCTACATGGCCCTTCATTGGCCTCCTACGAGCGCTGCTAGCTTGTTCCTGCGCCTCACCTGACATTTATCTTCTTTTGCCATAAGACAAAATTTATCTTACAGTCAAACTTCTCCATCTCAAATAAAGACTTTATATTTTGGTTGTTTGCTCCTAAGCTCTAATATTCATTGTTGGGATTCGCAGCGAAAGTTTCACGAATTACCTTATTCTCAAACAATACAATAAACGAGTAGTAATACAAGATAAAAGAAAATAATAAAAAAAAGACAACGATATATGTGGTTCACCCAAAATCGGGTTACATCCACAGGAGGAGCGAGAGATTCACTATCAAAAGATTTTATAATAGTTTACAAGAAATATTGTACTTTTTCTTACTCAACTAAACTCTTTCACCAAGCATCGGGAACGCCTCTACCTTCAGATAGAATCCCTAAGAAACACCACGAGGAATAACCACGAGAGACTATCGAGAAATACTAGAAAGACCCATACACGAAAGCCGACATTCTTTTTTTTTTTCTTTTTTTTTTATTCTCTTTATTTCTCTATAGTTCTACCTCGGCACTACCCCCTCTAAATCCTATGTATTATTAGAATATTTATAAGTCTTTATTGAGTCTGAGTTTTACTCTAATTATAACTCCTAATATTACAAATCAATCATAAGTTTGAATCTAATTTTGGATTACTACTTTAACTCAAACTCTAATCTGAGTTCGAGACACCCAAAACTCAACAATCACCTTGGCTTGAACTCAGGCATGCCACTATTATGAAACTTCAGCCATTATCTCTCATCCAGCCCCTTCCTCTAGGCTACTAGCTTATTTAATTAATCACTAGCCAACCTTTCTCCTCCTACTCTTTTTTGTTGTCGTGGCACTACGTAACTCTGATGTGTAGCCACCATCGCACCACCTTCCAATCATTGCACCATCTACAAACGACTCTCCGTCGCTGTCGCACAACCTTAGCCATCTCACAGTCCCGTTATGTCCCCCTCTTTGCTGTAGAACCAACCCCAATTACAGCTGTGTTGTTTCCCAGCTCACTGACCTGAGTTTCGCCTTTTGCGCACACATGCATCCTATTCCCGCACTCGCTGGTCTTCACCTCCTATCTACTTGGCCATACTGAACCCTAGTTGAGATGTCGTACTGCACCTCATCAAAGGCCACCCACCACTGAGCTGAGGCCCAATCGCCATTGATTGAGAGCCCTACATGGCCCTTCGTTGGCCTCTCTTGCTCCGAGCGACCCACGCCCTATGTGGGACTTTGCTAGCATGCTCTCGCGCTCCCTCCCGTGAGCGCCGTTGGCCTATTCTTGCGCCTTACCTGACCTTTATCTTCTTTTGGCATAAAGCAAAATTTATCTTGTCATTAAACTTCTTCACCTCGAATAAAGACTTTACCGTTTTGGTTATCTGCTCTTAAGCTTTGATACCAATTGTTGGGATTCACAGCAAAAGTTTCATGAATCACCTTATTCTCAAATAATACAAGAAACAAGATATAATACAAAATAAAAGAAAATAATAAAAAAAACACAACAATATATGTGGTTCACCCAAAATCGGGTTACGTCCATGGGGGAGTGAGAGATCTACTATCAAAAGGCTTTACAAGAGTCTACAAGAAAGAATGCACTCTTTCTTTCTCAACTAAATTCTTTCACCAAGTTTCGGCAATGTCTTCATCTTCAGAAAGAATCTCCTAGAGAACACCACGAGAGACTATCGAGAAGTATTAAAAATACTCACATATGAGAGCTGAAACACTCTCTTTTTCTCTTCTCTCTGTTCTCTCTATTTCTCTCTAGTTCAACATCGGCACTACCCCCCTAAACCCTATATATTATTAGAATATTTATAAGTCTTTATTGAGTCTGAGTTTTACTCTAGTTATAACTCTTAATATTACAAATTAATCATAAGTCTGAATCCAACTTTAGATTACTACTTTAACTCAAACTCTAATCCGAATTCGAGATACCCAAAACTCAATATTTTTGTAAGTTGAGTGGCTCTTTGTTTGCAAAGGATTTATGCTATTACAATTGATAAATTATAAATAAATTATCAAATTTAACAGAAAAAAAGTTTATCTATGTAAAAATAAATAGTCAAAATTTTAATTTTTACTCTAACTAAACACCGAAATTTAAAAAAGGATGAAATTAATTAATTTTATTTATGATTCAAATAATAAAATTACGAAATTGAGAAATACGACCAAGATCGGTGGAGCACTTCTAAGTGCAACTCATGCTTTTTTGGTCGATCCAATTGTTGTTTCCAAAGTGCATGTTGTATATGTGTATAGTTTACATCCTTATGGAGCTTCAAGGTTTTGATATTTTTTCCGGAATTTTGAGATTCGATGGGTTTTTATTTTACAGGATTGAAATTTTGAAAGTTGGTGGAGGAAATATGGCACAACTTCGTCTATAAAAGAACATAGGTATTCTATAAGAATATGGGTTATTAATACACCAAGTTGGCAAGTGCAAGTGCAATATTGTTCTTTATTTAAGGCAAAACGTGTATTGCTTAAATCTAGTTGAATCATGCTCTTATCACTGTCAAACAGATGAGCTCCTAAATGCACTATATCATTGTTCATTTTTGTACTTGGCACAAGCCTATTTTGTTTTTTTAGTATTGTCTGAGTGGATCTACATTTGACAAAGAGGATGCCTTTTAGAAGCAGTATAACTAGTAATGGTAAAATACATTTTGAAAAACTTGTGATTCTAAGGAGTATCAGTGTGGAACACACAACAACATATAATTGTTATTATCCAATCCTCCATCTTCTTTTCTCAACTTTGATCACATTACATCGATTCCTCCAAAAGTAGAAAACTCATGTGCTCTTCCTAACAATTGCACCATATGAATGCCAACATTGACAAATTACAAATTTTTCTTATACCCAAGTGTTAGGAAAAACCACTAATTCATCAAACAAACTTTTTCTACATAAAAGTCAAGATAAATTACACAAATAAAATATATATGGAAGCAAGTCACTAATAAAATAATTACAAATATCACTAATTTATAAGATAAAATATACCAAAATTTATTTGAAAATCTCTCCAACAAGAAAGAGAAAAAAATCACGAAGTCAACCACTAAGTAAATCCTACATGAGTGACAAAATTATGAGGTCTTATTTAGCTCACTAGAGACATACAAAAGTATAATTTTTTTGATCACTTTCAAACTCACAACCAATCTCTACAATTAAGAGAACCAAAGATATAGTAAAAAATAATAATAATAACCATCACCTCTCACAAATAATTGTTATGATATCCAAAATATGCACCTTGAAGATTAAAAAACACCTTAAAATAAAGAGATAAAGTCTGATCAAATTGAAGATAAAATCTTTCAAATAATCTACCAAATGGAGATGACAATAAAACTCCTCTATTTTTTTTAGGCTTAGAGATTAAGAAATAAAGTTGAACAATTTGTATTGTTAGAGGTTGGTCTAAACGTGTAACATTATCCTCATATATTCCCAATGTAAAAGTCATACAAGTCTCCCATACTTACATCAAGTGTTTATATCCAACCACTTACATTATAGTGTCCAAATGATAAAGAACATCACAACACCATGTGAGTATTGGTTACTTAAGTTATTTTCTCTAGTTTATAACTATAATGATTTTTTGAGTTGTTATGTTAAATTTTATTTTTTTCAATGCAACTTCCAAATTCTAGTGGAGTTTTTTTTTCTTTAGCTTTTGTTTGAATTACTTATTGCAGGTTCAAAATCTGTTTATTGGAGATAAATTCTTTAGCATGCATTATCGATTGTTTATATTATCGAGTCTCAATAATAATTTTCTTTCATCTATCAATGAATAGTGTCAAGTATTATAATATACTTGCATATCTTCCTAATACAACAAACTCGTAGTCAGCTATTTAAAATTGCTTTAAAAAAAGGTATTAATGCTATAGTGGTTTAGATTATGTAACACCATTTATCATACCATCACTTGATGTTATTAGCGAATAGTTTATAACAGTGATTTAGGTTTTTTTAAGCCAATATATCAAATAGTTTCATATATTTTTTAGTTTTGCCTATTATATTAGTTATATTACATGGCTTTATATACATTCAATGCTCATGGAAAAAGTTCATACTCTTTACTTAATCTTAACTTGTTATACATGTATTGCTTGGATAATCTTGCAACTAGCATATTTGGCTTCTACTAATATTTTGAATATTTGATCTTAAAAATTCACTAACTAGGCAACTTTGTAAAGACAAACTCTATAATATAAGTAGTAACAAGTGTAACAATGGATCTATATTAATTATTGGACTCAGAACTATAGAAAGTTTGTATTTTATTTTTCTTATAATTTAATAACAATATTAATAATATTTTTTATTAGAAATATAATTGAAATATTATGTTAAGACAATACCATATTTTGGTTTGTCAAGCTTAAATTGACTTTATAATTGATAATCTATTAGTATGGGGAACAATGCAAAGATAATAATATTTTTTTAATAGAAAAATATCATAGTTTTAGACTAAAATTACATGACACAAAATACATATATCATATTTTTAATGTAATAAATAGAAAAAGATATTCATTATTATTCTCTCAATGTTTAAGCCAATGATAGTAAAATCGTAACAATATATCACTATTGATTTTGTCATTGTGTTCTAACATGAGTGCCAAAATTAGGTTAGGTACTAAATATTTTTTAAATTTATTATTGTTTTATATTTTTTAGTATACTTTAGTATGTTGTATATAAGTATCATTCTTATCTTTCTTATTGACTAGTTGGAAGATTATTAATCATCAAACCAAAGTGCACAATATCATATGATCTACCCTACACCACTTATGGATGGGGTCGTCTAAATCTCCAATTTTAAGAAAGAACACAATACAATTCAATTCGCTTAAATTATCATTATGATAATTCTAAGTTTGGAGAATTATGTAATTTTAAAAATAAATTTTTAATATCAATTATTAGTTTTGATGTTAATTATTAGCTTTGATATCAATTATTATTCCTATTATATATTTAATTTCACATAATAACCCATCTACACATGTATCACTCATGCTTCATGGCTTACCTCCAATATGAGATATTGACTTTCATCATAAATTCAATGAAAGGTTATATCTTTATAGTATTCTAAATATTGAATAGTATATCATATTGACTGAGTTCTATGAATCATTTGAATAAATAAAATGATTCGAGTGTGTTTGAAAGTAAAGTTAGAGTTTCTAATCCGTTCATACCATAAAGCCATAATTATGTCTAGGAAAGAAGTACTAATCTATTAACAATATAAAGTCGTAGTTTTACCTAGATCAAAAGCTTATCCTCTAAGATATAAAGTCCTTAACTTTGCCTATGCCAAAAACTCTAGTTTGTGTAGACTACAAAAATCTTGTTCTATTTGATCCAAAAGCTTTGGTCCATTCAAATTACAAAATTCTAACTTTGTCTAAGTCAATTACCGCCCACTTGACGAGATCTTCTATTTAACCATATAGTTCTTCTTTGAAGGAAGTCTTAAATTCCTGCAAATGCATGTATGAAACTTTGAAATTATTTTATGCTACTGTACTTTCATCCAATGAATTTACTTTTTTCTCTTTGGCCTGATGGCCATCAAGTTATAAGTAATTTGAAATTTATCATCACTAGTTACATACCTAGTGATGTAATAACATGGATCTCATCTAAATAAGGGTTAATTACCTACACCCCCGTAATTTCTGGTAATTACGAAAAATCCCCCGTAATTTCCGTAATTACTTACACCACCTTACTTTTCAAAATATTTACCTACACCCCCCTGATTGTTATTTAATCAAAATTTTCTCCAAAAATTTCAATTTTACCATCCGTTATTTTTATAATCAAACCCCTAAAAACTTATTATTTATTATTTAACTTTCAGATATTTGTAAATAACACCCTGAAATTAGTCAAAGTTACAAAAAAGCTCTTTCTCCCAAATCATTTACAAATAAACGAGCGAAGGCAGCGAGCGCATGGGAGCAGATGCCCGAGGCCGGCGCGCGGGCGCAGATGCCAGCCGGCGAGGGGTCTATTCGTAAAATTTGATTTTAAAATACATAAAATTTGGACTTATTTATAAATAAAAATATTCAAGGGGTCTATTTTTAAATGTATAAATATTAAACTTGTAATTTTAAATTTTAAATTTTAAAACCTTCAATGTCTTTTTTGTAAAATTTTATTTAAAACATGATAAAAAATTTAGACTTATTTATAAATAAAAATATTGAAGGGGTCTATTTGTAAATGTACAATATGAAACTTGTAATTTTAAATTTTAAGTTTTTAAACCTTCAATGACTTATTCGTAAAATTTAGTTTTAAAATAAATAAAATTTAGACTTATTTATAAATAAAAATATTTGAGGGTCTATTTTTAAATGTACAAATGTTAAATTTGTAATTGTAAATTTTAAGTTTAAAACCTTCAATGTCTTTTTTATAAAATTTTATTTAAAACATGATAAAAAATTTAGACTTATTTATAAATAAAAATATTCAAGAGATCTATTTGAAAATGTACAAATATGAATCTTGTAATTTTAAATTTTAAGTTTTCAAACCTTCAATGATTTATTCGTAAAATTTAGTTTTAAAATAAATAAAATTTGAACTTATTTATAAATAAAAATATTCAAGGGTCTATTTTTAAATGTATAAATATTAAACTTGTAATTTTAAATTTTAAGTTTTAAAACCTTTAATGTCTTTTTTTGTAAAATTTAATTTTAAAAATGATTAAAATTTAGACTTATTTATAAAAAAAATATTCAAGGGTCTATTTTGTAAATGTATAAATATGAAACTTGTAATTTCAAATTTTAAGTTTTAAAACCTTCAATGTCTTCTTTGTAAAATTTTATTTAAAAAATAATAATATTTAGACTTATTTATAAATAAATATGTTTTAGGGGTCTATTTATAAATGTACAAATATTAAACTTGTACTTTAAAATTTTAAACCAAAAATTGAAAATTTAAACCTATTTTATTTTTCAGTTTAAATTTAATTATATTGAAATTGAAAAAAAAATCGAAATCAAAACCAATATTATATATTTAAACCGAAAACCAAATAACCCGAATCGAATTCATATTATACATATTTTGATTTTTATTTTTTTTCAATTTAAATATAATTAAAATTTTCAATTACTAATTTAACATTTAATTTTGATTTACATATAATCAAATTTTTTTTATTTTGATTTTGATTTACATATAATTAAAAAAAATTTCAATTAAATTTTTTTTTATTTTGATTTACATATAATTCAAAAAAAATTTCAATTACAAATTTAACAGTTATACATTTAAAAATAGACCCCTTGAATATTTTTATTTATAAATAAGTCTAAATTTTATTTATTTTAAAACTAAATTTTATGAATAAGCTATTGAAGGTTTGAATACTTAAAATTTAAAATTACAAGTTTCATGTTGTACATTTACAAATGGAGCCCTTCAATATTTTTATTTATAAATAAGTCTAAATTTTTTATCATATTTTAAATAAAATTTTACAAAAAAAGACATTGAAAGTTTTAAAACTTAAAATTTAAAATTACAAGTTTAATATTTATACATTTAAAAATAAACTCCTTGAATATTTTTATTTATAAATAAGTATAAATTTTATTTATTTTAAAATTAAATTTTACAAATAGACCCATCGCCGGACCCTCGCCGGCCGGCGTCTGCATCTGCCCGCCGGCCTTCGGCGTTCGCTCACGTCGCCGGCCTCGGACGTCCACACCCGCGTGCTGGTGCCCACGCACTCGTCACCCTCACCGCCGTCACTCGTTTATTTGTAAATAGTTTAGGAGAAAGGGATTTTTTATAAATCTGACTAATTTTAGGGTATTATTTACAAATATCCGAAAGTTAAATAATAAATTATAAGTTTTTAGGGATTTAATTGTAAAAATAATGGATGGTAAAATTAGAATTTTTGAGATAAATATTTTGAAAAGAGAGATAGTATAGGTAATTATGAAAAATAGGGGGTTTTTTCATAATTACAGAAAATTACGGGAGTGTAAATAATTAGTCCTCTAAATAAAGTATTACACATCTGTTTGATTGTGTATATATATATATATATACATATTAATCTCTTGCTTATGAATGTTTGCTTATTTTCCTTTTAAAAAATATCGAATGATACTTAGTTTTTCCTAAAACATCTCCTAAAAGAGTTGCTTATGAGATTTGATGTTATAGAAACGGAATGTTTTACATATGTTTGAAACTTTGAATTGTTAGTGAACTTGGTCGACTAAAATTCACATTTGATATTGTATGGTTTTGTTTTAAGAGGTTAGTATAAATGAATAATGATGTCAATTGACTGAATTTCATTTGCTTTTTTTTTTTTAATAGGTTGGACCCAAGTCCAATTGAGCCTATTGACGCTCCTATGAAACACCAATGTTGACCTACAGTGACGGAGCCAATATTTGCATCATAGTGGGCAATTTAACCACACCATCTTAACCAAAATATATATGATTTTGAAAATATTAATATACTATATGAATGGTAGATGAAAATAAGATATACATTTAATAATCTTAACAAGGTATATATTTTTTTGATAAATTAGTATTATACCGTGGTTTAATTTGGTAATATGTAAAAATTAATTAAGAGATGTATATAAGCATAATAATTATTTGTTTAGTAGTTGATATTATATGAAAAATATAATAGTTACACTTATATACTCAACTTAATCATCTTTACATTTTTACGAAATTAGGCTCATGTATTTTGGTCAGTTACTAGTATGATAAATTTAAATAAACTATATGTAGTAAATTAATATGTTATATATATGGCAAATGTAAAAAATTTGCCCGATGAATAGTTTAGAACAAAGTAAATTAAGAATTACTTCTTAAAAAAATATAAATTAAGAAATTGAAATAAAAATATAATTTTAAAGGACTCGAAATACTAAGTATCAAAATAATAGTTATTGAAAAATAAAAATTTTGGAAGTGAGAGCCTGAGAGGGGCATGACTGATTCGTTTTCCAGTTCTACCTGTGGTGTTGCTTGCCTGAAAAATTTTGTGATTAGTCCAACTGCAGGCTTATGGATTAGGGTTTGTTATGGTTATGAATGGAATCTTTGTCTTTGTTTGTATGGATCTAGTCCCCCTTCAAGCTTGACACCCGTATCTATTGGCATGGCTAGTCAGTCAATTTAATAGAGCTTGTAGGACTTGAATTTCTTATGTGTAAGAGAGAGGGTGATGGAGTCGTGAATAAGTGCTCCTGCTGTACAGGAATATCGACCCAAGAGAATCTGTTTACTTACAAACATTATAACCATGATGGAGATCAAGCCCATAAAGCAATAGAGATACTTCGGGCGTGTTTGGTTCGATTCCGAATTTAGGAATCATGGAATTATAGGAATTAAGTGATTCTGAGAAATTGAAGGAATTGAAGGGATTAGATAATTATAGTGTTTGAATAAGTATTTATTGTAGGGAATTGGGAATTAGCCAATTCCTAAATTCTAAATTCCGTTGTTTGGTTGACAAATGGAATTGATCAATTCCATAACTTGTTGAATTCTTATGTTTGGATGAGTTTTTACCGTAGGAAATTGAGAATTAGCCTATTATAAAAAATATTTAATTTATATATAAATAAATACAGAAATATAATAAACTTAATAAACTAAGTCAGAAATTAATTCACTTTCCACCAAAGCTGAGTTTACAATCCATACAAACGAGCTGAAATCTCATCTCACTTACAATTACCTTGCGAATATTTGGCATTTAATTGAACATAACTCAAACTTACGAGGTTAATCGAAAGTAGATCACAAAACCTCAGGTGTATATGTAAAACTTTCAACTAAGTACACTACATGAATCTCAAATTCATGTAGACATATCCCTAAATTTTCCGGTCATTATTGCACAAAATAAACAACCCAGGAAATCAATCTGATTAATTAAGCAAAAAGCACCATGAATTAATCACCATTTATCATAATATTCCAAAAATTAAATAATTTTGCTCCACATGTTTTCATTAGTGCCCTGAAAAAAGAAGCACAAATGCAAACCACAGAATGAATTGATATGATTTTAATAAATTTGCATCTCATGAAAACAAATGGCAAAAGAATACGAGTCTTTGAAACATTACCACCACCATCGAAATGAGGTGCATCTACCTTCCAGAGCTTAATTGAAAAGCACAACCAGCTTATTGCAATAGTCATTTTATCATTCTCTTTGGTGATACCTCTGCTGTATCAAGCATGAGCCTTTGTCTTATTCCCTCATAACGTTAGCTGGGGGGTGCCATGACTTCCCCACCAGTAATTGAACAATTGCTCCATCTCTCAACTGGTTTACTACTTTCCTTCATTGCTTCCCCAAACAGATCAAGCTGCAGAAATTCTCTAGGGCTCCAATTAGGTCAAAACTTCAACCTGATTTCCAATTTTCTCCAGTTCAAGAATCCCAATTTCACAATCATCAAACAAAATCATCGCTTCAGAACTCAAATTAGCATCAAAAAATAAAACAAAATTCATCAAATTTCACAAAAAATAGCCAAAAATCATGCAGGTTGATCGAGAGAGAGGAAAACGAAGAAGACGAACCTCAGAATTGGGACTTTCGGAGTTCGCCCACAGAAACACTGGACATTGGCTTCTACATCGAAGCCTCGCCACTGCAAATCGAGATACGCCTGAGAGACGAAGAAATGGGAAGAAATGAGGAGGTAGAGACGTTGTCTCTGGGGCGATTTTCGTGGGAGGCAGGCGCTCCGGCACTCCGCCACAGTGATTCGGGGCAGCAGTCGGCCCGATCAAGCTCTTCTTTGGTCGGCTGGACGAAATCGCGAGCGACGAGCTCCGAAATCGTGGGAGGCAGGGGAAGAAGACGACCTCTGGAATGGAGCTGGAATCGTGGGAAAAGGGAGGAAAATCACGGGAAACACAGTAAAAATCAGAGCGAATTCGCAGGGAATTGTTGTTTTCCCTACGTTTTGGCCGGGAAAAAAAAATCGGAATCGGGGAAATCAGAAATGGGTGATTCCCTCGATTCCGGGTTCTGGGAATCGAAACAAACACGGAAATGGAGGGAATTGGGTTCTCAATTCCCTCCATTCCCCCGATTCCCGATTCTGGGAGTCGAAACAAACACACCCTTCTTGTCATGGAGAGGTACTTGCTTCCCACCAGGTTTAGTGCAATTTTGATCACTTGTGGGTCACAGAGACTCAGATTTTTTAAGAAATTTTTATGTATAATTCTTTGAAAATAAGTCTGACCACGAAGAACCACTTCTTGTTCTTTTCATATATTTTTTTATATTTTTGTTGTAGATAATTTGTTGATCACAAGATATTTAATTTGACCCAGGACCTGTGTAGGTGCCGCTTGTCATAACAAAAATTTGGAGAAGAATATATAGGAATTCTATGACTGTTGGACAGAAATATATTTAATCATTATAATATGGTCTCTTGGTAAAATAATAACTCTATTTTTTTTTTGTCATAATCAACTCCACGATTGTTTGTGAGAAACCCATTACTGCCTTTACATTCTTTGAAATAGCTGAAAGATTGTGGAGCACCGATTTATATAAATATAAAAATCAACAAGTTACTCAAAAACTTAGAGAAAACCTTCTATAATTGATGGTGTTTCACATATAAACCCTTAGCGGGCGTTTGGAACGGGGTCAGGGTTAGGCTGACCCCGTCCTGACCATATTATCTTCCAAACATTAAAAATTTGACCGCACTCATATTATTTTATTCATTTAAAGTTTTACCAGGTTTTGACTAAAATACCCTCACTTGATCTGAACCGTCGGATCTCGATCCAACGGTTCAGATTGGGGAACTATTCTGCCCTTTCAACCCCCCCCCGACGCCGCCGCCCGCAGCAGAGCTCCTTCCCCGCCGACGACGCAGTAGACGCCGCCCGGCGAGCTCCGCGCATGAGCTCGGCCGGCGAGGAAGATGAACAGTACTGTGTCAATAGTACTCAACGGAGGGCATTTTTGTCCACAAAAAATTTTAACAATCTGTTAGCCAGATCAGTAACCAAAAAGGATTTACTTGACCGTATTAGCGTTTTACACTTTACCCCCTCTTTTAATCTTGACCTTGACCTTGACCCCGTTCCAAACGGGCCCTTATTAGTTGGGATAATATCATAATATCCATTTACTTTCAGTAGTTATATGTAGATTCTTTTCTAAAAATCACATTTTCATATATTTGATAGATATTGAATTTGGTTTCTCAATAGAGTTAGACAAATAAATTGCTTAAAGTTTAATATTAATATTTGTATATAATAATTAGTGGTTTGACCACTTAGGGTGCGTTTGGTACGGGGTCAGGGCTAAGCTGACCCCGTCCAGACTAGATTATCTTCCAAACATCAAAAATTTGATCGCACTAATATTATTTTATTTATTTAAATTTTAACCATATTTTGACTAAAATACCCTCACTTGATCTGAACCGTCGGATCTCGATCCAACGGCTTAGATTGGGTAACAGCCGAATACCGTCACTTGATCTGAACCGTTGGATCTCGATTCGACGGCTCAGATCGATGAACAGTAAAACCCTAAGATACAATTACGCCCGCAACGCCTCCTGCTTCCCCCCCACCCAACGGCGACCCAACACGCATCAGAGCTCCCACCGACGCCGCCGACAACGCAGCAGTCGCCGCCCTCCTTCCCCCCCGCCGACGCATCAGACAGCGCACGATTCTTCCCCTTCCCCGCCGACGACGCAGCAGTCGGCGCACGCGTTTGCTCCTTCCCAGTCGAGTCTCCTCCTTCCTCGCCGACGACGGAGCAGACGCCGCCCTCTTTCCTCGCCGCCGTCGCAGCAGACGCCGCACGAGTATCGCCCTTCCCCACCGACGACGCAGTCGGCGGCGCACGACTCTGCTCCTTCCCCGCCGACGACGCATCAGACGCGACATGAGTCCCCTCCTTCCTCGCGGACGACGCAGCCATCGGCGCACGAGTCTGCTCCTTCCCCGCCGAGGACGCATCCACCGGAGAGGAAGATGAACAGTAATATGAAGACTACTCAACCGAGGGCATTTTAGTCAATAAAAAATTTTAACAATCTGTTAATCAGATCAGGGACCAAATAGGGATTTACTTGACCGCATTAGCATTTTACATTTTAACCCTTCTTTTAATCTTGACCTTGACCTTGGCCCGTTTGGTACGCGGTCAAGGTCAAGATCAAGACTAGTGAACCACTTTTGTAAACTAATATTTTTTTATCAAAATTAAGACTTCAATAATTTAAAGCTCAAAAAATTATTTAATTTTTTATAATAATTTAATTTAATAATAATATAAAATAATAAATATTAATTTCACAAGAAAAAAAAAATTCTAAAAAAAGTTGACATGATCCCTAACCCCATTCCAAACACAGTTTTAACTAACAACTAAAATGTCTAAGTTTCTCTCTCTCTATATATATGTCGAAGAGCACCGCCTAGAGCAACGAGTTGATATTTTTATCGTCTCTATTTTTAATTATTATAAAATTCTTTAAATGTTTTGAAAATTTTGATTAATCTCTTATATTTTTAAAACTTTTTTATCAATACCTAATAATTTTTGAAATTCAAAATAAATTCTTAGAATAGTTAACTTTTTAAATGAAAGTATGAGTTTATCGCTGTGTACAAATATTTTATCTTATATATAAATACTTTCTCTGGTATATAAATATTTTATTCAATATATAAATATTTATATATGAGGTTAAGTGTTCATATATAAGATATAAGATAATGGTAAACTCATACTTGCATTTAAAAAGTTAATTGTTTCAAATACTGATTTTGAATTTTAAAATATTTTATGAGCTAATAAAAATTTTTAAAAATATAAAAATCGATAAAGAATTTTAGAAATTTTTAATAATTTTTTGATAATTCTCCCTAATGCATAATATAAAGTGAAACTAGTAAACTATACTGATTGTATAATTTTTAGAATCAAAATTAGATCTTAAATCTTGAAAATCTTAGAATCGAAACTATACTGATTTGTGTTGAGAACAAGATTTTTAGTTTCGGCTCTAAATCGATTCTAAAGCAATTCTTAAATTGGTATGTCGATTTTTCAAATATTAATTTTAAAAATTAAATTTTACATTATAATACTTTAAAAATGAAATATATTTTATAAAATAATATTTTTATGGTATCTTTTAAAACTATAATTTTGGTGGAGATAAAGAAAGATATTAAAAAATTATAAATATATAACTAAAATTTAATATATATGTAATATATATATTATATACATATATATAATATTTATATTCTTATTTAAAATTAGTACGATTTTGATTTATCAATTTTTGTAAAGTGTAGAATCAAAATCTAAACTGATTTACATTTTATAAAAATTGAGAACTAAAATTGGATCAATTTATTTCAAAAATTAATTTTTTATATAATCCTTAACTAGAATGGTAGAATACAATTCGGATTCATGGGTCGAGTTCGAGTTGGGTCAAACTTATAATATTATAGTAAACGGGTCAATCCAAATCTGACTCATTTATTAAATAAGTCAAAATTTTGAACCCAAATTGACCCTTTTATTAAATAGTATAAGTTTAAATCATGACCCGAATTAACCTATTTAATTAAATGAGTCATAATTTGATTCAACCTACATTGATCTAATTTATTTGAATCAATTCAAATTGAACCCAAATTAAACCCAAATTGACCTAAGTTGATCCGACAAATTTAATTAATATTAATAATTTTAACATATTTTAAATAATTAAAATAATATTATTATTAAAACTAATTATAATAAAAAAATACTTATTTATAAATAATACTTTTAAAAATAACTAAAAAATATTATAAAATTAAAAAATGTTAAATAATTTTAATTAATTTAATTAGTAAATGGGTTGACTCGACCCGATCCGACCCATTTATGATCCGACCCATTTATGATCCAACAAATAAATAAGTTAACCGGACCATAAACGGTTTATACGGATTAATTTAATTATGATCCAAATTTTTTCGAATCAGATCAATCTGATTACAATTCGAATATAATTATAACTAATTCAAATCTATTTAATTCGGGTCAAATTTGAATTGAATTATCGGATCAAATTATATATTGTTAGGTCTACGATTTTCTGGCTTTTCCTGCTTACTCCTAACAAATGGGGCTATGTTCGTCAGTTTGGAACACCGTTTCTGTCGCGTGCGGTGAACCCCAAGTCCATCTTATTTATCATCTTCCATTCTATCATAGAAAAACACGCGTTACTTCATTGTTGAGCGTGCTATTATTTCGTCGTTTTCAAGAAGGCCCACGCAAAGCAAACCCACGCGGCGGCGGCGGCGGCGGCGGCGTACCGTAACGGGCTCGATTAGATTTGGCGCGTGCTGAGGACACCCAAAGGCTGAACGCCACGTGGATGGGCGCAGCCAATAGGGTGCGGCACCGGGAGCCGTGGCGTTCTCGTATGCCTCGAGTTGACCCCAAATGCAATATTTTTTGTTTTTACCTTTCTTTCTCTAATTTTCGTCCTTTTTTTTACTTTGCCATATCAACTTTTTGAAGATCCTCCAGGGGCTGGCAAAAAGGTTTTACCAATAATTCTGCGTATAATAATTTCGCAAAATTCGTAAAAGTTAAACCATCAGAAAAAAAATTCACGTAGCACGGATTTAACGCATTTCATTGAAAATTGAAACCGACGGATCCGAAGGCTACGTTTGATTTGGAATGATACCGATTAGTTGGATTAAATTATAATTAGATTAGTAAAAAAAATTAGTCAAACTATTTTTTCGTGTTTGAGGTTAACATGATTAGTGAAAATTTTGTCAAAATCACCCTTACATTTGTTTTAGATAAACAAATTAATTTTTTTATATAAATAATATAATTAATATCTAGTTAGAATAATTTAATTATAATAAGTGATAAAAATAATTATATTAGACAAATACATTAAACAAAGAAAATAAGTTTGAATAAAATAAAACATAGTAGTTCAAAATGAAATAATACACGATCATAATAAAAATAACATATAAATACATAATACAGATAAATGAACAGAACTGTAATAGAGATGTGAAGAAATTAAAGGGACAAAAATTCAAATTAAGATTAATATATAGAGATATATATATATATATATATATATTAAAAAAAGACAAATGCTTAGTCTTATTAAATTTACACTGTTTAATTACTAATCCGACTATAAAATAAAATCATCTCATCTGTAATTCGAAACCGAAGGTCCCGTGAGGCATTGTCGTCTTCAGTTGGTCTGTCTCCCTTCTCTTCAGCATGGCTTTCAATAAAAAGTTGGATACAGCGACCTCACAGGTCACCTTTAAGGCACCAACAAAAATCAAGCTCAGCCACCTCAAATAAAAAAAAAATAAAATCAGGATATTTCACAATAATTTATGGTCACGTCGTTCTTGGCGGATCCATATAAGGCCAATTCGTAATCTCAATTCTAGTGTTACAATTCTGCTAAGAAATTGATTTTTCATCTGCCAATTTGCCTTCTTTAGTCAAAAAATAAGTAAGAAAAAAAATTCAATTTATATAAATAAAAAAGGTCAATTATATATAATTTTTTAAAATCTTACTAAATTATATTTTTTTAAAAAGTAAAAAATATATATTACTCCTTGAAATTTTGCTAAATTATATGTTTTTTTAATTTAAAAAATTACATATAATTCTTTTAAATTTTTTTTATATTACAAATTTTTCCTCGAAACTTAAAAAATTATAATTTTTTTTGGGTTACTTAATATATTAAAAAAATTTATATGTAAATTTATCATTACAATCAATAATATTTTAAAAATATATTATTTGACATCATTTATGTTAAAACGAAAAAACAGAAAAACTTTTGATCAGGCGTAGATTAATATAATAAAGAACATGAGTAAAAATTAACTTCAAATCTAATTTATATCATATCTTAAATATGACTTAAATTGAGTTTTATTTTTAGTTAAGATCGGATTGAAAGGAGTTTAAATAAAGTCATGACAAAATTATTATTTTGTATCTCAGATTTAAAAATATATAATTCGACAAAAGTTTAAAAAAATTATATATAATTTTTAATTTTTTTAAAAAATATATAATTTACTAAATTTTTTAAAGAATGTATCGAATTAGCAGTCCCCCATGTAATGGCTCGTGATTTGTAGTCAAATTAGATACCAAAACCACACGGAATCTCCCACCATCTTATTTTCGAGTGATCAGGATATGTTTGGGCCTGCGAGGATCAAGATTTACAATCAAAACAAATATAAGTAAATAAATAATAATAAAAATTAAAATGAAAACCAATGGTGGAGGGCAGCCGACATGGCGGCCACTGTATCAGTGGCGCATCATACAATCGCCGCTACGCGACAGAGTCCCGCGGCCCCACCCCAAACGCCCCAAGATCCTGACGTTCCCTGGCCGGTCCGGGGCCCGATCCGAACCCAACAAACTCTAACGGCACCTCGCGTCACGCGCTTGCGTGGCCTCTTTTCCCTCTAACGCCGTTTGCCAGCGCAGCTTCCGCGTCAACCTCTCGCCAATCTTTCTATAGAGAAACCCTTCAATCCACTCCCCAATGCTCTCCAAATCAATACTGTGCATAATTGCTTCCTTATCTTTTCGTTAAAGATCCGTCCTTGTTGGTCTCTGCTCCGTTTATGGGCGATCGGAGTCTCTCCACGGCGCTGCTCTGCGTCTCCTGATATACTTTCTGGTATTTTTCTGTCATTTTTCTTGAGCTTCTTTTGGTGGAGGACGGTTTTTTTATTGCTACGAGGCTTTGTGTTTGCGGCTTCAATTCTGTCGTCAATTTTAGTTTTTTTTTAAACCTTTTTGTGGAATTCTGGTACGATGTTTCGAGGGATTGGGGGATTTGGGTGTGTGTACTTGGTGGTGGTAGCTTTAAGTGGACCTTTATTTGGTCTTTCTCTGCTTGGGAACTTTGGGGCAGACTAGAGATGTCTTGGCTGTGGTTAGAGTTTTTGTTTTGTGGTCTTCTGTGGTTTAAGTCGAGATTGCATCCCAGATGGTTTGGTTTGGGTGGAAAAATTGTCATTTTTCATAGTTCTGGAATTTCATTTTACCAGTATGGAATTCTCTAATTTAGTTGTTTGTTTTTGGAATAAAAATCAATTTTTGAAGAGATTTCTAGTGTGATTTTTCTGAGTATAAATCATAATTGGGTTTGCATGGACTCTAGATAATAATAGCTGCATATGTGTTCCTCTAAAGTGGATTTTGTTATATTTTTTTTTTTCGGATATTGGAGTTCCTAGTGGTATGAAAAAAATTTCAGGCCATATATGACACTGTTTTCCTAGTTATTTTGAGAATTGCGGATCCAAGAAAAAGAATCTTGGTTTGTGATTGTTTTGATTTTGAACATCGAAAAGTCATGCCTTTTTTTGTTTTAATTTCTGTAGGTCTCTGGCTGTGGTGATAAGTTATAGAGGAGAGCAACAATCTTGACTATTTTCCCTTCAAAAAATTTTGGTGAGTAGGTTGGTTGGATTTGATCTATTGAGCTAATTCTCATTCTTCTGATAAATTTTTCATGCTATAATGATTTCTGACTGTGACTAAATTTCCTATTACATACTGATGTGACGTCAATATTGGTCTGAATTTTCACTCTGTATATGTTTTCTTTAATGCTAGCACAGTAGGCTTTTTTAATCATTCTTTTTGAGAGAGGAAATGCCAGCACAATCGGTTGAAGAATGCACTATTTTTTTTTGTCTACTGAAATTAGATCTCATGCAATAACTTTTATGCCTAGTGGCATTGCTGTTTAATATTAAATTGACAATATCTATTAGGACATATGATCCATTTCATTTCCATTGTTTATGATATTATTATGTTACTAGCATAAAATGCATGTCCTCTTGGTAGGGTAGAATTGATCTGTTTTCTTGAAAGCATAATAAACTTAATTTGGTTTTCTTTTTCCCTGTTTCAAGTTTATGGTTTGCTTAGGATGTTGGATGCTTAGGTTTCGTAGTAAGTAATGAAATCTTACACCATAACACACAAATGACTTGCTAGTTTTTTTGTTTTTTTTTTGCCTTTTTAGTTGCTTGTTAATGCCTTGCAACTTTTTGTCTTTAGTCAGTTGAGTGTATTCAGTTTTCTTTGGTTAGTGATATACCATATCAACTTCCAGATTTCTTTGTGTTTGTTTTAGTTTGAAGATTGAAGCTAAGTTTGTTTACTTTCATCTTCCCTGTGTCCAGTTTCTTCAGTGATGCTTTCTTTGCTGTATGTTCTCAATCCTGTAATAAGAACAATATCCACATGTGCTACTACCAAGTGACAGGAAGTTACATCATTGACTTCAGAATTTTTAGGCAATAGCCCTTGGCTCATCCTCTCATTAACCCCATTTTCCTGCACGTGAAAGAAATTTCTGAGCTACATTCTGCCATTAACCCATTTTGCTGCATGTGAAAGGAAGTTTTGAGTTATCTACACTCTTAGTCCTTTGTGGTGAAATCTACCATGGCCTGGTCTGCCTTTTTGTTTGTTGGAATGGGTTGGCTAAGATGAGTGAGGTTCACATCTGCTTCAGTCTGCCATAGCCATTTTGACAAAGCTCAAATGCAAAAATATGTTGATCTTCTCTTTTTTGAGTTGGCTTTGATTCAACGTCCATACAGTATCTAAGCCTTTTTTTTTCTTGATAGAATGATTTGACTGGTGGGGAATTGTTGATTATAATTTGATATGGCTCCGATAGTTTATTCATATATACAAAAAAGGCGCCTGATTTGTTGTAATTTATGTGCAATAGTTTCTATAACCTATTTCTACAAGTGAGACAACCCTTTACTAGCTTGGACCTTGGTTTGGTAGTTGCTACTAGAGACATCTGAATTGATTTTATTCCCATGATTTTCTAATAGTTCTAAATCATTGATTTCTGTTTTTACTATTTTATGTATGATAACCTGAGAGATCAATTTCTTATTGTAGGATCAATAGTGTTGAATTTCGAAGTTTACTTATTTGGCTGGCATCTGTTCTCATGTTTCTTCATTGGCCTTTGCAGCCTCTACCATTTGGAATCAACTTGAAATGCTAAGGGAATAGTTCTTTGAATCGTAACTTGATATTAAATCAGCTCAACAGTTATGGATAGAGCTGACACATCTGGCTTTGTTAGCGGTGGAGGTTTCAAATCGGTGTTCCATGCTTATTTTCATTTCATATACACCAGGTCCATTCCAGGCAGTGAAGTCAAAATAATGCACTGGTAGGCAGACATTGAGCTCCTCCTACCCCAAATCCTGGAGAATTTCTTTTCTTTCTTGCAACTGGTTTCCTACTCGGCTCCCATTCATAAACTACTATGGAGCTCAACGAAACTGATCTCTTGTTACGTGGAAAGGATTGTCTTTTAAAAAGTTCGATCACAAAAAATGGGTACATCCCAAGTATTGGCAATAGCAACAATTTGGGTGACATTGCTTTACACTTGGATTTGCTAGGGTATGGGATTAACATGCCTAATGAAACAGTAAATTCTCAGAGCAATGATGGCCTTTCTGGCGAAGATGATGGCTGTAGGCTTGTCCTGGGGTTGGGCCCAACTCCAACCTCCTATTGCAATGATCATTGCTCACCTGTGGCCAGTAAAACTAAAAAATCTTTCAGATTTTTCCGTGAAAGCAAGGGTTCTGAATCTGATTCTGGTATGTTGGAACTTGGCCTCTCAAGGAGTGGTATGGAGTCAGTTCTGGCTGTGTCACAAGGAAACTCAGATCAGTCTCATCTACAGTTGCAGTTGCCTCCCACCAAGAAAAATTTGTTCCATTTAGTTGTTGATGAAGGTTCCACATCAGCCAAAAAATCTGGGGGATATATGCCGTCTTTACTCTTTGCTCCTAGACTTGAAAGTTTTAAAAAAAGTGAAGTCATGTCAGAAACCCACAATTTGGTTCACCTTGGAAGTGATCACTGCCATCATCATGCCCAGGATCAGCTTCTGTTCAGTCCAGAGCCCTCGTGGATGACCGACTCGGTTGGTGGCTTGTCAGATCCCATGGTTGTTGATGCTGTTGCAAACCAGCAAACTCATCATCACCATCCAAAGAAATGTAGGTTCAAGGGATGTTGTAAAGGTGCAAGAGGTGCATCTGGGCTGTGCATTGCTCATGGAGGTGGCCAGAGGTGCCAGAAGCCTGGTTGCAACAAGGGTGCTGAGAGTAGGACAGCATATTGTAAGTCTCATGGAGGAGGGAGACGGTGCCAAAGGCTTGGATGCACCAAGAGCGCTGAGGGGAAGACAGATTACTGTATTGCCCATGGAGGGGGTCGCAGATGTGGTCATCCTGGGTGCACCAAAGCTGCTCGTGGTAAATCAGGTCTGTGTATCAGGCATGGTGGTGGGAAGAGATGCACCATAGAGGGGTGCATGCGAAGCGCAGAGGGCCAGGCAGGGCTGTGCATTTCCCATGGTGGTGGGCGTCGGTGCCAATATCCAGAGTGTGGCAAGGGCGCCCAAGGCAGTACCATGTACTGCAAAGCCCATGGTGGTGGCAAGCGGTGCATCTTTGAGGGCTGTACTAAGGGCGCCGAGGGGAGCACCCCTCTTTGCAAGGGGCATGGTGGAGGTAAACGCTGCCGCTATGAAGGAGGTGGGGTCTGCCCAAAGAGTGTGCATGGTGGAACTGAATTTTGTGTGGCACATGGAGGTGGGAAGCGTTGTGCAGTCCCGGTGTGTACCAAGAGTGCTCGTGGGCGAACTGAATACTGTGTTAGGCATGGAGGGGGGAAGCGGTGCCACTTCGAAGGCTGCGGGAAGAGTGCACAAGGGAGCACGAATTTTTGCAAGGCACATGGTGGTGGAAAGAGATGCACATGGACTGGAGGCTGCGAGAAGTTCGCCAGGGGAAAAAGTGGTCTTTGTGCTGCTCATGGGAGCATGGCACAACAGCAGCAGGAGAGCAATGGTGTTAAGAGAAGCAGCATGATTGGGCCTGGCCTCTTCAAAGGTATTGTATCTACATTGACAACCAACGGAAGCAGCATGGACAAGGAGCACACCTCTTCTGGCACGAGTGCAATATCGAACTGCACAGAATCACCAGAAAATGCAGCAAAGCAGCAACTCATACCAAATCAAGTACTGGTTCCTCTTTCAATGAAGTGCCCCTCATCTTCATCAGTGGGCAGCGAGAGAAGCAGGAGCCAGGACATCCAAGGCAGCAACATCAAGTTTGCGATCCCTGAAGGGAGGGTACATGGAGGTGGGCTGATGTCTCTTTTTGGGGGGAACCTGCAGCATGCTGTTGATGCTGGGCTTTTGGAGATGGATTGATCTCCTGAAGATGGGGTTGGAGGAGGCATATCTAGTATTTAGTTTTGTCTATTTTATGCTAGTTTCTGGACCAGCGTGCTGCTTTATATCTACATATGTTCTCTTGAAGATTTGATGGACATTGTCATTATTTTGAAGGCTTCTCGGGTGATCGGCTTTCAAACTTGTGTTTCCTCTGTAAATAAGGGTGTTTAATTGACCTAATCCATGAGAATATTCTTATGGGATCTTGGATTTCAGTCACATTGCACCCATTGTTGTTTGCTTTTTAGTCCTTGATTGCTGTTTCAGTATTTTCTTCCTGCATTTTAATGAATGGTGAATGAAAAATTTATAATTGATTGTTTATATGCATAACGAATCGCAAGCCTTGTATTACAGCTATCATAGCCCTGGCAGAATTTAATCTAGATCACAAATCCTCAGAGTTTGCAACCTTGACCGTCCATGGTGGCCTCCATCTTGTCCGAACAGCATCAGGCAATGGTTTTATGCAGAAAACCGCCTATCATTTTATACTGGGATTTTTATAAGAGACCCCCTATTTTATTTGTTAAATGTAGAAATTGTCCGACTTTTCAATATTCACATAAAATCACCTATTTTATTGATTTATTTACAAAAACTTACAGAAACCCCACCAATAGACTTGAATGGACATACTTTTATTGTTTTGTGGAGTTCAACCCCAATGTGGCAACCTGAGATTCGTGCGCCAAAATCTTTTTTTTTTTTAACAATTCACGCAATAATCTATCGTCCTATTTTTAGTAAAAAATATGTGCCAGGTTTGGTTTTTTCCCCATTTTAAATAAGCTTTAATTAATAAAATTATTAAATTTATATTCAGGAGTTATGCTATTACAATAATCTTATATTTAATTATTGTTTTACTCAATGATTAAATGATATGATAATGATCAACTCCACATATTTATACGGTGGATACATTATATATATTATGTCAAAATTTTATTTCGTGCGCTAATTTAAACATATGAAAATTATATAAAAAAATTATAATTTATATAATTATATGGTACAAAAAATTTAAATACTATCCCTTGCAATATCTAATTCAAAAGATACAATTTGTTATTTAAATGACATCCAGTTATCAAGTCAATTATTATTGAATTTAAATTTTATTATAAAATAGTCGAAAAATAATTTATGTAAAAATTACTAGTTTGCATATGAGAAATATTTGATTGAAATAATATGTTTGATCCATAATCGTTTAAAAGAATTTAACAAGAAAAATATAAAATTTCTCTGTTTACCAATTCCAATAAAAAAATCAAGTATATAAACAAAAATGCTCATTTTTTTATGATGGAAAAAAAATAAAAATTTTCACTTTTTCTTTATGAAAAATTTACAATTGGACAGTTTGAATTTTTTTTTTATGCCGAAATATGAGGGATTTTTTGGTTTGCTATTGAAAATCATTAATGCAAGTTTTTTCTATAAATACTGAAAAGCAATTTTGGTTCTTCCGAACAAAACCACGAGACAGGAGGGGCTCCGATCAAAACGTCCGGTGCTGGTGATCGGCGGTTCCCTCCTCTCTGATAGCTATCGCCGTCTGATGACCGCCGTGAGCTCTCCCGCTGACCGTTGACGGCCATTAGGTTGCCTCAAAACCCTAAACCCCACGGTTGAGTTGCATTTCTCTTCAAACTTCAAAAATCGGCCGGGTTTTGGTTTGTTTGCGTGATTCTCTGGAAATGTTGCTTTTTCGAGAAAAAAATAATTCATCGAAGAATGGGAGAAGCTAGTGTTTCTCACGGTTGCAATGATCGGGGTTCTGATTTTTTGTATACTCGTTTATCTGAGGGTTTTTGGCCTTGGTGCTGTCTTCTCAGAGTTTAATTGGAATATTCGCCAAAAAAATGCTTTCTTGGAGAAAATTTGTTACGGTGATTTTTGTTTTCTTTCGAGAAAATGTCATTTCCATTCAAAAGCAGCACTGTCTCATCTTTGCTTGTTGGCCTGCAGCTTCATCTTCTTGCTTGGACCTGCGTATTACGTGTGATTCATGTTTAAAATCTCTCCAGCAATAAAAGAAGAGAATTTGGGTGGGGGTGTGTGTGTGATTTTGCAAAACTGCTCCTTTTTGCTGTGAGCCTTCAACCACCCGGACAGGTTCCACTTCTCTTCTTTGGTCCCTGAAGACTACTGTTCCTCTCCAGCCATACGTACCTGCAGATCCATACTAGAATACAATTGACTTTTTGTACATTGGGGATTTAGGTCCCGTCTTTCGTTGGTTCAATACTTAGTCAAGGAGGATGGTATTTGTCTAAAGATACTGGGTTGAAAGGGCTTCCAGATTTGTGTTGTCATTCTGTTTCTCTTAAGTTGTAATTTTTAACTGATTTGGTTCTGGCTGTCACTTTTGTTTTTCTTTTTCAGATGTGATTGTTAAAGTGAGTTTTACTACATGATTTATGGTTGAAATTTGACTAACTCTTCAGGATCTTTTGGAGCATAGAGTTCTTCTCGAAATTAATTGTGGCAGAGGGTAAGACAGTGAACTTGGAAGACGTGGATGTATACAGTATGATGGAAGATTTTATGCATGGGCAAAGTAGTTCGGAGCCCATGCATATGCATGTTGACCATTCTACTGAAGCTGGGAATGCTGCTTCAGAGCCTATGCTTCTCGATCCTCCTACTAAAGATGGTAGGGCTAGTTCTCAGTCCATGCTTTTTGTCCCACCTTCTAAAGATGATGAACCACTCGAGGAGGTGAACATTGCAGTGAAAAAGTTCTGTAGAGATGCTGCACAGGCTTTCTTTGATGAGCACGGGATAATTAACCATCAGATTAATTCCTATAACAAGTTTGTGTGAAAGGGAATTCAGAACCTGTTTGATTCTCTTGGCAAGGTCAATGCAGAGCCCGGTTATGACCCATCAAAGAAAGGGGTGGGGGTAATTGGAGGCATGCCACTATCACATTTGGAAAAGTAACACCTGAAAAGCCAAATTTCTGGACTGAGGAAAATAACTTCTCTGAGGAATGCCCCAAATTTATGCTTAGACGTGCATGGCTCCAGAATATGACATATTCTTCCCTACTGAAAGTGAAGTGAGGTTGCAGGTGATTAATTGGCATTCTTTTGTTTGTTCTTGTATTAGACATCTCGCATAATTGTGAATATAGGATAATGTTTTTGAGCAATGTTATTGTGCAATGGATGCTAACTGTTAATTCTAGCCTTTCTTGTTATAGTTCATATTGTATATGCTTAAAATAGATATGCTCTTGTATTTCTTTATCCTTGACCATACTGGTAAATGATGACAATGTAACTGATGGGTTCAAACTCTCTCCTTCAACTTGTAATGCAATGTGCTAATATAGTAGTTTGGGATTGAGAAAAATTCCAAAATGCAAATTTTCACCCAAATTCTATGTTTCTTGAATATTCTCTCTGATTTTCTGGATGAACATGAATTACCATGCTTAAGTTCATCAAACCATTAATATGTAGTCTCACAGTTATATTCTTCTGGGTACCTTCTCATCATTATTTTTATTGATTTTTCCTTTTGATGATGTTCGCTCTAGACATTCTATGATCACTATATTCTATTATGAGTATTTTGCTGTTCTTATTAGCTTGTGTGAGATATATTCTTTTACCATTGAATTATAGCAGATCTTCTGCAAATTGCTTGACCATGGATCATAAAAAATAACTTGTGACTTTTATCTCTTCTATCGTAACCTTTGGGCAGAAGCCTAGTTCTTGTATTACCTAATCAATAATTTATCAGGTCCATATTCATGAGAAAAGCAATAAAGCCAAGACCAGTAATGACCCGTTTGTCTGCCGAAGGGTTTAAGTGACAAGAAAATAAAGATGGTCATGGGAAGGATACCTGTCATGGTAAAATCTGACCTTTGCTGGTAACATACTCTCAACAAGACTGATTGCCACTTCGACTATGGTGGTTACTTCTTAATCAAAAGAGCAGAGAGGGTAAAATTATTTCTGGATCTAAATTAAATTATTCCTGGATATAAATCTTGCTAGTACTTGGAAACATGCCCCAAGAAATGCTTGTTATAGTATTTGAATCTTATGAAAATTTTTAGATTAATAGTAATCTTATCTCGTTGGCCTCTGCTTTGCAGACCTTCATTGCACAGGAACAGAAGTGTTCTACCAGAATATGGGTTACTGAAAGGTGCAGTATCAGTTTTTATTTAAGGGTAAACGCATATACCTGAAACTAGCTGATGCTTTGAAAGATGAAGTTTTTGTTGGAGGGAAAGTTGTCAATATGTTCTTCATGTATGCTGCTGTTCCAGTTTGGATTATGTTCTTTTTACTTGGTGCTTCATCTGATAGGGAAGTGGTTCAAATGATTGATCTGGATGACTGTGATTCTGGGTTGCTGAAGCATATTATCAGCAACCATTAAAGATGCTGATGAAAAATGTGACAATTTCTGTGAAGGGGATAATGCTCAAGAGTATGTAAACAAAATCGTCAAAGAAACCAAGTTTCCTCCCATTGAGACATTCAATGAATGCATCAACACTTATCTGTTTCCTGTAATCCCTGGTCACAAAGAGAAGGCCCTATTCTTGGGATACATGGTCAAGAATTTTCTACTGGCTTATTCTGGGAAGTGAAAATGGGACAACAAAGATGACTTTAAAAATAAGAGGTTGGATTTGGCTAGTGAGCTGCCTGCAAGGGAACTATGGGTGCATGTTAGGCATCTTGAAAGATACATGACAAAGAAAATACAGAAAGATTTATATGGGGATAAGGATGTAGAGTTGCATGAAACATATTTTGATGCCTCGATAATTACAAATGGTTTGAAAAGGGCCTTTTCAACTAGTTCATGGTGTCATCCATACAAGAGGACTGAGGGGTGCTCCGGAGTTGTGGCTACCCTAAGAAGAACAAATCACCTGCAGGTAAGGTCAGACCCGAGAAAAGTTCACCAGCAAGTTGCTTATGTGGGGAAAGCTAGTGATGCTAGATATCCATAAGTTCTTTGTTTGATTTCCATCCCTTTTTTTTTTACTTGGCAGTTGTTGTAGTGTTCCAGTTGGTTTGATCATTAAACTGAAGTACCTTCTTTACCTTACTTCAATCTGTTGTTACATCCTCTAATTAATTCCATATAGAGTGAAGTGATCCTTCAAATCTCTGGACTGCTTCCTAAATTTCAGACCTGCAAAGAGTGCAAGTATGCATTTGTTTTTAGGAAATGTAAATGTGAACTGGCAGTGGAAGTTGTGTCATAAAATGAATTTTAGCTAATTATGAAAGTTAAGTGGACTTTTTTCTTCAATGGTTAATTTGTATAAGAGAATTTTTACTGCTCCAATTTATGAAACATTTATTGCACTTTATATTTGAAACTTTTGGAATCCAGATTCCTTTAATAGTATGAGCATATCTTTCATAGTTGTTTCATATTTCAGGACAATGTCCAATCTCTGTTATTGCTTTCTTTCAATTCTAACAATTCAGTACAATTTAGATGCAAAAATCCCTTGTATTGGGAAAACTGTGTTTTCTTTCCACTCCTGAAGGTGAAAACTGTGGACTTGTGAAAAACTTATCTGTTACTGCTCTCGTTAGCTCTAATGTCACAAGGCCTTTGTTGGACAAGTTGGTTTCCAGTGGAATGGAAGAACTAGATGGTGTTTCAATGAACAAATTTCTGTTGAATGGATACTGGATTGGAGCTTGCCAAGATTCAAGTTCATTTGTCATGAATTTAAGGCATATGCGGCGCAACAAGCTAATACATTCCCAGGTTGCTTCCATTATTTTTTACTTTATCTTAAATCCACATATTTGTACCTACTATATACTATGGGATTGGCAAAAGTTTTTGGTGTCGAAGATAGTTTTTTTGTTTTTATGTTTATACTTGATCACATGCTGCTATTTTTGGGATTGGGCGGATGAACCAAATTACAACTTGCATTCATGGACTATAGTGATCATTCTGAGTAGGAATTGATTGTCAATATTACATACTAGTTTTAAGTAGTGTTTGTGAAAACCTAAAAAAAAAAGCTTTCAAACTTAATTGTAAATTTCTTAAATCCAAGAGGCTTTTTGCAAAATAATTATTTAAATTCTTCAAGCCATGGTTTCCTCCTGTTGCATTTTTTTCCCTTTCAAAATAAAGGCAGTTGCTACTTGAGAGAAAAAAAAAGCAATGGCGGATCTAGAGTTTTGGTGGCAAAGTTCGATGGTGACTAATTGAAAAATGTGTGAGAAAAATAAGATCTTGGATTTCCCATATTGGTGAAGCTTATGACTCTTTAACTAGCTATTATTTTTATTGTTGTCATTCAATTAAATCCTAATTTTTTTCATGTCTTTAGATTTGACTATTTTGTTCTTGTATTGATCTTTGTCTTATTTTTGGGAAGTCTTATGTACTAGCATATTTAATTCTACGATCTAGCTTTTCTTTGCCCTATTGTAGTTTTGTTAGGGTTGTTGCTATTTTGATATTAAACTTAATTTTATTAGTGAATTTTTGAAGATTATTTTGATATTTAAAATTTGGCATGATTTATGTGATAACTCAAAATTATGATTTTCAAGTATGATTAGGAATATTGTTAATAAGATTGAGAAACTATTGTGTAATATTTTTATCTAAATTAATATTTCGTTTTGAAATTGTAGAAGTCTATGTGCATAGTTTGAATATTAGTTATATTAAATGTTTTAATATTGAGATTATTGTGGTATTAGATGTGAGATTAAATTATGTTCATTATGACATATATTTATTAATTTTAATATCAAAGCAGATACATATTATTATTATATTTTATAATTTTGATGATTAACAAACTTTATATTTGATTCTTTTCTTGAGTATTGTGTAAGTAGAAATCAAGTCAAGCACGAAATGTCAATTAAATTCGTTTGAAATTTCAAGTATGAATGAACATGAAGATATTATTGAAGATGAAAAATGATGGTAGATTAAAAGATAGAATTTAAGAAAATGAAGTTGGCCTAGAGATAGTTCAAGAGAAGACTTAATAGGTTTTACTTTTTTTTATTTTGTTGAGTCGAAAATTTATTGATTGAATTCTTGATTTAGAAATTTGGATAACATTCAACTTACCTTAAAATGTCTTCGATAACTCATTATTTATCCAATGTCAGCTCAAGAAGATGTCAAACACGAAACACGATGTTATAGTAAAACAATAATTTTTTATCTGTTATCTTTGGATGTTCGAATTGGATTGTTTAAACGTCCAAACATAATAGAAATGACTTTGGAATTATTGATAGTTTTGGACGTCCAAACCTTAGGATCGGACGCCCAAAAATTTGGAAAATGTAACTTTTAAAATTTCATATTCAGAATTTGGATGCATGGTATATTGGTCGGACATTTGAATCTGTGCTATTTACACATCAGAATCTTATGATTAGACGTCCGAACCTATAACATCAGTTATAACAGTTAGTTAAATTTGATCATTGGGATATTTTGGACATTCAAACTCCTACAGTTCGGATGCCTGAACTTAATAGAATATAGCTTAACTGCTAGTATTGTCACAAAAGGGTATATAACGATTTAGAACTTATTTTAATTAGAACTTCTATATTTTTAATTATTTCTGCGAAAAAGAAATAAGTTTTCCCAAGTCTTTAGTCTTCAATTGCTTTAAACTTTGATATTCAATTTTCATAACTTCTTATTCTTATACTTATCTTGAGAAGCTATTATAGAGAGATAATTTGTATTTCATTTTTATTGTTTTTTATTGTAAATTACTTTAAGGGTGTTTGGAGTGTTTGAGATATCAAAACTCTAGCGTAGGAGTTGATTCTTACTGGTTAGAATAAGAATTATATAAGTATGATTTTACCCGAAAGAAGTGATACTCATGATTGTGAATTAGTGTAAAGACTTAGTTTTATTTCAAGAAGTGATAATTCTATTGCAGAGTCCAAATCCTCAAAATTGAAATAAGAGCCGTGTAATAGACACGACTGATTGCTGAATCACATAAAAATTATGGTGTTTTTTTTATTTTTCTCTATTTACATTATAACATTTGTGATTGATTCATTATTCATAGACTTGTAGTTTTTGTCATTGGTTTGTAATTGAAAAAGTGGTTAATATTTTTTACAAATTTAATTTACTCCCCTCTCTTAGATTGTCAATCTGAGCCAACAGTTATAAGTTTTAATTTTGGAATTATTATAGTTGATTGACATACTGGATGTAAAATTAAGATAAAACTATTATGGTATGCACTCTTGGTTGAATTTTTAGTAATACTTTTAGTACATGTTAAGATTAAATAGATTAGTTAAAGTTGTATTTGAATTAATATATTAAGAATCATGTTATTTGATATTAATAGTTATAGTTATATTCATATTATATTTTAGATTCAGATAAGAAGATTTGAGTTAATTTTTTTATACTTGTCGTAATTCTCTATCAGATAAGTAAATGAGTGATTTCTAATAATATTAAATTAATGACTTATTTTTTAGATTTATATTTTTTAATAAGTATGAATTATGATTATATGTTATATATGCTTTTGAATATTTTTTTTGTAATTTGAAGATCTTCTGAGAGAATTATATTATGTCATATTTACTTGTCTTGAAAATATAAAGATCACGCATGTGAATTTATGAAAATATTATTTAGTTTTTTACATTTAATTGAATTTTTGTATATGAACTTGAAAATCATACATGTGTTATTGTATAAGAATTTTTTTATTTATAAATATTTTTGAATCTTGGTATTATGTTTTACTATGTTGTCTCTCATTTGATTCTTGTTTTATCCAATTATTGAGATTAAATGATCATGTCAATATGTATTTGTATTTTTGTTAGAAATTGATTTTGTTATTACTTGGGGGTATTAAAGTAATATTATATTTCTAATTTTTTTCATGAATATTTCTGATAAGACTCATTTAATGGACAATTTTTGATTTCTGTTATAACTATTGATTTTAAGTGTCCGTTTATATATAATTTGGATCATCCATTACATGTATGCCCGTTACTTATTTCGAAAATACCAATTATTACTTATTTGACTTGATTTATAATGTTTGGATGAATTATTATTGATGAGTTTGAAAATATTACTCTTGTTTATTTTTATTATTTTATATTTGTGGCATTCACTTGAGACTTAGAGAGGGTTTAACTTTGTTTGAATTGAATCTTAAAACTATATAAATATGTATATTAAAAAATTACTTTGATATGAGATCGCTTATTTTTTTTAAGTTTTGATTTTAGAAATTAGTTTGGAAAAAGGGGTGTGTGACACTTTGTGAAATTATTTTTAAGCAGTATTTCTTATTAGAAACCAGAGTGATTATCTAAAATTTTATTTATTGATTGTTCACGTTGTTGAGTTTAAATATGAATTATATTATTAAATTATTTGGAGTTCTGTGACTTAATTGCATTTTTAATTTGTGATTTCATTATTCTTGATGTGGGTGTAATTTTTAATGGTTTCTTATGCTATATTAAGCTGTTGGAGACTTGATATTGAAGAATATTGTTTATACATGACAAGACTACATTACAGGTTGTGGATTTATTGGAAAACCTATATTTTATAATTATATAGGATGAGTCTTATATATATGTTGTGTAGGTAGATATACAACATTCGTTATATAAGCGTGATAGTGTCTTATCAGAATATGAATCACATGGTGCAAAGTTTAGTGGATTTGACTCAACTGCATATGACATAGTTGATCAATGGATGCTCATCAGGAAAAACACAAAAACACTCTATTTGGTGATGTCTGAATGAATCTATGTGGTTCTCTGATTAAAAAGCAAAAAAAAAGGAATCCATCTCTATGGTTGAATGTCCTATTTATCTTATTGATGTTAGATTTAATATTCATTATTATTTTGGAGCCTTTGAGATGTGATGTGCAGGTGTTCTGGAATCCTGCACAGATCTTTAGGAGAACCTGTGACCTTTTTTCCCATATTTGGAGAGGGGTGTTTCCAACGCTTACTTACTTATAAGTAAGCAAAAAGGGATAAGGACTTGTTTTATACTGTTATTATGAACACTACTTCTGAAGTTCACTATTTCTCTGGGTATCAGGGGAGATGGTCTTTATTTTCATATCTCCTCTTGCTTTCTTCTCTAGTTTCCTTTTCTGCTCTCTGATTTCCCTAATTTTATTTCTTCTCTAATTTCCTTTCTGGTCTCTGATTTCCCTAATTGCATTTCTTCTCTAATTTCCTTCTTTTTTGGTATCTGATTTCCATAGGATGTGCTAACTTTCTGATTCTTCAACTGATAACTCTCAAGAAGTTTGTTTTCCTTGTTTATCCTATGCTCTATTGGTATGCATTCCTTAAAAATCAGTTAAACCCAATTTATGTGGATTTTTCTTTTGACTACATGAATACAGTTCATTATAGCAGAGGCATGAATGCTTTTAGTAATTTTGTTATGTAGGCTTCAACTTTCTGATCATTCTTACCTTTGTTTGTCATATTACTTACAATTCTTTCATTTACATAATAGTTTTGCAGTAATTACCTTATTAATCTGGCGTAATTTGCTTTATTTGGTACTGGAAAGTAGCCTGTTTACGTTTTGTGCAGGCTGTAGTATCTATATGCTTTTGTCAAACTCAGGCTGAAATATGTCATTCACTTTTTAAAATGCTTTTGCAGAGGTGGAAGTCAAATGGGACAAACATCAAAAAGAAGTGAGGATTTTTTCTGATGCAGGAATAATCCAGCGACCTCTCCTAATTGTGGACAATTTGAAGAAATTTAAGCTATTCAAAGGAGGCATTCCCTCTTTTCAGGCTCTTGTTGATGAGGAAGTCGTAGAATTCATTGGTGTTGAAGAAAAGGACTGCAGAACTGCATGGAGTGTCGGAAACCTTCATTTGGGCGATAAGGCACATTCTGCTCAGAGACACACCCACCGTGAATTTGATCTGTCTTTCTTGTTGAGATTAAGTTGTGGCTTTGTCCCTTTTGCAAACCACAATAATGCTAAGAGGGTTCTTTTTGAATCTGAGAAGCATTCTCAGCAAGTGATTGGTTTCTCCACAACAAACTCTAACATCAGAGTTGACACCCTTTCTTACCAAATGTATTACCCGCAGAAACTGCTTTCAGAGCCATTGTGGCCGATTCTCTTAGCAGGGCTGATTTTTCCGTGGGCCAAAGTGTACCATTGCTTGGCCAGAATACTATACTGGTCAAAATGCCATTGTAGCCGTCAATGCTCATCAAGGATTCAATCAAGAAGATTCTTTGGTTATGAATCGGGCATCACTAGAGAGTAGTCTGTTTTGAACTAAACATTTCAGGAGCTACAAAGCTGAGGTTGACAGTAAAGATGTGAATAAAGGGAAGGAGCCAAAGGGTAGTAGAATAGGCTTTGGGGCAATGCAAAGCACAAGGGGATGCGGATGGTCTAGACGACGATGGATTCCCATATATAGGTGGAAGCCTCCAAAGTGGTGACATTATAGTTGGGATGGTTTCACAATCAGGAGAAGATCATGGAATCAAGCTGTAACATACTGAAAAGGGGATAGTACATAATGTGGTACTTTCGGCAAATGAAGAAGGGAAAAGTTATGCTGTTGTCACTTTGAGACAGGTGGGATTTTGAATGCACTGTCTCATTGTACTTTTACAACCCTTTTTTGCTTTCAGCATTGTCGAGATGCATGTTTTTGATAAAGGAGGCTTATGGTGCCCGAAACTGTGAAACTGGTATTTGAAAAATGCATTCAGAAAGCTCTGTGATTCTGAGAAGCACAATGTGGAGCACGTAGTCCTTTCTGAGGCTAGAATTGTTATCCAATTCTCTATTTTCTTTTCTCAACTCTGGTTATATCAATTAATTCCTTGGAAAAATGGAAAACTGATGTGCTCTTACGAGCCATGCTACCATAGGAATGCCAGCATTACATAATTTCACATTGTTTTTGACCCATCAAAGTACAGGTTATGCATCGTTATCTTCCAATTTGTAACTGCAATAATGTTTCAATTTGTTATACTAAACTTTGCTATTCAACGCAACACCATAAATTCTATTGGTGTATTTTTTAGTTAGGTGCTTTACCTCCTGTTCAAATTACTTATCGCATGTTTGATCTCCAGGTATTGGAGAC
This sequence comes from Trichopus zeylanicus subsp. travancoricus, assembly GCA_005019695.1. NCBI lineage: Eukaryota > Viridiplantae > Streptophyta > Magnoliopsida > Dioscoreales > Dioscoreaceae > Trichopus > Trichopus zeylanicus. The sequence continues at coordinate 267,173 of RXID01001119.1, read as the reverse complement.
ATTCTCTAGCATGCATGGTCAAAAGATGGTTGTTGGTTTTATGGAGTCTCAAAAAAACTTACTTTTCTCCTGTCCAAGGGATAGTGCCGGATATTGTCCTTAACCCAGATGCCTTCCAGACCCAACAAACTCCTGGTCGACTTGAGGTTGTTCAATAAACTATGCAACACTATTTACTATGCCATCAATTGTTGTCATTGGCGAGCAACTACGCAGGTGAAACTTTAGGTTTTGTTAACCAAACATATCAAACAATTCCATATACATCTGTTAATTTTGCCTACTTATTAGTTATGCTGACATTCAATGCCCATGAAAAGTTCATGCTCTTTGCTTTGTATTGTTTGGACAAGCAGCAATAAGAATTGTTACAGCACCAACATTTCAACTCATTTTGGTGTGGGTGCATTACTAGAGTTAGCTTATTTATTTCTGTGTTTTCAGGGCTGGATTTTCAAGATAAGGAGGTGAACGAGTTCTGAATGACCGGACTGGCGAGATGATGAATTCCCTAATTTTCATCGGCCGTACATTTTTACCAGTGGCTGATCAATATGGCCGAAGACAAGGTGAAGGTCAGGAAGATGGGACCTGTGCACCCTCTAACCCACCGACCTGTGGCCGACCCGACGAGGTTCGGGGCATCAAATTCGCGGAGATGGAGTGGGACTGCCCGCTTGCCCATGGGTAAGCTGCCAACCTGTACGAAAGGCTTTTCATGCTTAGTGACTTATCTGTCAGACATGCACCTGGGCAACCACTGTGATCCAGAGAATCATGCCAGTAGGTAAAAGAAATCCATGGTCCATATTGCCGGTGAGTCTGTTGAGAATATCGTCAGGGTCAATGTGCCCTAGCGGGCGAGGCTGTTGTATCAGGAGCTCTTCCGTATGGGGATTTGAAGTCTGAAACGGAGGTTTGCTAGCTGTCCCGCATGGAATGTACAGTGGTCTGGCATTGTGCAGTGGCAATTGACTGCTCAGTTATTCATGGGATCGTGCTGTATCCGTAATGTTCGAACAGTAAGTGATGATATATGGTAACTTGTGTTTGGCCCTAGGTTAATTTTTGTCAGTTTTATGCTGTGGTAATTGACTGCTCAGTTGTTCATGGTATTGCGAGTGATGATATATCGAGTTGTTTTTGTTGATATTCCGTCTCCACTTCAGATTCAGCTATATTGGGATTTGACATTAATGAATAGGCTTGGGCCTCTCTCTTGATCCAATATGCTTTGGTCGGGCTTGGGCCGCCATCACACTTTCCCTCACTTGAATTCGCTGCTGGCCATCGTCTGTGCTGAGCAACCTAATGGAAATGGCCAACTTTTCTCTGTGATAGACTGATAGTGAAATGCGTTTTCCTTTATCATCGTCTTCGTTATCACGCAGCATCCATTTTTTTGGCATTTCATCGGATAATGGACGGCGGCGATCTCAAACTCCCCGGACTTTGAATAAGAATCAACATAAGTGGTCAAATGGATTGGGTCTGGGGACAAGTCAAGCCGGAGAAGAAGGGAATGGAGCTGGCGAGAAGAACAGAGAAATCTGGGAGGGGGGCTGAGGCCTTGATGGCGAAGGAGTGGGCCCCGAAGGGGAGGGACTACCTCTCCTCCTACTTCTCCTTCTGCTCGTCCGAGACATAGTCCAAGCTTGAATTGACAATGCTGGGAGTTTTTGCTTCCGGGATGGAGAGCATCTTTCATCATAATCACTGTGACATGCAGGTCAGAGCAATTTTTCAAGTACTCGTGGACTTCCTGCATATAGTGGTCAGCGATTGGAACAACATTAGACAACAATTATACAACTAACTATAAAGATATCTAAGACATCTGAATAGTTTAACTGATATAAAACTCTAGTCATATAATAAAGTTGAGCAAGCAAAATGGTCACATTCAGAGAAGAGGCTGGCCTTGCAGATTCTACATGTGCATGCAACAACACAGACAAAATTGTTCATTTGGACAATATCCATGCTACTATATCACTAAGATGTTTGCCTGCCGATAAGAAAATTTCATATTGACATCTGCACCTTCGTGTTCATTAGGCCAAAGAGAAAGAGAGACTAGCACATTGGACAGAAGTATAATCATTAAGTCATTTAGTTCTGACAATAATAATCCTATCATAAGCCTTTGAAATAAGCTTTGCCACCACATCACAATTAACACATTCTAAGATTCTTGCTATCACGTTCCGAACCTGAAATTTCGAAACTCGTAAAATGTGATCTCACCGCATATTTATAAAGTCGAAATTCCATAAGCATTCAAAGTCAAAAACTTAAATTTATATATATAACAATTCAAAAAATTATACTTATAATTGTCAAAAATAAATCTCGATAATATCACTAAATTTTGTTAGATTATCTTATTATAGCCTCATATATTTCCTAAATATTAAATCAAACAAATTTAATATAAATATACATATTATTTTATAACTTAATTGATATTCAATAACTTATATCTAATAATCAAATTTGTAAGAAAATGAATAATTCCATGTTAAGACAATTTTTCATATACATAATATATAACTTCAATAATAAATTTTAAATAAAATCAAATTATTCCAGAGATTGAAAACAAATATCATAAATAAAATTTTTATTAAACTTAGCAAAAATAAGATTGCTAAAATTTATCAATAAGAATTTATTCAAAAAATTATAAATCAAGTCAAAATAAAATAACTAGTATCTCCTATCCAAATCAGTGGGCTCACATGTAATAGTAACTGAACGAGATATAAATTAGCATACTTGAAACTAGTAGCTGTAATAAAAGTCAAAGATTACCCATAAAATAGGTCTTAACAGAAATATATCGTTATTCTGATACCCGTGACTGATAATGAAATCAATTTTTACAAATCACAAATACATGTCGACATGACTATTGTTACCTCCAATGGTTGAATTAGAATAAATATCATTATTATCCTCAATTGTTGAATTAGAACAAATATCATTATTATCCTCAATTGTTGAATCAGAACAAATATTATTATTATTCTCAATGGTTAAATAAGAATAAATACTATTGTTATCCCTAATGATTGGAGTAAAACAAATATCATTGTTATCTTCAATGGTTAGACCATAACAAATACAAGTGGAGACAACCAAATCAACATAAAATATAATACTGAGATCCAAAAATATTTACATATCATATATTTATGTCATGATTTTATACATGATTTTTCAAGTTCAAATTACATAAGTTTGAAATTATGTCAAAAATTAAGTAGTCACTTATACAAACTACATGCATAACATTCAAATATTACAATCCAAATAAATATAAAAAAGTTATAATCTTTCCATAATTTCACATGTATGTTTTTCATATTTTTAAGATAAGTAAATATATCATAAATGTAAGGCAAGATCTAATACTCATAAGATTTTTAAAATGTCAAGAAGTATTTTAAACTAAATATATATTAAATATTTATGGTTCATAATCACTCAAAAATTCAGATATTAAATTATGTTAATAACTTAATATTATTGAGAGTCACTCATTCTTTTAGTTGAAAGACAATCACAACAAGTATAAAAAAACTAATTTAAGTTTTTTCGTCCAAACCTAAAGTATAAAACAAACATATCCATAACTATTAATATCAAATAACATGATTCCTATCATATTAATTCAAATGCAACTTTAACTAATCTCCTTGGCCTTAATATATATTAAAAATATTATCCCAAATTTAATTAAGAGCGCATACCACAATAACTTTATTTTAATTCACATTTAATATATCAATTAAATATAATAATTTTAAGATCAAATCTTATAACATACATATATTATATCTTAATATTAAAACCAATGAACATATATCACAATGGGTCTAATTTGGTTCCACATCTCCTATCACAAAATATCAAGATCGAAATTTTTAACATATATAACCTGCTTTTAAACCTATATATGAACTTTCATAATTTCAAAATAAAATTCTAACTAAAATAGAAACTTGACACAATTGCCTCTTGATTTCATTAACAACACTCCAAATTATGTTTGAAAATCATGAATTTGAGATATCACATGAATCATACTAAATTTTAAACAAGACTATAGAAATAACTAATAAAATTAGATTTAATTTTAATATAGAAATAACTATAACAAGACTATAATAAAATAAAGAAAACCTAAATCATAAAATCATATATGTTAGTTCAAAAAATTTCCAAGAATAATATTACGATTGATATAAGAATAAAACTAAAATTAAAGTCTCAAATCTAAGGATATAAAAAATGTGAATTAGGACTTGATTAAGAGAAAAAAAGAGATCATTATGTAGGTAGAAAATCTAAAATTTAAAGAGAAAACCAAGACTTGACTAATCACGCATCGTCAAACTCGTCATGGTTGCTAAACTCTAGCAGTTCTTTTTTTTCCCTAGAGCAGCTGCTGCAGCCATAACTCAAAAAGAAATAATCGAATTAGGAGCTTGCCTGGTATTTTTACAATAATCTCCCTGACATAATAATATTTACAATTAGGTTCACGCCATTCTTTTTTCTTTTTTTTTCTTCGGGTTTTCACACTTGCTCACTTGAATTGACTCCTCCTCATGTGTACTAATCAGCCAAAAGGCAATGGCCAATTTTGGCTGTGATAGTAAAGTGCATTCTCTTTATCCTCCTCACCTATATCATACAACACATTGCTTGTCTCTAGCACATAACCAAAAGCTTTAATTTTAGCAATGAACTCATCCAACATTCTGTATATATTTCTCCACCTCTCATGCTCCTTGTCTCCATTCCAAAATTTATGCATCACACCATTCAACTTCATGAAACTAAATCCGGGCACCTTCCTTACATCTCTAATCCTCATTTCATCCCTCTCCCTCCCAACATCCGTCCACCGCTCCTTGGCTGCACAACCATTTGACAACAACACATAATCACCATCTCCATTAGACCCCAACTCTGCCAACTTCTTCGATACATGCCACATCACCATACCACATCACCATACGTCTTGTATGCACCAAGCAACGTCTGCCACAGCACTATGCCCGGTTCTAAAGGCATGGAGGCGACCATATCATATGCTTCGGTTAACCGTCCTGCTCCACCCAAGAGGTCCACAATGCATCCACAGTGTTTGATGATCGGGCTAATCTCCATTGACTCAAAGATTTCAAGCCATTCATCGACAAGCTCTGAGTGATTGCAACCAGATAAAACCGCACGGTACGTTACTGCATCGGGCTTAGGATCATTGACCATGTCTATCCGCTTCGTCATTTCTCTGAAGAGTTCTACAGCCTCAGGCCCACGCCCATGCAAGGCAAGCCCCGTAATCACAGCATTGAAAGAAACCAGAGTAGGTCGTTTCAATTGACCGAAATATCTCCATCGCCCGATCGACGACCCACACTTCGCATACATATCAATAAGCGCATTAGGCAACCGAACACCCACATCAAGCTGTTGCGCACGCACATACTCATGCACCGCTGCGCCCTCTTATGGTGCGCCAAGCACTGCACACGCCGACAGGGCAGCTGTCACTGACACCTCGTTCGGCTGTGCAGGAGAATCCATCCCGCACATTCTCCCAAACAACTTCAACGCGTCATTTGGTTTCCCACCCCGCACCAACCCCGCAATCATCACATTCCACGTTGCAGCATCTCTGTTCGGCATTTCATCAAACATCTTGCTGGCGAGCCCAAGCTCCCCGGACTTTGAATAAGAATCGAGGAGGGTGATCAAAAGGATTTAGTCCGGGGAGAAGCCAAGCCGGAGAAGAAGGGAATGGAGCTGTTGACAAGGACAGAGATCTGATAGGCGGGCCGAGGCCTTGAGGGCTAATGAGAGCGAGAGGGCGTCGGGGCGGGAGGGGCAGCGGAGGAGGAGGGAGAAGGAGAGCGTTTCAAGGGGGATCGGAGAGGTGGCGAGGCCGCGAAGGAGGGCGTTGAAGTCGTTAGTGGTGGGATGGGACGTGTCGGAGAAGAGTAGACGGGCGTGGTCGAGGGCCGAGGAAGGGAGAAGAGCTCGAGCAGCTTGGCGCGGCGGGAAGCGTCGCCGGATAGTTGTCCGCCGGCGAGAAGGTGATGGAAGACGCCGTCCAAGCGCTGGGTCATGAGCACGATGACGATGATAATGCATGAAACTGCTCCCTTACGAGTTGGAGTTTACTCAAAGACATTTTTGCAGAAAGCACACAATATGTGGACAAAATTAGCAGCAACACTGAAGGATATCTAGATATGCAATTCTTTTTAATAGGATTATTCTAATTTATTCGCTATTTGCTTCAATTAAACTTGAACCTGAATCTCTTTTGTTTACACCTTGGATATCCATATCATCTCTCACTTCTTTCACTACTTCCCAGTCCCCAACTAAAGCATACAAATTTGATTTCAGTACATAGTTTCCGCGATGATCAGGATCTAAGTCGAGCAATTTGCTGACGGCTTCTCTAGCAAAATCTTCGTATCCTCGACCTTTACAGGCTCCCACTAGTGCTCGCCATATCACAGCATCAGGTTCGATCGGCATTCGCAGTACAAACTGAACTGCATCCTTTATTAGGCCTGCTTTGCATAGAAGATCCACCATGCTTCCATAGTGTTCAATCCAAGGCTCAATGCCATGCTCATCCACCATTGATTTAAAGCACTGCATTCCCTCCATTACTAACCCTGCATGGCTGCAAGCATTTAGGACATTAAGAAACACAACTTCATCCGGCCTAAATTCTTCTCGCTGCATCTGCGCAAACCGAACTAGAGCCTCGACGCCACGCCCGTGCAGCGCGAGTACTTGTATCATTGCAGTCCAAGAAATGAGAGTTCTGGTTTTGATCAGTTGGAAAGTTCTGCAAGCTTTCTCTATGTTTCCACACTTGCCATGCATGTCAACAAGTGCATTTTCAACCTTTATACTTCCTTTAAATCCCTTCCTCTCAATGTATTCATCAACCCAATTACCCAACTCCGAGTCTCCAATCTTCGCACACATAGAAACTACGCCTAGCATTGTGACTTCATCAGGTATAATTCTTGCTGCCTCCATTTCTTTGAACAAAGCCAATGCCTCATGCGGGGAGTGATGATCGCAATACGCATTTATCATTGAAGTCCAACAGACCGAATTCCTGCATCTCATTGCCCAAAAAAGCCGGCAGGCACTAGACAAACACGCGCACTTTGCATACATGTCAATCAATGCATTATATAGGATAGTATCGAACCCGAATAGAGTCTTCAGTACATATCCATGCAATAACTTGCCTTGTCTTATAGCTTTCAGCTGAGAACAAGCAGAAGCAAAGCTGACAGCGGTGACCTCGTTAGGCCTCACATTCTCACTGAACATGTTGCCAGTGACCAGAATGGCTTCACGCGCGTGTTTGCTTTGAGCATATGAAGTAACAAGAGCATTCCATTGGACCAAGTCTCGATGGGGAGTTTCATCGAACACCTTCTGTGCCGAAACAAGCGCCCCAAAGGTGCCATACATCTTTAAGAGAGCAGTTTGTATTACAACTTCTGATCCAAAACCCATTTTGAGAACGTGGGAATGTGTTTGCTCACCTTCATTGACACCAGGGATGAGGAGACCACAAGCCTTGATGACTAGGCTTATTGTATGACCATCTACGACGACGAATCTCCGTTTCAAGTATGCATAACCAAATATTGCTTTTTGTGGCGCATTGCTTTGCAGTAATCCTCGTAGTGCACAGTTCCACTTGAAAGCATCCCGTGATATGGAGGTCATCGAATCAGTTTACTCGAAGTTTGTTGAATTGCAAATCAGCCCCTCTATCTTAGATAAGTGTACACGAGTCCATCGTTATTGTTATGAAAAGAATAAGATTATCACCGATGTTAAAGAATATTTCCTGTAGAATATTTATAGTCGTTATGAACTTAGGGTTAATAAAGGATTGCATCATATAAATTTGATATTCTAATGCTGTTGCATGATTCAAGGCCACTCAAAATAATGAAGATTCCAACCATGGAGTCCACAGCATCTCTATTAACATCACAAACAAAACTACAGTATCAAACGCTAGGTTCGCTTGACGAAGTCCACCAACAATTCTAAGTTTTGAACATGTTTACTGCAATCAGTTTCTTTAAGAGTATCAGGAATACAAAAATCAGCGTGTAGGATGGGTGGTGGCAGTCTTCTTGAAGTCAATCTTGTCCACCTTCACCTCTCCATCAATTAACTCATAGACATACACGACGACCCGGAGTCCATCAATGTCCATGAGTACAAAGCTTGGGTTGACATCGTATGTGATGCTGCTATATGCACCAGTTGCCGACCCAGGGTTGATCACAACACCACCCTCGTGTTTATAAGCCTTGAATTGATGAGTGTGACCTGTGACCAGGATGTCCACATCCAATTGCCTCTGGAGCATGGCTAAGGAGTCCAAGTCACCCCATGGCACAACCTGCACAAAACTCAATCAACAACACCAATGAACCAATGAATGGGAAAAAAAACATTAGAAAGTTTTGAATGGGTTTGTGTAAATGAGAAACGAACCTGATGACCATGACATAGTCCAAGCTTGAATTGACCGATGGTGAGAGTTTTGGTCTCCGGATACCAAGCATCTTCATCGTATTCACCGTGAGTGACATGTAGGTCAGGGCAAAGGCTTTTCAAGTAATCATGAACTTCCTGCATACAGTGGTTAGAGATGGGATCAGCATTAGAAAGAAAGCATACAACTAAAAAGATATCTAAGACATGTGAATAGTTTGACTGACATTACACCCTAGTCACATAATAAAGCTGAACAACCAAAAAGATCAAATTTGGAAGAGAGGCTGGCTTTGCAGATTGTATATATGCATGCAACGAAACAAATGTAATAGTTCATTTGGACGATATCCATGTTACTGCATCACTATATATGTGACTGGTGATAAGAAAATTTCAAATTAACACCTACACCTTGATTCCCATTATGACAAAGAGAGAAGTAAATGCATTGGACAAAAGTGTAGCAGCAATGCTAGCATAATAAAATAATTTTGTCCCATGCATGCATTTGCAGGAATGCGAAACTTCTTCCAAATAAGAATCTTATGATTAACAATCATAACTTTTCTATAGAAGACCTTCCAATATAAAGAAATGCAAGAAAGTTAATGGTGAGATATTCATTGCTTTTGGTAAGGTCTCAGTCATATAGAAGATCAATTACTTCCTACATATATATGTGGACAATCCACTCGAACGAGAGAAGAAAAAGAGGATTTACAGCTTGCTTGCATGAAGCAACAGGTTTACTGAATTGCATACCCCCTTGACCAAAATGTGACTTTACACAAACAGGCACAACATTTTTCAAGGTTGGCATAGTCCAAATAAACATAAGCTACTACTATCGTCATGGACACATAACAAATGGGAGAACAATAGCCTGGGCCTAGTTGTACAGTGGCCTTTGGGTTCAAATTATTTTCTTCACTATAGATGCTTGTGCAGTCAACAATTAAAGCACATCATTCTAACACCATTGTCAAACAAATCTATCACCTATGATTGGCAGTGGGAGCAAAAAGTATCCAATCAATAAATTCCTACATCGCGAGTAGTGTCCAACAGCATGCAGAGTCCTAAGCAAATTCTCTCTCTTTGGACACTTTGTCAGTAATGGTACTACGCAAAAACATATGACTATAATTTCTAGCAAGAAAAAGAAGAAATGCGCCGATAGAGGTTCCAAGTAGAAATAGTTTCTCACAGAAAGACTGCTTAATTTGCTGTAAAGTCTGAAAAATTCCTTAGCAATAACTTACAACCTCAGCAGAATTATCTCAATTAATTTGAGATGGAGAGATCTATGCTTCCCCAAACAAACCGCGGACCAAATTCCAAATTTCTAAAAGGGGCACCACAATCAATTCCTAGGTGCAAACAACAATCAGAAAATATGAACAATAAGCTACAATAATACTTCTATGGTCACCAATATGAACTCGCAAAGAAGCAATCCTTGAGCTAAGCATTATATATTAAGGAAACAACTAAATGAGCTATATGGTGAAACTAAAGAATAAGGGAGCTACACAGCAAACATTATCGACATTACCGAATCCAATTTAAACAGAGAAATCACAATATCCAACAAGCAATCAACAAAGGAAGCACCTTAATGCATAGATTTCCAGTGCAAAGGATGTGCTGGATCTTCCCAGGGACCAGCATCGATTTGAACTTAGCAGGCAGATCAGGAGCCCTGTGAGGGATGTGGAGATCCCCCAGCGCCAAAACCAACACCATCCTCCTTTGGATTCAAATCCAATCACCACAGATGCCTAATCACAACAGAAAAAGGACAACAAACCCTTGTGCTTCAATTTAATCCCACAATGAGATCAAATCCCAGAAACATATAAACCTTCATGATTTGCACCACGAAGGCAGGAAGATGAAAATTTTAACAAAAACCGATTTCATAAAATACAGAAAATAGCACCGAAAACAAAGATTAGATGATGATTACCTTTGATTCTTGGAACTATACTGAGGAGATGGATGCTCGCTGATCTGAAACTTCACCTTTCAAAACCCTCTTTTATTATTTAATTATTTTAAAATAATTTTTTATAAATCAGTATAATTTTAATTATTTTGGACCCGAAAGTAAAAATTAAAATAAATTTTATTTTCATATTTTTTATTTCAAAATTATTTGAAAAAACAGATTTAATAATATTTTAAATTATAATAATATTAATAATTTTACATATAATATAATAATAATATAACTTTTTAAAAAATTATCAGTAAATATTTCTAAAAAATAATATATTTATATAACAATAATTACAGTTTTAAAATATATTTTTGTATAATCAAATATTGAAAGTAAATTATTTTTAATTACCTTTAAAAAGCAAATTACAAGTGAAAATAAGTAACTTATTCATATTTTCGTCCACTTTTAAATAAGCAAATAAATTCGTCCTAAAAAATTTAAAATTTCGTGAAATATGTGATTGTCATATAAATATTCTTTGACAACATAGAACTCACTAGAATATTTTATTTTATTTTTTATAAAAAAAAGATTATTTTAAATTACCTCTGGCATAAAAAATCTTGTTAGTCATGTAAGATTAAGTTTTATAAAAAAAAAAGATACAAGTAAAAATTTTCATCTTCCGCTAATATTAATTATCCATGATAATGAGTTATTTACATACACGTCCGTAGAAAGGAAGAGTATTGAAAGAAAGCTTTAAATTCGAAAAGATTTATGTGCAAGTAACGAAAAATCGGAGAGACACAGTTAATAATATCAAAATTTAGAGAGTTATATGCGAAAAAAGCCTAGCAAAGAAAACTATTAAGGAAACTGCAGTCTGCAAATAAACCGATAATCAATGCTGATGTGCTGATGTGCTGATGTAAGTAGAGTGATGCAAGTGAAGAAAATCATCCTTCTGTTTCTGGAAACTGCAGTTTTACTGCATCTTTGGGACCTTGCGACTGTTTAAGCGTAGACAACACCTCAGACATGCGAGGCCGCAGTTTAGCTTCTTTGATGATGCATTGGAAGAGGAGATTCGCTACTGCAAAAGCACTCTTCTTTGGGTATTGCCCCTTCAACTTGGTTGGTATCCATGACCGGAATAGCTTGCACCTGTCACCAATCAACCACACTCAATTTTGATCTGTGTCAACAGCTCGATGGCCTGATAAAAAGTTCAAGCAGCACTACCCCGAAACTATAGACATCAGCCTTTGCCGAAAGGCGACCTGCGATGATCAAAAGAATAATTTTATTCGAAATCGTTTTTATTCGAAATCAAAATCAAAATAAAGATTAATAAATTACTTTTATAAATTAATATTTTTTATTAAAATTTTATTAAAAAATAATTTTAAAATAAATTAATTTTAATTTTGATTTCAAATCAAACGGCGACTTTTGTTAACTCACTCGTGCTTTCCTAGATCTTTGCTGATAGATGAGGAGATGCACGTGAGTGATTGCATAAGCTTTTTAAGAATCAAATGTTGGTTGAAATATTTGAAATACCTCAGAGGTGCTTAGCTGGTATGGATAAGATAATGAAACATAGGCTTGGAAAAAAGAAGAGGCCCTCACAAACAACTAACACAGGAGAGTAATCCAAACTACCTGGATCTTGTCGTGCAAAAATACTGAATATATAATTTTATAAGTGTCAATTTAATTCCTAACTTGTATGTATTTCAAACTTGATTTGATTTCGGTTCAAATTTGATTCAAAATTAGTGCGAAAACTCGGCTCTTTACCGAGTATCATGGAAAATAGAAATTCGAATCTAAAAGTCTGATTCTGAGATTTTTCTTGCCTTGTTAACAAGACGATTGATTAGTGCTGTGCTTATTTGCAGCTCAGAGGACAGGTGTTAACAGAAGAAAACGAGAGAAGAGGAATGCTCCTTCTCTCGAACCGTTTGTGTATGTAAAACAAATTAATAAGCATCTTGTCACGCAAAAACCTGTTGCAACATATTCTGGTGCTGCATGTACATGAGTACCCATGACTTAGTGTGGAAACATGACTACAATCTCCAATCGGGCCAGCTTTAGTCAAGTCAAAATCTTAAGGTACCTTGTAGGATCAAGATTATTTTATCCTAACTAACCTATTATTTAAATATCAAAAAATAATCGGTCCAAAATTTTAAATTTTAATTTTGAGATCGGTTTCGATATCCTCCGAAACCGATCTATTTTAGTCGTTTCGGTCAAGTTTCGATCATTTTGGTCTCATTTCGATTTTGGTCAAATTATTTTTTAAATTTTTTAACTAAAATTTGACTTTTAATTTTAAAATATAAAAAAAATTTAAAATAAAATAAAAAATTTATTTTTTAAAAATATTAACTAAAATTTTTTTGTGGTAAAAAAAGAAAAATACGTGAGAATCCAAAAACTACAATTACTTCGATTCAAACATAGGTCGCAATTGACCTAGGTTAAAAACTTTACCACTAAGCTAATAGTAATTTATAATATAATTATAATATATAAATATAAATAATATATTTTTGAAATTCGAAACTAAAACCTATAATGTAACGTTTCGACCATAGCCGAAACCAAAATGTTTCGGCTAAAACTAAGAAATATGAGTTAGATTATTTCTACGTTACTTTAAAAATTAAATTATCATATTACCTTTATATTTTTTATTCAAATTTCAATAAATAATATACCTACGAATATAAATATTCAAAAAAATTCAAATCATTCACTAGCTAAAGTAACATCTAAACACAAAAATTTGATCAAACTATTTTTTTATATTTTAATTTTGATCTTGAATTTGAATTTAACCTTAATTTCGAACCAGACAGTACCTTAGAATTTTGCATTAAAATTCCTATGCATAAAAAAAGGATTAGATAAAAAAATAAGAAAAATAAGGAATGGCTTTCTAACATTGATTCGCCCTCTCGTTGGCATATCGAATCAAGTAGAATATTAGAAGACATAACATCTCGATATATGACTTTGTGATTCAGAATCATGTAAAAATGAGAGCCCCTTAGCAGCGCCCACAGCACTTTTATCCTAATTGCCCAAGAAAATGTTAATTACAGAAGAAAAGTGAAAACAACTAAATTCACTTTATTCAATACTAATGTGGCCTTTTTATAGGCAACACAAAGCATAAATCATAGAATCTAAAAAACAGGAGAAAATAACCACTAGAACAAGAAAATCTTAACTACTTCCTAATGACTAAGACATGATAAACCATAACAGAAACAAAGCAAAAAATGTGGAAAGAATTGGTCAAACTTTAACACCCTCCCTTAAACTAATATCTGCAGAATCAGTTTAGGAAATAACTTCAAAATCCTTTGAGAAACACACTCCAAGTATACTGCGAAGCTTCACAAATGCATCATATTTGAGTGACTTAGTCATAATATCTGTAACTTGATCTTCACTTCTGCAGAAGACTAAACCAATAACACCTTCTTTGCATAAATCACGCAGAAAATGGAACCAAACATCAATATGTTTGCTTCTCCCATGTAGAATTGGATTTCTTGACAGCTTAATGGTAGAGCTATTATCACAATAAATCACAATTGGGCCTTGTTGTGCATTGTACAAAGCTTCAAGTAGTCTTTGTAACCAAATTGCTTGACATGTACTTGATGCTGCAGCAACAAATTCGGCTTCAGTTGTTGATAATGTTACTATCTGTTGCTTTTTAGAGGACCATGTGACAGCTCTAGAATTCACCATGAACACAGACCCATATGTACTCCTTCTATCATCAACATCACCTGCATAATCACTATCTGAGAATCCATAAAACTCCAATTTCAATTCAACACCATTTTTGTAGAGAATTTCAAAATCTGCAGTCCTCTTTACATAGTGAAGAATTCTCTTTGCAACGAGCCAAGCTTTGTATTTGTCAACCTCATCATTTTCTTTCAATTTGGTCTTATAAACCCATTTCACATCAATGGTTTGCTGCCCTTTAGGAAGTTCTGTTAACTCCTAGGTATCATTTCTTTCTATTACTGCAAGTTCTTCATCCATTGCTCTCCTCCATTTTAATTGTTTGACAACTTTTTCAAAGGTTACAGGATCACAATCTGCAAAAAGAGCAAAATACACAAGTGAATCCTCAGATTGATCAATTCCTGTTACCTCATAATCACTCATCCATGCTGGTCTTTTTCTATTTTGTGGTTCTCTAGCAGCTGCATGTGAATCTTGCACCACTACTTGTTGATCTTGAGTTGTGATTGGTTGCTGCACTATCTTTGGACTTGATTGCTTTTCTCCTTCTTCTTGACCATCAAAATCTGCAGGAATTCGTTGTGGAGAACCAGCCACACTCCATTTTCAGAAATTTTCTTCATCAAAGATGACGTCTTGGCTAATGACGATTTTCTTGGTGATAGGATTATATAGTTTGTAAGCTTTGGAACAATCACTAACACCAAGAAAAATACATTTCTCATCTTTGTCTTCTAGCTTGGTCCTTTTCTGGTCTGGAATATGGGCATAACAAATACACCCAAAAATTCTGAAATGATCCACACAAGGCCTTCGACCACTCCACGCTTCTTCTGGTGTCATATTTTGAACAGCAAGTGTAGAACTTCTATTCAGAATATGAATGCTCCAATTGACTGCTTCAGGCCAGACAGTTTTTGGAACATTGCTTTTTGTCAGGATGCTTCTCACCATATTTAGAATAGTACGATTTTTGCGCTCACAGACCTCGTTTTGTTGTGGTGTGTAGGTTGCTGTCAGTTGTCGCTGAATGCCATGAGCCTCACAAAAATCTGCAAACTCATTTGAGATATACTCCCCTCCACGATCAGTACGCAACACCTGTATTGAACATCATGCTTCGTTTTCCACAAGAGCTTTAAAGTTTTTGAAAGCGATAAAAGCCTTAGATTTTTCTTGTAAGAAATATATCCAAGTCTTTCGACTGAAATCGTCAATGAAGGTGATGAGATAACGTTTACCTCCGTTCGAAGCAGAATTAATTGGCCCACAAAGATCTGAGTGTACAACTTCCAATAACTTCCTTGCTCTTTGTGTTTTTACTTTGGGGAATGGATCTCTATGTTGTTTGCTAATAGTGCACTCTTCACACACTTGCATAGGAGCAGAGAACAATGACAGACCATTCACCATCTTCTTTTGTTGGAGTGTCTTCAAGCCACCAAAATTTAAGTGACCATAGCGAAAATGCCACAACCATGCTGTATCTTTCAACTTTACTAAGAAACATGAATTAGTGGTACTATGGATATAAAATGAAAACATTCGATTAGCTGTCATTTTAACTTGAGCAATCAAGCCCAACTTTGGATCTTGAATTCGGCATGTTCCATCTTTAATGGAGATCTCATACCCCTTCTCTTGAAGTTGACCCACACTAAGCAAGTTGGTCTTTAAATCTGGGACAAAAAGAACATTTGAAATAGTATGAATAGAATTATTTCTAGTTTGAAGAGTGATCTTTCCTTTTCCCATAACTGATCTGGTGGTGTTGTCATCAAACTTGACAGTAGTGCGAAAGGATTCATCTAGGTCAGCAAATGCCTTCTTATCTCCACACATGTGATTGCTGCAACCAATGTCTAAATACCACAAGTTTTGATGAGTTTCTTCATCCACATGACATACCATCAAAAGGGACACCTCTTCTTCCTTTTCTGCAAAGTTAGATACTTCTCTATTTTGCTTATTTAAATTTGTTCGACATTCTGATTGATAGTGACCATACCTATGACAACGGTAGTACTCAACATTTGACTTGTCTGCTGACTTTGGCCTATAATTTGTTGAGTGAAAGCCTCCACGTCCTCTTCCTCTTTCATGAAATTGATTTTCTTGATGTTGATGTTGTTGTTAGTTGTTGTGATCACTACTTCCTCTTCCTCTACCTCAGTCTCGTCCTCTTCCGCGGCCTCATTTTGTTGTCGAATGATTTTCTATTGAGGCTTTCAGTGCTTGTTCCTCTTTTTCCTGCTGGAAATTTTTTTGCTCATGAACTAGCAAAGAGCTCTGTAACTCATCAATTGTTAGTGCATCAATATCTTTGGATTCTTCAATAGAGCATACAACAAAATTAAATTTTGGTGTCATTGATCGAAGAATCTTCTCTATGATGGTGACGTCCTCCATTTTCTCTCCATGGATCCTCATCTTGTTGGCAATTGTCATCGTTCTCGCAAAAAATTCTGCAACCGATTCACTTGACTTCATATGTAAAATCTCAAATTCAGTGCGAAGTCCTTGGAGCTACACCCGCTTTACTTTGGCATTCTCTTGGTACTTTTTCTTCATGGAATCCCAAATTTGTTTGGAGGTATCTTTACAAAGAATTGTCTCCAAAGTTGCTCGATCAAGTGCTTGGAAAAGATAGTTCTTGGCCTTAAGATCTATCAACTTCAAAGCTTCAAAATCTGTCTTTTGCGTTTCTGTAGCTCCTGCTGCTGGTTCTGCTACTCCAGATTTAACAACATGCCAATACTCCTTGGACCTCAAGAAGTTCTCCATAAGTATACTCCAATGATCATAATGACCATCAAAGTGCGAAATCGCGGGTTGTACAAAATTGTCGGAAGAAGCCATTTGTCGGTTAGCTACTGCTCTCTTATGTCTCTATCAACTTGACTCGGATACCACTGTTAATTACAGAAGAGAAGTGGAGACAACTAAATTCACTTTATTCAATACTAATGTAGCCTTTTTATAGGCAATACAAAGTATAAATCATAGAATCTAAAAAACAGGAGAAAATAACCACTAGAACAAGAAAATCTCAACTACTTCCTAATGACTAGGACATGATAAATCATAACAGAAACAAAACAAAAAATGTGGAAAGAATTGGTCAAACTTTAACAGAAAAGTGGTTGAGCACCTCCTTCAGAAGACAACAATCCACAGTAGTTAGCAATAAAGGGTTTCTAGTTAAATTTAGACACATTTCCCTGAAGATATTAGGAGCATAAATTACTAATAAATGGTTCTCTGTTCAGTGGTGTCTAGCAGCCGTATACAATGGATAGTGATAAAGCAAAGAGCTGGCATAAATAATTTATTGCACAAAACTTACTTCTGAATAAATGATTCTGCAAAATTCCTTTTGGCATGAATTCATAAGCCAGAAGTCGGTTATCACCCGCTGAACAGTAACCAATGAGCTTTTGGATGGTGAAGCCGACCAAGATACTACTGGACCTCAGTCTGCAATCATTAGAGAGAAAAGGTGCCTAAATCTTGTGGTGATTGAAAGCAGTCAAAGAAAAGAGATGGCCAATGGAAACAAGAAACATATACATGGATTGTCAAACCTACAAACCATTCCTCGTGGCCCTGGAAGCCCTCTGGCTTAAGCTTCTTAACAGCAATAAGGGGGCCAGAACCAGGTCGTGAAGGAGCAAAAGTTTGCTCATCTATCCAACCTTCGAACCAAATCCTCCTTCCCCAAGAAGACTATCTGGCTGGAAGTTTCTTGTTGCATTCCTAAGTTCGTTGAATGTGAAGGGCTTCAAATTTGAGAATAATAAGATCTCACCTTCAGTCCGTGGGGTAGGAAGGCTTTCGTAAGTGCTTTTATCAGTATAAGACTCAGACAAGGTTGAAGGAGTTGAACATCCTGTCCAAGTGGAAGGAAATGAAGACATGACTGCCTTGCTAGTGACTTTTGAATGATCTATTTGTTGAAGGAAAAGATTCCCAATTGTCAGTTGTGGGTGATAAATAAGCCTAAAACTACATACTCAAATTTTATCTGCTATGAAACATAAAGATAGCTAGCACAATCCTGCCATAGTTTTTCCTTAAGAAAAATATGTGAGTTCCCCAGGGTAAAGAGAAATTAAATCTTCAGGAAAGATCAATCCGACAGTGCACTAAGAAATGCACAGTCCAAGTCATGTAGCTAGTAACTCTGGACAAGCTACTGACATGACCAAAACCATATGTTAAAGCACTTTCAAATTGTACCATGTGTAAACTTTCCAAGCTTTTTAGGATTGTACATCACAATTTCTAAAACTGAAAAGACTTTAGTCAAAGTAAGTTGATTCCACTAAAGAAGTGTATTAGCTTCAGAGCATCTCAAACTAAAATGAAAAGCCAGGAAAACACCACTTACAGAAAATGGAAAAAATTCGAGGATTCTTTTTTTGCCCATTTCCACTTAGGTATGGCCATATTTTATCAACCCATATTTAGAAAGCTCAAAGGAAAGCCAATATTGCACGTTAAGACACGAAAGAGAAACCTTCTTGAGTCCATCTCGTTCTAGCTCTTCCAAACAAGGAAGAGCAGGTGAATACATAGAACTGAAATTGGTAATCCTAATTCATAAAAATAGGAAAACAGGGTACATGGCATACGCAACCTCCTGACCAAACATAATAGGTTGCATATTGCCTTCTGCTTTTTAGTATAGGATCAGTGTGATTTACCAAAATTAAGCCAAACCCTGAATGGCGGTATCACAGTCAGAAACCAATAAACTATTGACCAGTATCAGATTTATAACTTCAGACTCGATAACCAAATGAATCCTAAACACCTAATACTCAGAAAGAAAACAAAACTAAAGCAAAGTCATCAAGTACATGCCAAAAAATTTCCAAACAACGAAGCCTGCATCTTTCACCAACTACTGATAGCTTAGAGCTCTAAAAACTTCGAAACAAGTCCAAACCAGCACCAAAGCCCTAGAAATCTAAACCATTTTTACCTTTTAAAAAATTTATCCATATAAATCTTCATAAATGCAAAACCGATGGAACCAGCTCGGAGGCTCACCCGAAGCGTTGTGAGAGATGTGCGCGTTCTCCACCCTCGAAGAAGAGTGCATGCAGTTTCCCATGCTTACTCTTCCTCCTCCTCCTCCAGCTCCTCTTCCCAAACTACCAACAACCACCCATCAGATAATCACCAAATCCTAATATACTCTAACCAATCAAACGGAAAAAAAAAAAAGAAAAAAAACAAGTGGGAGGCCAGATCATGGGATTCTACGCAGAATTCAATCTAAAATACCAAACAGGAAGCCAAAAATGGGAATTTTATCCAAAGAGATAAGATTTAGCGTTGCTTCAAAGCATGATCGCGAAGAAAAAGGAGGAAAGAGGAGACAGGAAGCAAAAGATCGGATTTTTATGGTGTATCTCGGTTCAAAACCCTAACCAATCTCTCCAAGAGAGAAGAAGAAGAAGGTGCGAAGTTTCTGAAGAAATGGAAGCAAAGGTGCCGACGTTGCGGCTGAAGAGACAAGAAGAGAAAGAAGTTGACAATAGGACAACCGGGCAGTGTCTGGGAAGTTGGATTTATTAAAGCTACTTCCCAACTCTGAGTCTGACGCGGCCGGAGGAGGAAGGCGCGAAGGGGTGACTTCAACAGTACTTGAATCGGACGGTTACCGTATCAAGTTGTTGATTTTTTTGCATAATCTCCCAGATAGTCGATTAATTGCGTGTTCAGTTTTGTATAAAGCCATTTTCGTATACCATCTACTAACCGACTAAAATTACACGTGTCCTTTGTTAACTATGTTTACCGTGATTTTAATAAACAACTACACATCTTATGTTAAATTTATAAATTACCACCTATTTATAAAAAATTACTTATTTTACTATTATTATAAAAAATTAAAATTGAATTTTATTAACTAATTATCGATAATTATAAACTAGTTGTTCGTAAATAAAAATAATATGATTTTTTTATATTAATTTAATTAATAATATTAAAATAAAATAAAATATTTTTTAAATAATTTAATTGAGGTGATTTTTTTTTTTATAAATTTATAGTATAAGTCGAGTGAATTTTTTTTTATAATAATAATAACTAAGTAATTTCTGTAAATTCATAAAATAGATAGTTGTTTGCTTAAAATTGTTTTGTTTGAGACTATTTGAAAGGTGATTTCCTTGTAAATAGATTTTTTTGTCCCTGGCTTGTCATGGTAAGTGTCACTGCTTTGGATTAAATTGTCCAAACAATTAACATATACAAAACCAATATAATATATAGGGATTTTCATCCGCATATCTTTAAAATATTTCTCAAAAAATTAACTCTGAATTAGTTTTTATTAATATTTATTTATATTAAAATAAAATTAATATAACATAAATAGATATCTATTTACAAATAATTTAAATGAATATTAATAAAAATTAATGATAGAAATATTTATTTAAATAAATCAAATGTATATAAGCATAAAGGAATTACGTTTTTCCAAAAAATATAGATGTAATTTTGAGTATCAAGGTCGAGAGTTTCTTCTTGGTGGTGGCGCCGGCATATGAACTCCAACTTCATTTGGCCTTGACCTTCTAAATCAGGGTAGTTTAGTTGGTCGACGAGAATAAAACGGTACTCGACGGCGATGGCAAAAAGATTCTCTGACGAAATGGTATCCCGAATGCAATTGATCGAGTACACCACCACCTCACAATTGCATAAGATGATGCATATACAAATCCCATAGAGCATCATAGTTCAAACACACAAAAAATTTATTGCAAATGTAACAAACACAAAATAAGATTAGTAAATTCTGTAAATCATACATAAATCCAGTTCTAATGAGTCAAAGACTACAAGAAAAGCTAGAAAAAAGATAAATGAAAAGCAGCGTCATGCTCTCCACGTCCCACACACACAAAAAATCGGATTCTAATCGAGAATCGAGTGAACTAAATAATTCAATGATTAAAATGTGGATTTCACATGAACCCGTCCATTTTATTTGAAGTGGTTTGATTTCATTTATATCGATGATGCAGAGCCGCAGAGATCCATTTTTAATTAATTGTTGCTAAAATCATGGTAGAGTCAAATTGTTTTGGACTTTGATTAATCATTAGGAAAAAACAATGGTAAATGCTAATGCCTTAAATTTCCATCAATATGAGGATAAATGATAATAAAGCAATAAATAGGAACAGGGCACTACTGCCATTCAATAAAATTTTTTACTCCAAAAACACCGCGATCATCTACAACATACAGATACTGAACACGACGGCCAGAGCAAAGCTCACCAAGTACATGTGGTTGCTCCACAATAATAAAGAGTACAAATATATTAGGCTTTATGTGGTCATAAATAAATTGTGTTTTGAATGTTCAATGTTTACTGTACAAGGAGATTTCGAACCCCCATCAGCACTGGATGATATTATAATAACACAAGACAATGTCAAAAGACTGGAGCTTATCTTGTCAGTCAGGCCAATGCATTACGTTGTAGAAAAGGTGAATGGAATTTCTTTGCCTGTTTCCCTCAGTGAGAAATTGATAAGAATTTGCTTGCTTCTCTCACTGAAATATAGAGTTGGAGACCAGCAAGTTCACCAGCACCCCAACTGGCTCCTCACCTGCAACACAGCATTTTTCCAGCATAATGAGTTCAGTTACAAAATCTGAGGAAAAACAGGATCTCATGTTCCACATGAGAAATATCACAAAAGTCAGACGAAAACTGCTACAAACAGAAAATTTCAATAACTAATTAACTTCAGAAATTTCAATATACAGTAGCACATCAAAAGTATAAATTCGAATTTTATCTACTATGAAACATAAGGATAGGTAGCACAATCCTGCCATAGTTTTCCCTCAAGAAAACAAATACATGAGTTCGCCAAGCTAAAAGGAAAATAAATCTTCAGGGAAGGCCAATTCCATGGTGCACTAAGAAATTGTGATAAACAGTCCAAGTCATATAGCTAGTAACTCTGGACAAACTACTGACATGACCAAAACCATATGCTAAAGCACTTTCAAATTATACTATCCAACTTTCCAAGATTTTCAGACTTTTACATCACGATTTCTAAAACTGAAAATTCCTTAGTCAAAGTAAGTTGATTCCACTAAAGAAGTGTATTAGCTTCAAAGCATCTAAAACTGAAGTTGGAAGCTAGGAAAAGATCACTTCCAGAAAATGTAAAAAGTCATGGATTCCTTTTCCTTTCCACTCAAGGCATGGCCATATTTTCTCAACCCATATCTAGAAAGTTCAAAGGAAAGCCAATATTACACATTAAAACATCAAGAAGAAATATCTCATCCTAGTTCTTCCAAACAAGGAAGAGCAGTTGAATAGGAACTGTAATTGGAAATCATGATTAAAAAAGACTAGGAAAACAAGGTAATGGCATAGGCAACCTCCTGATCAAAGATACTAGCTTGCAAATTGCCTTCTTACTTCTTAGTATAGGATCAGTCCAAATATGTGATTTACCAAAATTAAGCCAACCCATGAATGGCAGTATCACAATCAGAACCCAATAAACTATTGACCAGTATCAGATTAATGAATTCAGACCCAATTATCAAATGAATTCTAAACATCTAACACTCATAACAAAAATAAAACTAGATGAAGCACAACTACTTTTGATGAAGCAATGTTACATTAAAAAAAAACACATCCTAATTCGAGGTGTCAATTTGGCTCAACACTCGCAAGCAGCTCGAGCTCAGAAACTTGGCCAAGCTTGAGTTGGACCTGCCTTGCTCAATTCTAGCTTAAAAACTCGCTTATTTTTTTAATATATAAAAATATAATTTTAAAAATATATCCTATAACATATGACATATATTCAATTATTTAATTGTTATATTATAGTTGATATAGTTTTTTATATTTCAATATAATCACGTTAATTCATCATTTTAATATTTTCTTTTTTAAAAATTGTTTTCATATAAATTAGTTGAAAATAATTATTAAAATTAATTTTTAAAATTGAAATTTGAGCAGAGCTCAGCTCGTTTGAGCTCACAAGCTCAGCCGAGCCGAGCTCGAGTTGCAGTCAGCTTGGCTCATTTACAGCACTAATCCTAATTAACCTGATTCACAAGCAAGACATACAGAAAAAGTGTTTTATTTAAACTAATTATTAAAAAATCATGCGAAGAAGACAATTAAGTTCATTTACATTCAAGTCAACTATTATATTAATCAGGCAGCTGCAAACAAATGAGAGAATCGATGTTCAACACTTAAATCTCTCAAGTATTCTAAAAACAAATGCTTAAATCTCTTAATAGTGGAGAACATAAATTATTAACAAAAAGAAAGCGAGTTTGATTAAAGATTACCCAATCAATTACCAGTAATCATTGCAGGAGCACATCCCATTCTCAAAATGGTGAAACCTCTTGGCATCACGTGCAATGAGTCTACGTCCTACAATTTTTGATATGATCTTCATAGCATTATGACAGTCTCCACAGACACGAAGGTTCTTTATTATTCGCAATTCTTGACGAGCAGGAGTAGTCATAACTCCATATGCAACTGCTAGCCTTTCACTGTGATAAAGCAATGCCTCTTCCCTTGATTCTTGATCAATGTCATGCAGCACAAACCTTGTCTCCGGGACATAGCCAGCCTCCTTCATTTGAGGAGCCAGACCCCTTATTTGTTCATTAATCCTATCAAATTCAGGATGGGACCTATCCCCTGCTCGATATTCATGTACTCTACTTTT
The DNA here is from genome assembly GCA_005019695.1 of Trichopus zeylanicus subsp. travancoricus. Lineage (NCBI taxonomy): Eukaryota > Viridiplantae > Streptophyta > Magnoliopsida > Dioscoreales > Dioscoreaceae > Trichopus > Trichopus zeylanicus. The sequence continues at coordinate 243,095 of RXID01001119.1, read as the reverse complement.
GACCTCAAGAGGGCTAGTCTTTTTCTTTGCCTTCAACTTTGCCACATCGGAAGCATTAACTGACAACAGACCCTTCTTACACTCCTCTGAAAGCCTGGATGAATCCAAGTGATCAACAATTTCAGCACAATGATTTCCAAGTTCTAGGTTTCCATTAGCCCTACAAAGGTTCATCAAAGTTTCCCAAACAATAACACTTGGTTCAATAGGCATCTTTTCGATGAATTCAAAGGCTTCATCCAGATAGCCAGTTCTACCATGCATATCTACTATAGCCACATAATGTTCCATGCTAGGGGTAATGCCAAAATCCTTTTGCATAGATTCAAAATGTAGCATTCCTTCATCAACTGCTCCTAGGGCACCACAGGCAAAGAAAACAGTAACAAAAAGTTGCCCATTTGGTCTCAACCTTTTCTGCTTGAATTCATTGAAAAAATCAATTGCATCCTCTCCAAGACCATTATTTGCAAGGCCAGATATCATAGTATCCCAAGAAGTCAAATTCCGTTGCTGCATGTTCTTGAATAAATGATATAAATCCTCCATAGAACCACACTTGGCATATGCATCTAAGATCTTGTTCTGAACCCCAATTTCAACATCACATACTGTTCGTGAAATGTAATCATGGATGACTTTTGCTTCTTCTAGGGATTGAGAATCACCGCATGCTTTCAATAACTGCATACATCTAGGAAGATCCACTATCACACCATTTTTCTCCAACAAAGACAGAACTTCAACAGCATCCTTCATCTCATAATCATTACAAAACCTGTCCAGCTCATCAAGAGTGCCCACATACTTGCAAACTTGACTGTCAGATGGTTCCTTGTTATTTTCAGTCCTGTCCACTGATAAATAATCTGCAACTGCATTCTGAAATTCAGTTGTGTTTTGCCGAAAGTCTAAGCCGCTCTCTCCAACATAGCCATTCAAACCCTGCTGAAAATCTCTGGGCCTTTCTCCATACATACTCTGTGGATTGTTCTGAAAATTTCCTGCTTCATTCTGAAATGAACTTGTGCTTTGTTGAAGGCCTACATTGTTCCCTCCATGATAACCATTTGAGCTCTGTTGAAAAGCTGTAGGACTTCCTCCATACAAGCTCATTGGATTGCTTTGAAAATTTCTTCCATAAGCATCCTGGTTGAATGACCTGGTATTAGGGTCTGACTGAAACTCTCCAGTGTTCTGCCCATAGGTCCCACTTGGAGCCTGATAAAGTTTATCATTACCTTGCAAACATCCCATCAAATTCCCACTTCGATGACTGCTAGTATTCTGAAATGGGTCCTCCCTAGAAAACCGATGAGGGTTCATTTGAGAAAAATCACTGTTGCCACCTCTATAATTTGTGCTTGCATTCAAATGAAACTCTCTCAAGTTTTCTCTTGAGTACTCATTAGGTGATCTTTGGTGAAAATATCCATCATGGTTATTCTGATGGAGACCATCAACATTTCCTCTATGGTTCACATATGGGTGCTCTGCAGTGTGCACTGCATGAAAACCACTAGGGTTCTGGTGATCCAAATTTCCAACATTTCCTCCATAATTCCCATGAAAATCACTACCACGGTTGTCATAGTTCAGATTTGGATTAGAATACTGCTCTCCAAGGCCCACTCTGGGAATTCCACTGGGGCCATGGTACCCATAATCTCCTTCATGGTCGCCATTTGGGCTCTGATATACCTCCCCGAACTGTCTCCCGTCATTCCCATAGAAAAACTCAGGATTCTGCCCATGCCCATAAGGCGTCCGACGAAATTCCCCAGTACCATTCAACCGATTCTCATCAATTCTCTTCACATAAAGGTTCCTTTCTTCCAATCTATGAAACCTATCACCAGATTGCTGCAGATTCCTCCCAGATCCACCATTTGACCCATAACAATCCCCACTTCGATCAAAATTCGACGCGTTTCCATCCGCCTTAGAGACTTCCGGCGCAAACTCCAACCACGGCGCAGCAGTACCCAACCGTCGGTGGAGCAAAGGCGGCACCTTTACAGAACTGAGAAGGAGGTATCTCTGCTTCAAAGAGAGAGGTCGAACAAAAGAGGATCGGGGATTCAGGAATACCTGCGAGAGCGCCGATACAGATTTGACAAAAAAAATTGGAGCTTTATTATTGGACATCGAGATTGAATCCCAAAACCAGCTCTCTCTCTCTCTCTCTCTCTCTCTCGTAGCAGCAGGGCAATATGGCCGCAAAACCCTAGCTCCCACGTGTCTGTTCGTTGGGGTTCTAGATCAAATGATGTAGAAGGTTGGGGTGAATAAAACACAGGTTTACATGGGTTCAGAACCTGAACCAGATTTCCGGTGCGTACGGGCGCAGCCGGAGGCGGGAGGCGGGCATCCACGGAGTCGTCGACGTCCTTGATACCAGCAGCGACAGCAGAGAGAGACAAATCAATGGGAGGAAAAGAGGGCGCGGGGGAGGTCTTGTTGGACCCTAGAGAGGGGCCAGAGGGGAGGAAGTCGGGAGTAGGCGGAGCAGAGGGGTTAGGAGAGGGAGAGAAGATTGTTCTGGCCGATGACGGCAACAAGGAAGCGTGGGCGGAGGCAGTGGGCGAGCGGGGAGTAGGACGAGGACGGGAGGGGGAGAGAGTTCACTGAGAAGGAAGGGCGGAGGCGGTGACGCACCGCCGGCAGGTCGAAGAGGCAAGCGTGGAGCGGGCCTAGGGTTTCTCCTATGAACCGGAATCGTACCCGATGATGCGTGAACGGGTTTTCCGGTACATTCCGTCATCGCTTTTTCCGTTTTTTTTTAAACTTAGCCCGAATTGGGGAATTTGAGAGAATTGGGGATCGAATTTCTAAATTTTATTATTTAATTATAATAATATTATTTAAAATTATTGAAATTAAAATTTTTAATAATTTTAAACAGTAATATTTGAATTTTTTTATAAAAAAAGGAATTCACAACTTGGGTTCGAAATTGTGTGAAACCCATTTATTTGGATGGGTTAATAAAAAATTTCGATGTTTTTTCCAACCATTAACATTATTTTGAAAAAAATAAGCCGAATTTTTATTAAAAATCATATGAAAATTTTTTTTCTTTACTCATTAATTTTTTTACATTTTTTGTAAATAATTACACTATAAATTATAAGTTTTAACTTCAAATATATTTTATTGATTGAATAAATATATATATAAAATATTGTTTAACATAAATAAATTTTTTATATTTATATATATTTTAACCACCGAAATATATTTATTAATTTATTTATTAAATATTTATTTTTTAAAAAAAATAAATACGAATAAAATAAAAAAGTTATTTTATTTATTTGAAAATAATTAATTTTTATTTTCAATTCAAATACTAAAATTTACGACGAAATTGATAATTTCTTTACTTTACAAATATATCTAAATACCAAAATTTATCAATTTGATTAATTTTTTAAATTTTTCGAAATTAATCGAATTAATAATTTTTAAAATTTCAAAATCGGAAGTCATCGAAACAACCTTATCCGAAGGCGACAAAACTCCAGCCCATATGCAAAATCCAGTTCCAAATTCTAATGAGGGCACATCCAAGCACAATTGAACGGGCTGGGCTGGTCTGGGCTGGGCTGTCTTGAAAGAATATTAAGATTCTAAATCTATCTTTCATTTAATTTAAAATCTAGGTTAACATTCTATCGAATAAAATTATATATATATTGTCAAGGATAATAAGCAATGTCAACCGCATGCCATTTTGTGTACTTCAGTCCATGTGCTTCCCTTTTCTAGGTTCACCAAATCCATCTTCCATTCAACGTTTACTTCTATTCATGAATAGCTTGCACGAATAAGAATCCTTTTTTTTTCAGAAATACCTTTGATACATCTAAAACAATTACCATTTTCATTTTAGAGTTTACAGGGTTGATAATCAGTGGAATGATGCAGAAAGAGCTACATATCTGAGTCACATTTCCATTTTAATCTTACAAACTAGGGACTGAACGGTTTTACTAGCTTCAATGTCAATGGAATGGTGGAGACAGATCATGACTAGGACACAAAGCATCAACATGACGCGAAAATTGTCTGCTTCTCCTGCTACCTTCCAGTGGAACAGTGCTGCCGAGGCCCAGCCCCGTCGTGAGATCCCAACGGCATCCCTGGAGCCTCTCGGCTTTTGCTTTTCTGAGAGAATGATGAGGATGATGGCCTCGGTTTTCAGAGTCCAAACAACCTGGACTTGGGGCAGTACAAGGAGCCACTCAAGAACATTATCTTGTGGAATCCTAAGTTGGGGCACCTCTAGAATGATTCTGATACATTAATCACCTCACCTACATGTTTGAAACGTTTAAAGGATCATGTCAAGTACCATGGATACAAAGTTTATCTATTTCATGGAAGTAGAAAGTATTGTATCCTTGGCTATAGGTAGACCTTCTCAAAAAGCAGGCTCTATCTTCGAGTTTTGAACCATTTCTTTCATCTATTCATATTTTTTTCAGTATAGATGCTTCAGACAATATCTGTATCGAACTAGATGATGGAGAGCTTTGTGAATTTTACTCCAACAGAACACATTGTTAAGAACATTGTGATGCCCAATAATTGCTAGACGTTTATTGCTATACGGGCGTCTAGCTTCTCCTGTTTGCCTTTTTATGATGAGATTTGAAGATAGAGTTCCCTCTATATCCTCATGGCTATTTTGATTCAAGGAGACAGTCAATTCAATCAATGGCATTTGGCAGTACCATGCACATTCTACTCAGAAAACTTCAGAATAAAAAAGGCGAATATGCGCCAAAATCCTCCATTATTTTTGAGGAATCCTAAGTTCCTATATTTCAGAACCACCCTTCAGTTAAATTCAAGAACCACAGTATAAATAAGTGCAGGTTGCCTCCTCTCTCTGTACATTTTTGTCTAATTGAAACCCAGTAAATGTAACAAAATTTGGCGGCACCTCATTGCTCGTGTCTAGTGTAGTAAGACATGACATGATGAAGCATTTTCCCAGTGATATATATGGTACTCACAGTTCAAGTTGCTCTTCATGCTTTTTCATGCTCTACTGAATATCGGACTGCAGTGAAAAGCAACGGAAGTTAACAAAGTCGAGTGACTTAACTTTTAACAAAGTGAAACATGATGGTCCAAATTAGTTTGTATTTTTCCCCTCTGTAGGGATTTGTGAGGAACAAGAGGCATGCACGATTTTGAGGGCCCTGACCGAACCCCGCACACCACCACCGCCCCGGCCCCCCCGCCCCCCGCCCCCGCCCACTTGATCTGAATCCCTGAAATGGTCTCTGAGCCATCAAGTATATAAAAAGTGAATTTCACCAGAGTTATCATGGAGAGTTATATGTGAGTTCCACATGGGAACTGGCCACATGATTGAATACTTGTGTTTGAGCTTTACTAATTGCCTTAATATGGTTCATTGACAGAAATAAACTAGTCTCTCGAAGCTCGTCAAAAGGTACAAACTGCTAAACTAGAAACATTCTTTGCTATTGATATGTCATTTTCCACATCATCAGTCATCTGCTAAAGAAGCTAAAATAGGAGATTTCATATTGATTTTGAGGCAATTTCTGATAGTCCATTCATTATGACTAATGAGACATTGAGAAATTTTCAAGGAAAGAGACATGAGAATCCAATGAGTGATCATAGAGATGTGGATCATAAAACCTGCTACTCATACAGGATCCAACATCTGAATTCCATAAAACCATAGCTTAAGTATATATTCATCAAGGACCCCATTTTGAAGTCAGCTATGAGAGTGTACCACATCCCTATCTTGATGTGCCTCTTCCCAAGAACAATCCATTTTCCATCATGTCAACAAAAGATGCTAAATCATATTGTTTAATATGGAAATAATGAAGCCTTCTTCAAGGGACCAAATTTTTACAGGTAATGTCAACAAAAGATGCTCAATCATATTGTTTAATATGGAAATACTGAAGCTTTCTTCAAGGGACCAACTTTTAACAAGTAATTTCAAGTCAAATTCTAGTAGCTTCAAACATAGATGGGTTCTTTTAAATTCCTACAGTGTAGTTTTGGACATTGGTTTCTGAGGATCAGGCCTCTTACTTGAACTTGCTATCTAACAATGCAGATATGTTCCTGTCCTTCTGTTGTGTAGATAAACTCAAATGATACTTGTTTGGACTTTGAAGAGAATCAGACAGAACTAGATTGAAGCGGACGCTTCTCTCGCTTATAAAGGGAAACAAAAAAAGAAAAAAAGAACTAGGAAATTAATGAAATTTGTAAGATAGTGGGTGACAGTCGATCACATGGGTCTTTATCTTGGAAGAAAGACCTTTTTGTGGGGCAAAACAGAAGCAGAGGGTGGTACATGGGAGGGGGCCCTTTCCAGACTCCTTGTTCTCTTCCCCTTGTTCTATGCCAATCCGTACCTACATGCCTGCTATCTTTCTTAACTACTTGCTCTGGTTTCCTCTCCTTTCAACTAGTTTTACTTTTAATCTCTGAACCATCATTGGAACACCTCCATTTATAAAAATTCATACAACTCATAAATTGGTTGCTTCTTCTTCTTCTTCTTCTTCTTCTTCTTCTTCTTCTTTTTCTTTTTCTTCTAGCTTTGTTTTTCCTAGATGTTTATCCATCTGATCTACAGCAGTACCGCATTGAGAACAGCAAGTCATTATGTAGCAAGGTCAAACAGGTGTCAGATAACATCTGAATTCTGCAGGATGGAAATTTGAGTCTCTAATTGGAGTTCTGCTTGTATAAACCGTTCTGATACAATATGGATTTTCACTCCAAATACAAAACAACAAATGGTGTACATTAAAAGGAAAAAAAACTGAAAAAAGATTACTAAATGGAGGTAGCTACATGGCTCTATAGTAAGCAAAAACCTTCATCACAAAGTTCTTGCACCCATTTCCAACTGAAAGAGAAAGAAACAATAGAAAACCAACAAAAGGTGACCTCAGATTATACTTGAACTTTTCTTCTCATATTTACAATAAAACACGTCTTCTAGCTTTTGCACAAGTTGTTAGGTTAAACTTAACATCCATCACATTATTTTCTCTTGAACATATTCCACTGTTCAGTCTCTTCTAAAGTGGAATAAAAATAGTAATAAGAACGAAGTGCGTGGCTAATTGAAACAAAGGCCCTTTATTTCATGCTGCTCCACTTATTCCCCAGGTCTTAATCCATGCACCTGTAGACATATATATGTCTATAATGCAATGATCTTTGATCTCTCATTTTATCATCTTCCACATCTCTACAGAACTTAAACAAAGAAAGATATGGTATACTTTGCAAGATTACTAGTATGCAATAATAATAATAATAATAATAATTACTCTTTATTCTCCTTTAGCAACTCTCTTCCCGTCGAGCTCTAATCGAGCCAAGGCATTTCAATGGAAACTGTGGTTCTCCGACCACGCCCAGAACGAGGTTTGGTCATCTAACCCGATCAGCATGTTGGAGAAGCTCTCGTCTTGGACACCATTCTCAATCTTGATGGAGTTGTGAAGAATCTGAGACACATTTGATGCTGCCGGCCTATATGATTGAAATAATTGCATGCCTTGGTTGGGATCCAAGGTGCTCTCAATAGCAGTGTTTGGTGCCCTTGAGGTGTCCAAGTGGATTTCAGATGTGTTCTCACTCCTGTTGCTGCAAGAACCCTCAGTCTCTTTGTTGATAAATATTTGTTCAGTTGCCTCAATCCCCTTGAGAGCCAAGATCTGCACAAATTAATGTATTATTGTGATATACTTTACATTGCACGTTTAAGATTCTTGATTGACACAAAAAATGGAAGATTCTACCTCAGCTTGAAGCTTCTTGTTTTGAGCTTGCAGCACGTCGTTCTCCGACTTGAGGGCGTCGAACTGGCGGCGGAGTGTATCGTAGTCCTTCTCCAATTGCTTCGTCTTCCACCTCGCACGGCGGTTCTGGAACCAGATGGCGATCTGCCTCGGCTGCAGCCCTAGCGCCCGCGCCAGCTGCATCTTCCTCTCCGGCTCGAGCTTACTCCCCATCTCGAAGTTCCTCTCCAAAGTCTTCACCTGCTCCACATTCAGCCTCCTCTTCTTCTCCCCGCCGAGCGAACAGTCGTCGGAGAGGTCGTCGTCACCATTCCCTTCCTCAAACGAAACAGACCTCTTCCCCGCCATCCCCGCAACACCTAGAAACAAGGACTTAAAACAAGTAGTTCACAAAGCTCGGCCAAGAACCAAAAAGATGAAGAAGAGGTAAAAGAATGCAACGCATAAAACCTCGGAAATCCTGAGGGTGGCCGGCGAGGAGGAGAGGGGCTTCATTGGAGGCAGCGGAGGAGTTGAGGCCGCCGAGAGCAAAGGCGCCGGGCGGGAAGAAGGAGGAGTGCATCATGCCATTGCCATTGAAGGTCATGGAGCTGGCGAACATGGAAGAGTGTTGGTCGTTAGCGGAGGAGATCCCAGGAAGAGGAGGAAAGCATGGTGGAATCGAAAGGGAGGGAGGAGAGGGGGAGGGGAGGAGATATAATTAATAATGGAACATGGGAGGGTGGAAAGTGAAAAGAAAGAAGAAAAACATGCGAGAAAAAAAAAATGGAAGAGGACGAAGAGGAAGAAGAAGAAGGGGATCTCGTTGTGAAATTGGGGGTTCGTGGATAAAAAGAAGTGCATGTACGTACTACAGTACTGTTACAGCTACGCAATGGAGCATACGATGGCGATTTCTGCATGGGATCTCAAGATGACGGCGTCATCTCATCACCAACATAATTACATTATTATTATTATTATTTAATTTTTTTTATCATGAATTTTGTTTATATTTTATTATTTTAGGTTAATCTTCTTGGGAATGGAATTGAGTTAAACATTCTTCTTCTTGTCGAGCATTTCGATATTTTTCTGAAAAAAGAAAAAACCGAATACTTTGACCTGACTTTGTCTATCGATCGTTGCGTTAACGCAACACAGAAATATTCTCTTTATTCTGGCAGAAACTTTAGTTTCAAGTCTTTCTAAATAAATAGTAAAATAATATTGTCCTAATTATGTACACAACTAAGTGCATCAAAATATTTAAATATTAATTTAATAATTGTACTCAATTAAGAATTAAATATGAAAGTTCACATATTGGAGTCTTTGACAATATTGTTATTCTCAAATGAGAAGTATTAAATTAAAAAAAACAGGTGTAGTGGAAAAGATTTAAAAATGTGGAAAAAAATAGAGAATAGACAATAAAATGAGTTTGTAAAGTAAGATTGAAATTTGCTTTATTAGGAATTAAAAGTCTAATGGAAATCTTTTATGTTATTCCATGTGCATAAAAGTTTGTTTAAAGGGCTTTTGTTTTAGAGAGCGTTTGATCGGAATCAAGAATCAGAATCATTCTATTCTAATTAACCTATCATTCAAATATCAAAAAGATAGTCAAATTATCTTTACTTTATTTTAAAAAGTAAATTATCATACTATTATTATATTTATTCATTCAACTTTCAATAAATAATATATCTAATAGTATAAAAGTCCATAAAAAATTTAAACTATTTATTAATCAAACTAGTATTCAAATACTAAACATTTAATCAGACTATTTTTTGTATTTTAATTTTCACCTTAAACTTTCATGAAAAAGACACTTTCAGTGAGTGCATTCTTTTAAATTAGAAAAAGATCATGTTTTTCTCTATTTAAATTTTTTCGTATGGTTCAACTTAACTCATAAAATTTTACCCGATTCAATCTATACTTAGAACGATTCATCCCGTTCAATTTGTATGTAGCAGGTGGATATGTCTAGTTTCCACTTTATCCTTCCTTCACTGTCTTTTCAAGGTTCGAGACGTGTATGCCCTCGTGACCACCTTCAACTCCACCTTCTACGTTCACCTCCGCTTTTACATCACCCACAACATCTATTCTGCCTTGCCATCGCTGGTTGTCTCTACGCCGTCCAAGCCCTCCTCGATTGCTAGAAGCAGTTCGTTGAGATCCACCTTAAGGACCTTCCCCTCTGTCTCCTCTCCCTGTACAAAATCATTGGCCTCCCCAACGACATTGACGCCACCTTCCTCCATCTTCCTTCTCTCGGCTACCCCCCGATCTGTTAAGTTCGTTTACGCTCTTTTCTCAACTTGTATCAAGTCCAAGTCCTTCAACCTCATGGTAAACCTCTTCCAACAGATCCCATTCAAAGGCTCATTCATCGCCCCCAATCTCTTCTTCTACAACATTTTGATCCAAACTCTTTGCCAAAAATCCGATCTTGATGTCACTTTCAAGACTTTGGAGCTCATGGAGACCAATGATTTTGCGCCTCATTTATCTCCTTTAATACTCTGCTAAATAAGTTTTACAATAATAAGAGAGCTAATAACGCAGAAAAAGTTTGGATTTGGATAACAGGGAAGAAGATTGAGCTTGATATAAAAAATTTCAATGCAAAATAGAGGTGATTGGTATTTGACGGCAATATTTTAGAAGTAGCAGATATGCTCAACGAAATGCATAAAAAAGGCCCAAAGCTAGATGGGTATTGCTTCAATACTTTGATCAAGTGCTATTGTGAAGATAAAAAGTCGGAGACAGGCAAGAAGATGTGCATGGAATCATCACTGACTGACTTTGCTCCGATTCGGTAAACCCTCAAAGTTGCTAATTCCTAAGTTTTGTGAGATTGGAAATGTCAACTTTATACTTAAGATGTGTAACCATTGCATGGATAAGAATTGTTTCATAGACACCCTAATGTTACAAGAGATAGTAAATGAGTTGATGAATTGATGTGAATTACTAAATATACTTTTATTTGTGGGACTGAATATTATTTTTCTATGAAAAAGTGTTGAATTGAGTGGTTGAATATATTTTTTTTTATAAAAAGTGTTGAATTATTGAATATGTTTTTATTTGTATCTCTAGTTATACTGATATATATATTATTAACATCCAGGTTTATTATGTAGAATGAATGTACTATATTTAGGAGGTTATTGAATATATTTTTATTTCTATTTATTTATGTATTACTGTCATCTAATTCATTTTAGAAGTGAATATTTTGTTAAAAAATAAATATATAGCAACTAAAAAATAAATATTTCTTAGATATAACAAATACATAATAATAACAAATAAATTTTCAAGATATAATTAGTACATAATAATTATAAAATATTTTTCACATATATAAATACATAATAAAAATATGAACATTTTCTAGTTAAAATGAATTCATAACAATAATGAAATAAATATTTTTTAGAACCACTGAATACTTTGTGTTCATTCGTGGATAATAAATACTACATAGAATTAAAATACAAAAATTTAAAAATACAAATATATATAAATCAAACAGATGCACATATATATCAAGTACACCTTGGTATCATATGTCTTGATAGATTAACTATGACAAATTCGCCTAAATGTCGACTATATTAACAACAACTTTTACATTCCGCTTTTGAATCACATGATAAATTTCAGATAAAATAAATAATTTTAAGAAAAAATAAATAAGGTTTAGATAAAAGGAATGCTTTTTTAAAAAATAAATATTTTTAAATAAAATGAATGTAACATTAAAATTGGTGTGGACTTTGATTGCGCCTAAGCAAACTTTCATTATTTTTAACTTTTTTTAATTGCAAATCAAAAGTTTGAAAGTCCACTTTTAAAAGACAACTTTCTTCATAAATTTATTTTTATTAATCCGAAGAAGCCCACATGATCAGACGAGATTAAAAGGAGAGGTGTGAAAACCATCTCTTTTGGGGGACTTACTTAGAAAATCAACTAGTTTAAAAGTTTTTTTTTAAATCGCTTAAAAAACCCTTAAAGCCATGATATATCTCTCTGATGAATGGTTTTTCACATGATAGAGGCCGCAGCGATTGGAAAAAAATAAAAGAGAGAGAAAGAGAGCAATAAGTGAGAGCAGTATCTGGATTTTGACAAAAAAGTTGTTGACAATGAAAGAGGAGTTAAGATTTGGATCTTCATCAAGGGAGAAGACATTACTCTTCTTCATTAACTATATATTTCAAGATTGAGAAACCAAAAATTGAGATTTTGTTCTCTCTTCTTTTCTCCTTTATTTTCTACATTGCTGTTATTTAAATTTAGAATTAGAGTTTATGATATTATATCCTTTGAACATTAGTGCTATTAGTATCATTTTTGGTCTCAAATTTATCTAAATTTTTGTTAGCATATCTGGACCTCTTGATATTTAGATTCTTGCATAAGATAGAAAATATTTGATTTTGAACTAATAACTCTTTAGCATAGATTATAACAAGTGTATCTTGATATTTAGGTTTTAGCATAATTAATACAATCGCTTTGAAGTCATGGTTGTCAAGTATGCCTTAGAATCTTATTATTAAGATTAGAATATTGTTGTGCCCTATTGCTAATTAGATCTAATTTTGTTAGTGAATTTTTGGAGGTTATTTTGATGTTTAGAATTTAACATTATCTATATGATATCTCGAAATCATGATTTTTATGAATGATTAAGACTATTATTAATAAAATTGAGAGGCTATTGTGTTATATTTCTATCTAAGTTAATATTTCATTTTGAAATTGTAAAAGCTCATGTACATGATTTGAAGTTCAATTATACATTTTAAGGGTTTCAATCATGAAATTATCATGATATTGGACTTAGAACCAAATTAAATTTATTACGACACGTACACATTGATCTTAACATCAAGTAGATGTATGTTACAAGTTTTAATCTTGAAATTATTATGATTGGTTCATATGTTGGACATGAAATTCTGATAAACCCTTTTGGAACGTGTGTTTTCAACTAGATTTCGAGTAATATTTTTATTGTGTGTTAAATTAATGTCAACGTGGGTTGTTAGATTTGGAGTCTAGTCTATTTTATTTAGAAACATATCTATATGACTCTAGATTATAAGTTAATTGGTTTTGTGCTTTTGATTCAGAAGTGACTTGGACCTTGATATGTTTATTTTTGTTCTCATAATCTTCTAGTAAGATAAGCGAATGAGCTTACAAGAAGATTCCCAATAATATTAAGTGACATTTAATTTGTAAACTTTATATCTTTTAGTGATTTATAAGTTTTCAAGTATTATATTTGTTAAAGTAATTTCTTGACATTCTCTTGATATAAAGTTATGATTATATTGTGACTCTAATGTATATAATTATGTGACTTGAAAATATTTTAAAAAATGTGAAATTATGAAATATTTATTAGGTCTCGACATGTACTTATATTTATTTGTATTTGACTTATAAAAAAATCATGCATATATTTGTGACAAGAATTTATATTTCGTAAATACTTTGTGAATTTTTTTGTTTTACTAATTTTGATTGTGTTATTTTTCTCGTGATTCGTGTGTCGTGATCTATTATTGGAGGTTAAATAATAGTCATATCAATATACATGTAATCGTGAGATACCAATTTTGTTGTCACCTATGGATATCAGAGTAGCGATATATTCGTGTCGTAATCCCTTTTAGGATATCTTATCGTGATCTCTTCTGGGATATCATGTCATGATTTCTTCTGGAACATCGTGTATTCGTAAACAAATCACTAATTCTAAGTGTACCAACTTACTCGTGATTTGGATCACCCATTTTGTGTGTGTGCCACTACTTGTTTAAGAGACACTAGTTTTAATAAATTTATCTTGTGTTGCGTTTTGTTTGAGCAATATAATTATTTTAAGATTTTACGTTTATTACTTACTAACTTTTATATATATTCGCGTGATATGTATTCTTGATATATTTTGACATGATTTAGTTACCTTATAAACGAGTACTTAAATATTTTATATTATTATTAAAATATTTACTAAACATGGGATCGCTTATTCTCGTACAGATTTGATCATTAGTTGTGAATTGTTGAATGTCAGTTAAGTTGTCTCATAATATGAAAATTCATATTAGCTTTGTTTATCTTTTGCACATGTGAGTTTAATATAAAATAACTTAAAAATGGATAATTATATGGTTGAGATTTATTTTAGGGATAATTACCTATAACCCTTGTAATTAGCCTTAATTACCTATAGCCCCCCATAATTTTCGGAATTACCCACACCTCCCCATTTTCAAAAATATTTACCCACACCCCCTGATTGTTATTTAATCAAAAATTTTTCAAAAAATTCTGATTTTACCTTCGGTTATTTTTACAATTAAACCCCTAAAAACTTATTTTTTATATTTAACGCCCCGAAATTTGGTTTTTTGCAAATAACACCCCGAAATTATTCAGATTTATAGAAAAATCCCCGAAATTTGGATTTTTGCAAATAACACCTCGAAATTATTTCAAATTACAAAAAAGTCCCGAAATTTTCTTATAAAACCCTCTCTTCCTTCACTGTAGCCCTAAACCGAAAGTCAATATTTTTATAAATAAGACAATATTTTTATAAATAAGTCAATATATTTTTTTATATAAATAAGTCAATATTTTAATCATTTTTAATATTAAATTTCACAAAAAAGACAGTGAAAGTTTTAAATTTTAAAATTTAAAATTACAAGTTTACTATTTTAAATTTAAAAATAAACCACCTTTAATATTTTTATTTATAAATAAGTCCAAATTTTTTTTATTTTATAAGTGAATTTTGCAAATAAGTCATTGAAGGTTTCAAAACTTAAAATTTAAAATTACAACTTTCATGTTGTACATTTACAAATAGATCCCTTGATTTTTTTTATAAATAAGTCAATATTTTAGTCATTTTTAATATTAAATTTCACAAAAAAGACAATGAAAGTTTTAAAATTTCAAATTTCAAATTACAAGTTTACTATTTTTACATTTAAAAATAGACCACCTTTAATATTTTTATTTATAAATAAGTCCAAATTTTTTTTATAAGTAAATTTTACAAATAAGTCATTGAGGGTTTCAAAACTTAAAATTTAAAATTACAACTTTCATGTTGTACATTTACAAATAGACCCCTTTAATATTTTTATTTATAAATAAGCCTATATTTTTTATCATATTTTAAATAAAATTTTACAAAAAAGATATTAATGATTTTAAATTTAAAAATATAAATTTAATATTTATACATTAAAAAATAGACACTTGAATATTTTCTTTAAAAAATAAGTCTAAATTTTACTTATTTTAAAACTAATTTTTACAAATAGACCCCTCGCCGAACCATCGCCAGCTGGCGTCCGCGCCCGCATGCCAGGGACGGAGGCCGAGGCCGGATGGCGTGTCGGCACGTGGGCGCAGACGGCCAAGACCGAGGCCGTTCCGCCCCCGCGTGCCGGGGACAGAGGCCGGCGCGCCGGCATGCGGGCGCGGATGGCCAATGCCAAGGCTGTTCGCGCCGACGTGCCGAGGCCGTCCTCGGCCGCTGCCGGTGCGCCGGCCTCGGCGTCCGTCCCGCGTGTCGAGGCTGTCCACGCCCTCGTGCCGACGCGTCGGCCTCCGCCTTCGCTACAGCCCCCGGCCTCCAGTGTCACCGCCCATACGCCACCACTCTCACTGCGGTCGAATTTCGGAGACTTTTCTGTAAATCAGAATAAGTTCGGGGTGTTATTTGCAAAAATCCAAATTTCGGGGCCTTTTTCTATAAATTGGAATAATTTCGGAGTGTTATTTACAAATAACCGAATTTCAAGCCGTTAAATATAAAAAATAAATTTTTAGGCGTTTAATTGTAAAAATAACCGAGGGTAAAATCGAAATTTTTTGGGAAAATTTTGATTAAATAACAATCAGGGTGGTGTGGATAAATATTTTCAAAAATGGGGGGTGTGGGTAATTTCGGAAATTACGGGGATGTAGGTAATTAAGACTAATTATGAGGAATTATATGTAATTATCCCTTTATTTTATGAGATATTGATTTAAATTTTGTAAGTTATTAACTTGTACAAAATTAAAACTATAACCTTACATGTTTATGGGTTTCGGTTTCATAAACATATAGTGTTGTTATATATTCTAGCCTGAAATTTTTTGGATCGAGACGTGACAAGAAGAAAAATATGAATTTGAATCAAATGAAAAAAAGTTAAAATAGAATAAATCGGAATTTTTCCTTTAAACCAATATACATCCTATGAGGCACTATTTTATAAACTTCAATTAAAAAAATAGTTTCTTTATTATTATAAATAGATAATACAACTATTTTATTTGCGAATAATATAACAAATTAAATAAAATAGGACAAATTCTCATGTGTTCCTAAGGATATTAAGGTACCGTTTGGTTGGGGGTCAAGCGCAAGGTCAATGTTAAAAGAAGGGGTAAAATGTAAAATGATAATACAGTCAAACAAATCTTATTTGGTTACTGATCTGACTAGTAAGTAGTTCAAATTTTTTTTGAACTATTTTACCCTCAACTTTTCTTTTAAATACGTTTTCGTTCTTGTCGTCGACTTCATCGTCTCCGGTGAGATACGATGCACTGACGAGCTCGCCGGACAGCTCGGGCGGCGAGCTCGCGCAGGACAAGATGGACCGAGAGTATTTTAGTAATTTTTTTTTTATAATTTAATTAAATTAGATAATATTAGTCTGATTAAAGTTTTGGTATTTGGATGATAGGCCGGTCAGTCAAAAATAATCTGAGCTTGACCCCAACCAAACCAACATAACCTATAAGCCTTAGGCATTTGATGATTTGAGTTACATGGCTTAATCCTGATTTTAAATGGTCTATGTTTTCTCTCTCCATCCTAAAACATATTTTAACGGGCGAGGCACATGGCAAACGGCAAGTAAGCTGGTGATTAGCTGCATAATTGAGAAAGTGGTCCACAAAGCATAAGGATAGATACGCAACCTACTGAAATTAAGGGGCAGAAATCTTGTTAATCTAATTAAAGGTTCGTTTTATTTCTGTTTTGATATTCGTTAAGGTTTTTTGAGGAATTGAGTTTTTTTCCAAGTTGAATGGGACACCTGCATGGCACTCTGAACTCTAGTTAAAATGAGCTATGTGCACTTCACTACTTTGGGGCAGTCCGCCCAGGAAGGTTGGCCTGAAACTTGAAGACGAGGCCTGGCCCAATTCAAGGCCCATGAGGCCTGAGCCCATCTCTTTTTTTTTTTTAATAAACTTTTCTTGTATTAATCAGCAAATTCACATAATTGGATCTCTTGTGTTGATTTTTTTAGTATTTCTCGATAGTCTCTCGTGGTAATCCCTCGTTTTGTTCTTTTGAAATTTTTCTCTAAAAATAGAAACGTTGTTAAGTCTTGATAAAAGAATTTAGTTAGATAAAAAAGAGTATAATCATTCTTATAGACTCTTGTAAAGCCTTTTATAATAGATTTAATTCGATTTTGAGTGTACCACATATATTACTTTGTCTTTTCTTATTTTTATTTTTTATCTTGTATTACTTCTCATTTTTTATGTTGTCTGAGAATAAAGTGGTTCGTGAATTTTTATTATGAATCCCAACAAACCAATTCCTTTTCAAGCTTGCATTTAAGCATCCAAAACCATTAAGAAATTCCTTTACCAAGAAGTATGCTTTATCAACTAATTTATAATATGGAGTATGCTTCTTATTAAATACCCAAGAGTTATATTGTTTCAAATTAACTAAAACGCATATGCAAGAGAAGATTTTCTGAGAATATGAATAGGTCTAGATGAGCATGGAGATAGAAGCTCATTTGCCAGAAAATCAATAGAGAGAGAGATATTCCAATTGATTTCAGAGCAAAATTTATCCGAAAAAGAATTCATACCTCAGCATCCAAGGAATGCATGCTCCAACTTTTCATTAGTCATCTGACACCATGAGCATAGAGACTGAACATGAATCCCTCTTGCATTCAATAAGGAAGCAGTTGGCAGAAAATCATGCAATAACTGTTGGCTTTATGGTGTCTCGAATCCGGATTTTCCGGATAGTCTTAATTATATTAATGGGCCTAATCCTTATCTAGATTTATCTTCTAGAAGTCTTAAATTAGTAGAAGTCTTACTTGAGTCAGTCTTCTATTTTGACTCAAACATCATTAGGCCACATCTATAAATACACCATTGATGTAAGGGTCTCAAAATATAGAAAATAGAGAGTGAGAGTTGGTGATATTGGAGTTTCGTCTCCGTCGTTGTAATATTCTCTTTTCTCTTCCTCATCAATACAATATTCTCTGGATCGTCTTCCCACATATATCTCTTGTGTGCTATCTTTTCCTCTTTTCTGTTCTTCCTCTATATTGTGAATTGTGGTGGACATCGATATTTTCCGCAACAAGTGGTATCAGAGCTTGGTTCAATATGTCTACTACGAAGTTCGATATAGAGAAATTCAATGGAAAGCAAGGATTTCCTATTTGGCAAGCAAGAGTTCGTGCAATTCTTACTCAACAAGGGTTGAGACACACATTGGAGGACGTCAAGCCTGAAGATGTCACCGAAAGTGTCTGGGAAAACCAAAAGGCCAGCGCACATAGCACAATCATCCTCAGTCTTACCGATGAGGTACTCTATCCGTTTCTTGATGAAACATCACCTTCAGAGTTATGAAAAAAGCTGGAGAAACAGTATATGAGTAAGTCTATCTCAAATAGAGTTTATTTAAAGCAGAAGCTTTTCAATTTTCGAATGACAGAAGGTACGAATATAGTTGATCATCTTAATGCTTTCAATAAACTTGTCTCTCAATTGTTAAGCATTGATGTTAAAATTGAAGATGAAGACAAGACAATTATTTTATTATCGTCCTTACCTCCTTCTCTTGAGAATCTTAAAACTACTCTCATGTATGGAAAGGATTTGAAATTTGACGATATTTCTGCTGCCCTTCTATCTAATGAATATTTGAAAAAGATTGGAGGGGATGTGTCACACTCAGAAGCATTAATTGTCAGAGGTCGTACCAAAGAAAGATCAAGAACAGGTCGTTCTAGATCCAAATCCAAAGAAATAAACTGCAGATATTGTAAGAAGATGGGACATGCAAATAGAGATTGTTGGAAGCTCAAAGCAAAGAAAGAAAGAGAATCTCAATCTAAAGAGCAAGCAAAAGAACAAGTTTCAGTTGTTGAAGAGAGTTCTGATGATAATTTGGGTAATGTTCTCTCTATTAGTTCTAATTTTGATCGTTACCATGATATTTGGATTCTTGATTCTGGTTGTTCTTATCACATGTGTCCTAATAAGGATTGGTTTGAAAACTACAACGCCTTATGATGGTGGTTTAGTTTTGATGGGTAATAATAATCCATGCAAAACTGTTGGAATTGGAATAATCAAAATTAAGATGTTTGATAATATTATTAGAACTCTTACTGATGTCAGACATGTTCCTAATTTGAAAAAGAATTTGATCTTTTTGGGTGCTATGGATTCTGCTGGTTATAAGTATTATGCTGAAGGTGGAGTTCTTAAGGTTGCTAAAGGCTCATTGATAATAATGAAGGGCCTAAAGCATGAAAATTTATATGAGTTAGTAGGAAAAACCGTTGCAGGTGGAGCAGCAATTTCTCAGTCTTCTTCTTCTTCTGATATGACTCAATTATGGCATATGCGTCTCGGTCATATGAGTGAGCAAGGTTTAAATGAGCTCAACAAAAGAAAATTACTGAAAGGTCTCAACTCATGCAAATTGGATTTCTGCGAGAATTGTCTCTATGGTAAACAGTCCAAGGTAAAGTTTAACACTGGTATTCATTGCACTAAAGGCTTAATTGATTATATTCATTCTGATGTGTGGTGCTCTCCTATTCCATCAAAATCTGGTGCTCGTTATTGTGTCAGTTTTATTGATGATTTTTCCAGAAAAGTGTGGATTTATTTTTTGCATCACAAAGCCGAGGTGTTTTCTGTTTTCAAACGGTGGAAAACTTCAGTTGAAAAAAGGACTGGCAGAAAAATCAAATAGCTCAGAAGTGATAATGGCGGAGAGTACAAATCAACAGAGTTTCTCAAATTCTGTGAAGATGAAGGCATCAAGCGTCACTTTACCATCCCAGGAAAACCTCAACAAAACGGTGTGGCTGAAAGGATGAACAGAACCTTGTTGGAGAAAACACGTAGTATGCTCAGTACAGCTAATCTTGATAAAGATTTTTGGGCAGAAGCAGTCAATACAGCATGCTTTATTGTGAATCGCTCTCCTCAAACAGCCATTAATTGCAAGCCTCCTGAAGAGGTATGGACTGGTCAACCTGCAAATTATTCTTCTTTAAAGATTTTTGGTTGCTCTGCTTATGTGCATGTTGTCAAGGATAAGTTAGATGCACGTTCCAAAAAGTGTATTTCCCTGGGTTATGCCAAAGGCGTCAAAGGCTATCGTTTGTGGGATCCTACTATTTCAAATGTAATTATTGAGAGAGACATAGTATTTGATGAAAGTGATATGCTAAAATCTCTCAAGAAAGATCCCAATGATATAATGCAAGTGGAGGTGGAGCATGTAATTCTTTCAGAAGAAGATATTCAGGGTATGCCCAACTCTCAAGAAAATCTTAAGAATCAAATTTCTGAAAAGACTCCACTTCGAAGATCTCAAAGAAAAATAAAGTCACCTGAAAGGTATGGTTTTGAAGATATGGTAGCTTTTGCTTTAGTTACTGACAATGGTGATCCTTCCTCCTATAAAGAAGCCGTGTAGGATAAGAATTCTTCTCAGTGGCAAGTTGCTATGAATGAAGAGATGGATTCTCTTCAAAAGAACCATACTTGGGATCTGATGAAATTACCAAAAGGTAAAAGAGCAATTGGTTGCAAGTGGGTATTTCGAAAGAAAGAGGATTTCTTTGAGATAGATGGTGTTAAATTCAAGGCCCGTTTAGTTGCAAAAGGGTATTCACAAAAGGAGGGTGTTGACTTTAATGAAATGTTCTCTCCTGTGGTTAAACACACATCTATTCGTTTTCTACTTGCTTTAGTTGTTTTTCATAATC
>RXID01001119.1:0-221508 GCA_005019695.1 Trichopus zeylanicus subsp. travancoricus | reverse complement strand
TTATCTTTTTACTCTTTGGGGAGGACCTATTAGTTGGAGGTGTACCTTACAGTCAACTGTAGCATTATCTACAACAGAATCTGAGTATATGGCAGCTACAGAAGCCGTCAAAGAAGCCCTATGGCTAAAAGGTTTGGCAAGTGAAATTGGTTTTTCTCAACATGTTCTTCCTATTTTTTGCAACAGTCAGAGCGCCATACACCTTGCGAAGAACCAAATGTATCATGCCAGATCAAAGCATATAGATGTCCGATTTCATTTTATTCGGGATATTATTGAAGACGGCGAGATTTCTTTACAAAAGATTCATACTTCAAGAAATCCTGCAGATATGTTGACGAAGGTAATTCCGATTGATAAGTTCAACCTCTGTTTGGATTTGATCAATATTCAAGGTCGTTGATCCTATCCCAGGAGGTAATGGTAAAGACATCTATTGAAGATTCAAATTCAGAGAATAAGATGATTCGAGCCAAGGTGGAGATTGTTGGCTTTATGGTGTCTCGAATCCGGATTTTCCGGGAAAATAGTCTTAGATTATATTATAATGGGCCTAATCCTTATCTAGATTTATCTTCTAGAAGTCTTAAATTAGTAGAAGTCTTATTTGAGTCAGTCTTCTATTTTGACTCAAACATCATTAGGCCACATCTATAAATACACCATTAATGTAAGGGTCTCAAAATATAGAAAATAGAGAGTGAGAGTTGGTGATATTGGAGTTTCGTCTCCGTCGTTGTAATATTCTCTTTTCTCTTCCTCATCAATACAATATTCTCTGGATTGTCTTCCCATATATATCTCTTGTGTGCTATCTTTTCCTCTTTTCTGTTCTTCCTCTATATTGTGAATTGTGGTGGACATCGATATTTTCCGCAACAATAACTTCCACAAAAATAAGTGAATTCTCGAAGGGACACGAACATCCAAAAGATTTCTCCATCTAATATTATCAGCATTTGTTGGAGCAGCAATTTGCTTATAGATTGAAGCCACGGAAGTTAGTACATGGTTATTGATGCGTCAAGATAAAATCATGAACGTGTAAATCAGTCTGTCTGAACTGGAGTCGGACTTATCAATTTGTCAAGTCTCCTCTACCGGGCCTCAAAGAATGGACTCAAGACAAGAGACCGTGCTTTGATAATCCGGAAGAACCCTGTTAGCTCTCGAGCTACAATACTGCCCTTGAAGGACATTCTGTCCCAATCTTCCCGGCTATCGTTGCTCAGACTACCGTACCAACAAAACAGAGATGTCTTATTAATCTTGCTGAGCCATCAAGATACAGTCCATCTCATTACGCTGTTGTAACATTCTAAAAGGTGGTCCTTACTGCGGAGACCATTTTCAACTCCACCTCCCATTATGCCATAAAAAGAGCATTATGCAGTAGTACAAAAAATCAAATAAAATTTTAAAATCTCTCTTAGATTAACCCATCAGGGGACTCATGTTAGTTCTGCCCAATTCTTCGAGTTTCACACTCCTTGTAAATGGATGAGGTTCAGAAGCAAGGGGTCTCTCAACTCTTTCATTGGGAGTTGCTTGAACTTCTCTCCGAATAGCTTGTTGCAACCATGCCGCCTAAGAAAACTATAGTAGAAAAGTAAGTAGCAACTAGGATGATAGACCCAACGACTTTGCAACAACCTTTATCTGGTGACGCTCCATCGCTCCAACAATAAGTTTTTTCTACCTCACCAGAGCGTGGCTCTCAATAGCAAGATTCTAAGGCCCCCGAGATTTTATTTTTCTTAACCTCTTTGAAAATAATTATCCTATTTAACTTAGTTTTAACTTACACATTTTGTCAATGTATAATCAAAGATTACACTCCAGTCACATTAGACTTCGATCCTATAATCCACTAGCCTCCAACTAGAGTTATGGGCCTCCTGATGACTCACTTGATTATGACTCAAGATCTCAGCTCAATTTATTATTATTATTATTATTATTATTATTCTAATTCCATATAATCTTAGAAAATTATTTGAATGTTAATTCATCATATTAATATTGAAGTTTTTAAAAATTTATTTTGATATTAATTAATTGAAAATAATTTCTAAATATTAATTTTTTAAATTAATTTTGAGCTCAAGTTTGGCTAAATTGAGCCAAGCTAGAGTTACTTGAGCTTGGCTTGTTTGCGCTCATGAGTTGAATTGAGTAGAACTCGAGTTATTCAAGCTCATACTAAGCTAGGCTCTGATTGACAATTTTGTAGTTAATAAAGTTTGGTCTGTTTACACTCCTAAGCACAACCACTTTAAAAATGATCACTTAGAACAAGAAGAATATTGAGAAGAAAATTATTTAATTGATCAACAGTTTGAGAGTTCAATATAGCCAATTGCAATGTCATGTGGTATACTAAACGCACTCAGTGCACACCTCTTGATCGAACCCCACAACTGAAGTTTTCTCAATCACCTTGAAAAATATATGATGAAATCAAGGACTCGTTGGTCCATATAAGTTCTTTTAAGAATATTTTTATTTCACTTATCCCCAAGTGCTATGATTCATCCATATTGTTAGCAATCCACCAGAAAAATGTGGAAAGTTTATGAGGTTGCTTAGCTCATTTCAATATGATGCAAATTCAAGTAAACAATCCATATAGCTCTATTATGCTGGCAATAGTCATAAATGGTTTGAACAAAAAAAAAAATATCTATGAGATGACACAAAAACCACCATAGACTCTTGTGGAGTTCATGAAATAAATGTATGAATACAATAATATGGAAAAAATGAGAGCAACTCAATGTGAGGCCGATAGCTCAAGGGCCAAGAAAAATAGAAAATGTTATGGGCAAGTCCGTGGGCACATTAATGCGGAAACAACCGTGGTCTCTTGTTGCAATTTTTTTGTCAATTTGCATCTCATATGTATTATGAGGGTGAGGATAATCAATTTGTTGCTTAGATTGTCAATAATGTTTAATCCTCTTCATGACTGGTATTGTAGTTTTAGGCACTATTTGATTCGGGATCCAGATCATAATTAAGATCAAGACTAATGAATCATTTTTGTAAATTAATATTTTTTTTTATTAAAATTAACGCTCCAATAATTTAAAGTTTGAAAAAATATTTAATTTTTTATAATAATTTAATTTAATAACAGTGTAAAATAAGTAATATTAATTTTTTTAAAAAAAATAAATTTCAAATAGATTGATATTAATTGTAATTCCAAATCAAATACAACCTTAAAGTTTTGGTGATAATTATGTCCCCATCGTTGGACATGATTCTTATACTTTTATTTTGGGGCTATTTGATTAGTAGAAAGTACAAAAAAATAATTAAAAATGAGATCACTTTTGAAGTGACTTTTTCAAAGATAATCCACTTTTCAAAGCTATTTGATTGAGAAGTAACAAATGAACTAAGTTTTGCTTTTATATTTTTTTTTGTTTGAAGTGACTTTTAAAAATAAATTAAATAATATTAATAGCCTCACATACAATAAAAGTATATTTTTTAAAAATTATTTTTGAAAAAATTAAATAAATCATATAATACATAAATAATTACATGAAAAACATTAAATAAATAATATAAGACATAATTAAATAAATAATATTTTACATAAAAATTAAGTAAAAAATATTTTATATAAAAAATTAAATAAATAATAATTTACATAAAAAATTAAATAAATAATAATTTACATAAAAATTACATAAATAATTACCCTTTCATAATATTCTTTAGTCCAACTAAATATTTGAAGCGAATTATTTTCAGTTATTTTTACAAGTGAGACGAAAGCAGAAAGAAATAACTTTTTCACACTAGAAGAATAATTACTGCAATGTTTAGATTTGATTTTTTTTTTTTTCCAATATTAATTTAGGGGAACATTTTATTTTAACAAATGTTAAGCCATAAATTATGAAGGGAAATTTTTAGAGAGATTAGGAGTGGCGAGCATGACTAATCCTTTTTAGAAGTGATTTGCCTGCATGATGCTTCAACAAGGGGGATTAATTTTGCAACACATTAGAAAGAGTAGCGAGAACAATAATTTATGAAGCATTTCCATATAATAAAATTTGCAAATATTTTATGCATTGTATAGGCGAGCCAAAACTCAATTAGATCTGTTCTTTGTTACAACGTAGTCGATATTGGATCAGGTATACAATTAATTACAAAATGGGATCTATTATTAACAAAATCCTTCTAAATTTAAAAAACACATTAATATTTATATGAGAAAATTTAACATGCAACGCTTGTTTGCAACATCTAAACTCAACGGCCATCACTACTCTCATTCTCGTCTTCGCCTTTTTCTTTCTCGACTTCTCCTCTGCTCTTCCATCCTACCGTCATCGTGCCTACCGCCGTCGTATGTGCAGTAGCGGCGACACTGCCTTCTTCTTCTGATCTGTCAATTTTTACGTCATCAAGCTAAAATCATTACTACTGCTGATTTTCGTCTCTGACGACGACGACAACGTGTTGTAGTGCGTGATAGAGCTGAGGAGATCGAGGAGATGGAGACGGTGAAGCTGATATTACTCGATGCGTATAATTGGGATCACACGAAGTGGAGGAGACGAACCTCAAGGAGGAAGAGAGAAGAGAATGAATGGGGTTGGGAGCAGTAGGAGAGATTGACAACTTGTACAGCCTGCGTTGCAAACGAGATTATGCCGTAAATTTTCTCAAGTCTGTATTCCTTCGCAAATATGCTCCTTTAGCAGGAGAATAGATACGGTCGCTGTCTTCCGAAAAATAGCTGCTAATTTGGACTCTTGATTTCAAAATTAACAATTTAGATTACCATCCGTACCCCTTAATTTGCCCTAAAATCCTAAAATTCGTGAAATTTACTCGCGCTCGCAGATAAATTGGATGTGCATGTAAATTTCATATTTGCACGGGGTATGTACGAAAAGTCTGCCACGTAGGCATTTCGTCCCGCTAAAACTCGACGTCCAAATCCTTCTGTTCCCTGCTCCATCCAAATCTTCCAACTACTCCCGGCTGCCCCGATATTGGCCGATTCCCATCCCCTCTGCACCCCAAACAGGAAACACCCCCATTACCCTCCACGTCACCATCCATGCTCGGATGCCACAATTAAGCTAACCAAAAACAAAACCCCCCCACCAACCTTTAATTAAACGAACCCAACCCTCTTCCTTCTAAGACATTTCCTCCATTACCACCCCTCCCTTTCCTTATATTTCCCCAATTCAGAGTCGTTTTCGCCGGTTTCTTCTCCCAGAAATCTCTTCAGAGCTCCAAACTTTTCCCGTCAGATTGCGATAGAGAGAAAAGCAGGTTTTTTTATGTACAATAGTCAACAAACATGTCTTCCTCTTCTTCTGTAATGATGTCTTCCCTGTTTTGACTTTTGAGTTATCAATGGCCATTAAGTGGCTTCCCTCTCCTCTCCTCCTATTCTTCTTCCCTGTTCTCATTATCCTCATAATGTTTTCCTGAGAATTTTGTGGTTTTGTTTCTGCTTTGTTTGATCCATTTTGCTTTCTTTTTTGATAGGAAAAAAAACTGTCCTTTGATTGTTTTTCCTCTGTTTGATTCATTTTTTTTTTTTAAGAAATGGTTTTTTAAGTTGCTTTGTCTCGAAGTCTCTGGGAGAATGTTTCTCAGATCCAATCTAGGCAGTCCCAAATCTTTTTATATTTTGATTTTTTAAGAAAAAATCGGTTTTTTAGTTGAATTTCTTCTTGAATTCGATAAAAATCTCATATTTCTACGGTTTCAATCCGTGAAAAAAATTCAATTTTTATGGGCTGCACTAGCTCCAAGCAGGCGAGGCTGGACCGGCGGCGGAGCCCGTCGCCGCTGCCGCGGAGCCACTCGCTTCCCGGACGGCGGAACCCCGTCGTGTCCTCGACCTCGTCAACGCTGGGCTCGCTCAAGCTCAACAACGCCGACGAGGAGGAGATGATGAAGAGCTCCAACGACCGGCCGGAGCTGGCCGCCGAGCTCAATAAGGCCAAGGCCTGGTCAGAGATGATAGAGACGAAGATCCCCAAGATCCCCAAGACCCCCACGGTGACGCCCCCCAATGAGCCCGAGACCATCAATGAATGGGAGCTCATGGAAGGCCTCGAAGAGCCTGCACCTCGCCGCCATTCCAATGGCGTCGACCGCTCCTTCTCTTTCCACATTACCCGGGAGCCGCCACCAAAATCTCCCAAGATTGCGGGAAGCAGAGAAGAACAACAAGAATCTATTGCTGCCGATTTTGATCCGGAGATGCTATCTGCATTTCGGAAGGCGCTGGAAGAGCTCTCGCCGCAGCACCAGTTCCTCCTCCGCTCACCGGAACCAGAGAAGCCGGCTTTGCAGAGGAAAAGCAAGGGTTTTGAAGTTTGCAATGGCAGGGAGATACCAAAGTTCACCGGAATTGTGAAGGCTAGGGTCGCTGCTTTCCAAGAGAAGATTGATGCAAGAGCCTGTCTCAATGCCAATGCGGCGAAGGTGGTGCCGGCTTACAAGTGCCCATCTGGCGGGGAAGAGAAGGTTGTCTTCTACTTCACAAGCCTCCGTGGAGTGCGGAAGACTTACGAGGATTGCTCGACGGTAAGGGTTATATTGAAAGGATATGGTGTTCGGGTCGACGAAAGAGATGTTTCGATGCATGGAGGATTCAAGGAGGAGTTGAATGAGATACTCGGGCCAGGGTTTGGCGGAAGCCGGTTGCCAAGAGTGTTTGCTAATGGGCGATACATAGGCGGCGCGGAGGAAGTGAGGCACATGCATGATGCAGGCGAGTTGGGGAAGGCTTTTGAAGGGTGTCAAATGGCAATGATGGGGAAAGGCGGCGAGGCGGGGTTGTGTGGAGGATGTGGAGATGTGCGGTTTGTGCCATGTGGGACGTGTTCGGGGAGCTGCAAGGTATTTATTGAAGAAATGGACGAGGATGAGGGGGACGAGGAGCAGGAGGAGCTAGGGGGATTCCGGCGGTGCCCTGATTGCAATGAGAACGGCCTCGTTCGATGCCCGGTTTGTTGCTGAGTTTGGGTGATTGATTCGATTATAGTAAGAAGGATCATTGTAACATATATAGAGAACATTTAGCTTGGAGAAACATGCAGCTCAAATTTTGAAGCTTCTTTTGAGATTGAAGCATTTTCTTCATCTTGATATGTTTTGTTTTGTATCTTTGTTTTTGTGAAAAGATAGAAGCCAATTGTCTTGCTTGCTACATATGACGAGATTGGCGAGTTGTTGCAGATTGGATTTCAGGATTTTTAGCAGACAATGTAAGAGCTGTTGGAATAGCTCTGGAGGTATGGAATTTAGCTTGTGGAAGTTCTTCATACACATACACACGTAATATAAACTTCTTTTTTATTTCTAATGTAATCAATTGATCAAAGTAATTGATATGGATTTGAAGCAACAACTTACTCTCTTATTGCTGCTCTCAGGGAATTTAGTTTCTTGTTTCTTGTGCTAATGATGACCTTGTCAAAGTCTTGAATCTAAGTAATCATTTTTCATAGCTACAGATATATTCGAAGCAAGGTCTTAAACTATGTTGATTTCCAAGGAAAAGACTGATTCGATGTTCTAATAATTGGATGATAGAGCATGAATTAGCCAGCACCCTGCTTGTTGTATGATCATATTGCATTTTTTTTGAACTACAGATGGCATCTACAACAACAGAAATGGAATAGATAACAAGATGTGGTGATCATGTATCCAATAAATTGTTCATCCTTTTTTGGAATTATTTTCCCTCTATGACATCATGAGTCTCTCTCCAATTGAATTGTTCTAAGAACGTGACCCTCATCCGCTGCATTTTGTCAAATGAGGAGCAATTTCCGGTCCTTCTCTGCTTAGAATGACAGGCATTGCCAAAAATCTTTTAATGGCATATTATTCTATGTTGCAGTATACCTTTTGACTCCTTCAACATATATAATTCTCATGGTGTGCCAATAAAAATTGAAGCACTGTTAACCAACTCTTTGTTTATAGATAACTTGCCGCCCCGTCTGTTGCTTTTTTTTTTTTTCCAAATTAGTTTCTAGCGGAAAGTAGCCAATCAAACGCATTAGTTCAACTGCAGCCACAGTTTAATGGATGAAATGGAAACAGAGGAACCAAAAGGACCGCTCCTTACAACATCCAAAGAGAAGGAGAGCAGAAGACAGGGCACAAGGCAAAGAAATTATCATCCAGTATTCTCCATATCTATTTCAACAATCTATTTTAGTAAGAAAACATGAAAACCTTTTGTCAGTGGTCCATTTTGTTGTTTTTTGTGTTTTTTAGCAAGCCGAAGAGCACTTCCAGAAACCAAGTACCAATTTGGGTGCTCTTCTTGAGGGCTCAGGAAGCCTGCGGCTCTTGTGGAACCAGGTCTGGTTCCAAGGAAGCGAATTGGATCTGACAAGAGGATGGGTTCCCTAATGTTTCATGCAATAGATGCGAGTTTAGAGAACTATGCACTGACTCAAAAAATATGGAACTTGGTTGATGTATCTTTTCGCCTTCTTGCAAGCAGACTCCTTAGCTATACAAACCGCAAAAATAGACATTTCAGCAAAACCAACCTACCTACTTGCATGACACTAATCTGATCAACAACACTTAGGACATCTTCTCTGAGGTTCTTGCTGCATTAAACATGTTACATGATGAAAGTATAAGATTCTGCGACCTCTCCTCTTATTCTAGTGCCATTTGCCAGTGAAAATTTCTTCAGCTCACCAGAAAATGTACACTGAGAAAACTAGACAAATGTGTTCTGAATGGGGACCAGAAGCAATGCCGCCGCTATAGTTGTTTTTTGAAAGTTTTGGAAGCATAAACAGACCAACAAAGCCACATACAAAGGCAAAGACAGCAGCTAGAGCAAATGCCGGGATGTTTCCCTTCCCCAAAATGGCATCCCACGGGCCCGCGGCAAGAGCAATGATCACCTGCAAACAAATTCAGTCCTGAAATATAACTGCAGAATATAGTATATTGTCGTCAAATTTGTTCTTCCTTCCGGTTCAATAGTAGAAGGAAAAAAAATTCCCTTGAAGTAGTGAGATAATACCTGAGGAATGACGATGGAAATGTTCAAGACTCTAGTACACAATCCTACAAGGTTCAGATCATGAATAGCCAATAACCAATCTCACTAGCAGGAATCAGTATGATTCAGGTACTAAACACACCTTGTCCTCCACCTTCATTTTAGCCAATTGTGCAGTCACAGCAAATGGCAGACTACAAACAATCTGCAACAAAAGGTACAAAGAAATATGTTGATGTGAAAAAGATAAAAGCTGTGAATAGATGGAAATCAAAGCACGAGAGATCGAAACTAACCGCAAGGGGGAAACAGAGGATTGCAAATATAACCAGAGCTATAATTCTGATGTTGTTATCAGGCCTAATTATTTGCTGAATTCCAGCATTATAGTCATGCATAGATACTGCACTTAGGACAGCAATTGTTGTCATGGCAAGGAACACAATGAAGTTGCCCAACACCCACACGAGCCTTGCCCCAAATCTCCAGCACATAGGCTCAATCAAGAAAGAACTGACTGCGAGAACAACCTAATCAGGCTGCAACTAAGTTACTACATTCATTACTTGTATTTCTGACGATGTCGAGTTATACCCGAGTTCAAGAGAAGATCGAAAGCGCCTTGTCTAACACCGTGATTGAAAGCTGCAACCTCAGCTGGATTTCCCTTTGGGTTACCATGATATACTTCACGACCCATCCAATCTGTATCATATAGTATAAATGGAAACCACGACAACTGCAAATTAACACTGCAAAGTATCAATGAAATGCTAATACAGTAATTGCAGGATCTGATGCATACACAAATAAGGCCTGTAACAAGCAACACCGACGGCATTCCGGGAGGTAAATTCTTTGCGGCCTTGATTATAGCAAATGGCCCTGCTCTGCCTTGGATGTCTTTCGACGGATTTTCTCCCAACTCTATGCATTTCCTTGGCTCAGCAAGTGGAACTTCTTTGGCAGAAATTAGAGTCACACTCATACATATAAGCAGAAAGATCTGTTCAAATGTTGAAAATTCATTCAAGTTTCCTCTTCCTTTTTCTTGTTCATAACCTTATAAAAAATGCTTATAAAATACAGCACTATATACCATAGCAACAAGAAAAGCTCCCTATAAATTTGCACAGGCTTCACAACAAGCCTTAGTTTTTAAGGAAGGGGAACCATCTGTGATTGATGAGGCCTTGTAAACTCCGAAGATAAATTGAAATTAGAGGAAATAAAGTATAAACAGTAGAAAACATATTTGTGCCATTGGCCACTGGCACCAGAAGAGTAACCCAGGATGTTCCCAAAAGCCATCCATGAACAGAAGATGGCATTTGCTGCATTGCATCCCTGTTTCCCGGTAAATAAGAACAGTTGAATCTCAATAGGCAATGTTAAAAAATCATGCAAATAATGCAGTAATTTGGTAATAATCAGATTTCACCTGAGAAATCAGCCATAAGCGCCCGTGCTGGACCCTGCAACATTTGTACCCTTCCAAAACGATTATGTGAGGCAAGTTTATGTTAGAGCTTCAGAAACTCACCTGAACTGCATTGTTAGAGAAATCCAGCAACCAAAGTCCTGCAACATAAACGATAGCTGCCGCCCATCGGTTCCCATGGTAAACGCTGGTTCCATCGGTTCCCATGGTAATACAACATTTTCAATTTTCACATCAATAAATTGAAATAGGCAGCGCTTACCTGCGATGCTTCTTTGTGTCCCCCATTGCATACCCAGTATGCGAGGAAAAGCCAATTATGATCACCTAAAATTGTAGCAGATATATCAAATAATTTGGCTGAGACTTGTAAATTGGAGATGAAGTGTGTTGAGAAGTCGAAAGAGTATCAAACTAGATCAATATAATAGATCGGACACTAAATCATCCCAAAAGTTTAAACTCATAGAATATGGACTTTTTTCATTATATATATTAGACTCTATTTATCTAATATCTGATATGACACTAATTCATCATACTTGATATTATAACAATCTCCCTCTTTAGGTATGATTTGATCACATCAATTTTAACACTCTTAATAAAAAATTTTTTTACTTGATCAATTCCACCGCGTAACTTGTACTAATGAATTTTTGTCTCATTTTTTAAAATTTTTTTTAAGAGAGATTAACATACGATTCAATTCAGTCGCATTATTATGGTAATTTCGATCTCAAAAATTTACACAACTTCGAACCAGATCAATATAGTGGACTGGATACCAAACCATCCGAAAAACTTAAGTTCATAAAATATGAATCTTTTTCATTATATATATTGGACTCTATCTATCTAATATTTGATGTGAAACTAATTCATCACAACTAATATTATAACAAAAGTGTCACATAACTCATTGCAGAGCAAACGACGAAACAGCCAGCAAGTATAAATGGCCTTTTTCTTCTAAGTCTTGAACGGCATCTGTCACTCCACAAACCTACGAAAGGTTGCACCTGATATTTATAAAGTAAATCAGATTAAGAAAAATGTTTAAATTAAAGGGAAAAATAAGCCTCAATTATGATATGATATTTCTGAAAAATATAGAGCTTAAGCACTTACTAGAAATCCTGCAATAGGGCCACAGAGCCACACGAGAGAAGAAAGCGCATGTGATAGTCCCTCTGCCACAT
This sequence comes from Trichopus zeylanicus subsp. travancoricus, assembly GCA_005019695.1. Classification (NCBI taxonomy): domain Eukaryota; kingdom Viridiplantae; phylum Streptophyta; class Magnoliopsida; order Dioscoreales; family Dioscoreaceae; genus Trichopus; species Trichopus zeylanicus. The sequence goes on along the minus strand of RXID01001119.1, from coordinate 209,825 downwards.
TTTAAGCTTCATAATATGAGAAACCATAGAATTTAAATATAATTTAAATTTATTATTCAGAAATTGGCAGAAGGAGAATGTCTTTATACATAATGACCAAATAATTGTCGTACGGGCTTGTGCAGATGGGCGTAAAGGCCCAGACTAAAACGAAGGCTGCATGGTGGGCCAAAATTGCCACCTAGGCCCAACTTCCGTAGGAAAATGGAACATTTAATCACCATTTGTCTTGCACCTAAACTCCAATTTTCTCTTAATTATGGCAAGCATTCCCTCTTGTGTCAACTTAAACAGAAAAATCTTGTGTTTCTGTTAAAAAAAAATATTTCTAAGACAGCCAAGAGAAAGGTGTGGAGTTGATCATAGTAATTGAGATTAATACTGCAATTTTACAGAAAATGACAGCAACGAAAACTGAGCGCAATTTGTTTAGAAAAACCTTGTGATTAATTACGGCCAAAATCACATTTACAAGGATCATTCCAACCACTTAATATGCACATAATGGGTCGAACAACTCGACGATAATTGATCGTTTTGATACACACTTTACCTGTTGTACATAGGGAGTCAGCAACGACAGCTGCAAGGCCCAGCCATATTGGACTCCACCAGCAACCATGCAGGAGAAAATGAGCCGAGTCAAACTAATGGGCGCGGCCGGCGTCCCAAGGCCGGAGACGGAGAGGCTTCCTTGTTGTTCTGCCATTAACCCACAGGCTTTTACTACTCGAGCTTAGAGTTTAGGTATTCCTTTGAAAAGAGAGCTTTGTCTCATGGCAAATGGTACGCGGTATGGCCAACCCAAATACTGACCCTAAGCACCGCGATACACTATCTCCTAGACTAGTTTAATTATCCTGTACGATTGCAGAGCAGCGAATAGTATTTTTGTTTTTGAGTTGTCCACGTAAGCAGAAAAGGTTGCATTTTTGAGTCCGAGGGTGCAAGAGATCTCGCTGAGCGGGTTTCCGCGGGTAAAGCTATAAATTTAAAATATCGGGTGGACCCGGATCCGCTTCGTTTTGGAAGTGAGTGGTGAGTCATGAAAAGTGACGTGGGACGTGTGGGAAGCGGGCCGGATCCTGGGGAAGCGGGTCGGAGTCCCACGGTCAGAGAACGGTCAGAGATGGCAGTGTCCCTACGGATGGCGTGGGAAGTGGGGCCAGCGTTGACGGCCCAAGTTCAGGCTGTCATTGTAGAAGCGGTCCGAAACCACAACCCATGGATTCTGTCCCCTCTCTCTGCATCAACGGAATCAGAATGTGCTCATCCATCTGCAATTTATAAGTAAATAGACTTGAAATTAAAATTTAAGAATTCGATCACCACATAATGACCGCATTCGCAATCAAGAGTCCAGATCGATTGCTGTAGGTTGAGCTTGGAATTGGCTCCAATCAAAGCATCTCCATTCTTGAAGAATTATAGCCACTGTTCAGTTACAGAACATATTTTCTATTTGTTTTAATTTTTATTTCTGTAAAAAATTGAAAAAATAAAAAATATAACCATTTCAGTAAAATATAAAATTAATTTTTAATTAAAAATGAGAAAAATATGTACAAAATCATGGTATTTTCTATTTGAGAAAAAATTATAAATAAATAATATTATTGTTTATATTTTATTGATTTTTTATGTCTATTTTTTAAAACTATTTAGTTTATTTTTATTAAGTGAATAATAATCCTCAAAATCAAAAAATATTATAAAAGTCTACTAATTTAAATATAATGTAATTATAAATTTTTCGTACAAAACATGTCATTCAAATAACATAAAAGTGAGAAATATAGAAAAACGCATGTTTTTCCTTAAAATAAATTTTAAAAAATAATTTTAAAGTATTTTTTAATATCTAAGATAATTTTTAAAAATAAAAAAATAGTGCTCAATTTTTTAAATTTAAAAAATTACTTTTGAATAATATTTCTAATTTTTTATCTTTGTAAAAAAATTTTCAAAAAATTATAGTTGTTAAACAAGCCCATATTTTTTATAAATTAATAATACAAAACCCGAGTGCTTGCATGCCGCAGGCGGAGAATTTACTCTTGAAGCCATAATCTTCATCTTGATGAGGGCACACAATTTGATTGCTGACTAATTCAACTGTATCACATTATTCGAGAAAATTTAGGGTTTAAGGCACTGTTTAATTCACAATCAGGATTAGGATCAAGACAAAACTAACAAACTATTTTTATAAATTAATTTTTTATTAAAATTAACACTTCAATAATTTAAAGTTCGAAAAATTATTTAATTTTTTAAATAATTTAATTTAATAATAATGTAAAATAAGTAATATTAATTTATAAGAAAAAAATAATTTTAAAATAAACTAATTCTGATATGATTTCAAATCAAATGGTACCTAAAATTCTTGGTTAATGAATGTGGATATGGATGCAGAAAGTGGAAGGAAAAAAGCTGCCAACAAAATGTAAACAAAAAAGAAAACAATTTATTGCGTAAATATGTTAAGCTTGGAGTAGTATTTGCATATCTACTTGGAGAAACAATGCTCAAATATTAGTTCTTCCATAATATGGATAAATTTTGATAAATTTATCCTTTAAAGGCAAGTTTCTAAGAACATGCTGAAAGCAGAAAAATCTAACAGGCTTTGGTTTGAGATGATTTAGAACAATCTAATCAAAAAATAATAAATTTTTTTATAAATTAGTATTTTTTACGAAAATTAATCTTATGATAATTTGATGTTGACAAAACTAATTAATTTTTTAGAATAATTTAATTTAGTAGTAAATAAAATTATTTTATTTTATTTTTTAGTAAAAAATTAAATTTTTAGTTGAATTATCTTTATTCCTAGTCTCAAACTAAATGGGATATAAGGTTCCGCTGAATTCAAGTTCCTTTAAACTTGTTTTGAATATCCTACTTTATCGTGACTTTGCAAAACATTACTTATTTTATCACTATTAGTAAAAAGTCATTTGTCTTATACTATAAATTTACAAAAAAATCACCTCAATTAAAACATTCCAAAAAATTTTATTTTAATTTATTTTTATCAATTAAGATGAATATAAAATTTTAATTATTATTATTTAGTTTTGATATAAATAACTATTAAATTAATATAAAAATAAGTTATCTTATTTTAATTTTTATAAAAAATCAATTATATGATTCTATGAAATTAAAACTATAAAATTTAATTTTATCAAACCGATTGTCCGATAAATGTGAACTAATTTTTTGAAGTAAAATCGAATAAAAAAAATTTAATATTTATATTAATTAATTGGTAAAATTAAATTAAAATAAAAAAAAAATATTTTTAAATATTTTAATCAAGGTGATTTTTTTGTAAATTTATAGTATAAGGTGAATAATTTTTCTACTAATAATGATCAGGTTGGTGATTTCGCACAAATTCATAATAATACAATGCTTATTTCGCTGAAAACTCATTTTTCTTTCCAAACATATATACATTCAAATACAAATAATACCTATCTAGAGAATTTTATAATTAAAATCTCATCATAATTTATTGTTTATCTAAATAGCTAATTGTATTTTTTTTTTTTTTATAAACATTCCAATCTCAACATGATGCTCCGCTGGAGATCTTTCATGGTGATTATTCATATTATTCTTTGAAAATTTATTCTAAACATGAATATTATTGAGACTTAGTGAAAAATTGAATTAGATAAGAAAAAACTAAAATTTTCTTATAAACTCTTATAGTTGATATTGTTATCAGAAATTTAGATTTAAGATTCTGAAAACTCACTGAGACTAAAATTACCACACTAATAATATAACTGAATTAAGTCACGTAATAGTCTTTTTTATAATTGAAGAGTGAGACAATGCTTCTTTATAGGCAATGCATGAGTGAGTCATATAATAGTGTATATTAGTCTGATGGTCAATAATGTGATTAAACTACATTTTGATCTCATGCTTGGATGGAAGTAAAGGCAAAGACCTTTTGTAGGTGGTGTGAGACTTAACCAACATTATGTTGAATGTAATTAATTAAATGCTATTATTGAACTTAAAAAATTGAGTTAGGTGAAGATCATATGATTAGTAACAGATCTACGGATGTCGTCACTAGGAAATTATTGATTAGCATTAAACAATTCTTCAATAACACTAATTGAGATTAATTTGATAGATAATTGTGAATCAAAAGTGTTCAAATTGACGTGATTGAATCACACATAAAGAAAAATATTATCATAATATCAATATAATAATTACATATTAAATAATTAGATAAATAAAATATTATATATTATATATATATATAATATATATATATAATATTATGTCTCATTAATTTAAATTTTTGAAATAATTTAGTGATCAAATTAAAATAATTTAATACTTTCCAACTTGCTCAACCTACCTCTATGTTATCTGATTTACATTGTCTGAGTATTATACAACGCACGGAAAACTTTCATATCAAATTGAAATATAAAATTAAATAACATCCATCAAGATATTTACATTGATAAGCAACACCAACCAACTGAATTAGTGAGAGGCTAGAACAGAGAGAGAGGGAGAAGAAAGAGGAGGAAGGCAAGTTGCATGGGAGAAAAAAATGGGGATGGGTTTGGATTTAAATAGAGGTATTTTTGTGGTGGGAGAGAACCAAATCTAGGGATACGCCATGCTGTCAATGCTTATAGTTTTGTAGTAGGTGTCTGTCATACTGGGCATCTCTCTCTCTCTCTCTCCCTCTCTCACACACACAGAGAGCATAAACTGAGCTTTGAATACTTAGATTCCATTGACAGAAAAGGAAATGCATGTTTTCTGTGATACAAAAGCAGAAAACTGATGACTGAGTGCTACAAAATAAATCAAACGAGTCCTACAACAGAACGAAGTTCTCTGCGTTTCAAGTATGTTGTGATTCATTAATTACAAGTAGAGATTTCGGATTTCTCAAGTTGCTTTGCATTTCATATACAAATTAGGTTATTTGATGCACATTGTGGAAGTTCATCGTGGTAATATTTTATCCCTGGAGGTTTATATTCCATGATATTGGCGACACTGAATCAGTGAGGAGCTGGAAACTGAGCTTGATCTAATTGACAGCCAATATGTTAGTTTCTTTAATCCATGAACTTGTGGCCTCTGCCCAACTACAGGTTCAACATAGCTCCAGAATGAGAATGCTCGTTACGCTTTTCAGTTCATAAAACTTGGAAAATCAAATTTTATACAAGCTTTGGCTGCAGAGCATTATGTCGCATGAAATGTGAACAATAATGTAATGCAGTGGTGATATTTGACGTTGATTTAACAAAACAACATCAATATACGGGGTTTTTCGTAAAAAAGCTGAAATCTTAAGGGTTTGCTAGTATTATTTTTTATTTGTCACACATTTTATTTTGGTTGTCATGTGAGTTTTGCAAAATAGTCGGTGGAAGAAGTACTTATGGAGAGAAGAGAATTCAACACCGACCACAAATATCTCTAAGACGATCGATATTCACATCAATGTGATTAGCTTGTGAGCTTTGGATGCTCTTTTTGATGATCATATCTCAATCCAATAATAAAATGAAGAAGGCTCTGAGAATCATGGATTAGTTTGGATAAATTTAGTAAAATAAAAGAAGGTTTGATGGGTTGATGGGGAAGAGCACACAAGGTGATGCACGTGCATGCATTGAAGCCTTCACTTCGCTCCCATGCATGGTGCTTGTTTTTTTTTTATCTCCAGAAAAAAAAAAAGCATACTGCTCATTAGTAGGGTTTGAGACGAGCAGAATTATTAAAATCAAAGACTCTATGTTGCAAAAGCACAAGGATATTTTCCTATTGACGCAAGGCGCTTCTCCAAACTATTGGTTGATTTTATTAGCTTAATGCTCTGATATATGTAGACATTTTTTTTAATTTTCCTTTCTTTTTCTAGTAAAATTTAGGAAGAGAGAAATAGGCAGCACTTTCATGTGAATGAAATTAAAGATGCATCACAAACAACAAAATTAAGGCTATAATGTATAAGCATATGTATGCAAATCATGAACAAGATCTTTTTTGTCTCGAATATTTTGAAAAGACTGAAGAATTCACTAGATGGAAAATGATCAAGAACCTTTTGCTCATCCAATTTATCTTTTGCCATCATTAATGTAATGTCCCCAACCCAGCATGATATTATCTCTGAGCGTCTGTGGCCCGCGACCCATCCGACTCCAAGATTTTGTTTTTCTTAATTTTCCGGGAAAAGACCTCGTTATTGGATCTACGGAAATCATCATATTTATCTCAGTCTCAACTCCAACACTTTATCAATGTGAGACTAAAGATAACTGCTGCCAATTACAGACCCACTGGTCCCACCGGACCTTACAATCTCTCCCCCTCAAAGACTCAACGTCCTCGCTGAATTAGCCCACATCGATCAAAAGGCGCAGAGTGGGTCTGATACTACTATGTGACGCCCCCAACCCAGCATGATATTATCCCTGAGCGTCTGCAGCCCGCGGCCCATCCGATCCCAGGATTTTGTTTTTTCCCAATTTCCCGGGAAAATGCCTCATTGTTAGGTTTACGGAAGTCATCATATTTATCTCAGTCTCAACTTCAATACTTTGTCAATGTGAGACTAAAGACAATTGCTGTCAATTACAGGTCCACTGTCTGTTTACTGACCCACTAATCCCACCGGACCTTACAATTAACATGAACAAAAAATGATTAAAGATTTTCTCCCCAGAATGAAACAACCCCACTAATATCAAATTCATACATCAAGTTTCGCTCGAGATAACATCAGACACTTTTCTGCTCCCCCATGGCAAAGAAAGGGTGCCCAACTCAGCCTAGCTCAGTCCAGTTAAACATATTAAAACACAAGCTGAAGAACCAACCCCTCCATATATTTACATCCGCCGCCCAAAAACATAATTGGTCAAATGAACTCCCAAATTTCATTTTTAACATGTAGGTAATATGTCACGGCTCAAATGTTGTGGTGTTGCAGCTGTAATAGCTTGGAGTAGGCGCCTTCCGGTCCCCGAGCTGGTATAGCTCGGAGTGGCTTCCTTGCTCCACAATCCGCCCATTTTGTACCACTCCTATGTTGTCCACTCTGCGGATGGTTGAAAGCCGGTGTGCCACTAGAACAGTAGTACGGCCCCCCATTAGACGCTCCAATGCCTCCTGCAGTACTGCCTCTGATTCTGGATCCAATGCACTCGTTGCCTCATCCAGAAGCAGCACTGCCGGGTCTTTGAGCATGGCCCTTGCGAAAGCAATCCTCTGCTTTTGGCCGCCTGATAGCTGTACACCACGCTCTCCAACAGCGGTTTTGTATCCATCAGGCAATGCACTCACGAAGCCATGCACATTTGCTGTCTTTGCAGCCTCAATCACCTCTGCTTCTGTTGCACCATCCTTGCCCCAACAATTGCTTGGCTCTGACCAGCACGAATGGAAGGTTAAGGTCCTTGAAGATTTGGACCTCAGGCCTTGATGGGTAGGTAAAATCCACATGGCGGAGTTCAATCTCGCCGCATATTGACTCCACGGGCTCTGCGTCTGGATCATCAGGGTCAATGCAGGTTCCACCGTTGAGAATGGAGAAGACGGACCGAATTGAGTCGCCGCCACGAATGATTTCAGGAGCAAGGCTAACAGTCTCAGCAACAGAATTTGCAGTAATGACTAGGACTACAAAGACCTTGACGACCTTGGAGAAGGTAGATGCACCCACACGGACAAGATGGGCTCCATACCAGAGTATGAGTGCCTCAGATGCATAGAGTGAGATCTGTGCTAGTCCAAAGAGAAGCCCAGCAGTCTGGCTCCTGCGAAGACTGCGGAGCTGGGGAATCCGGAGCTCGTGCCTGAAAAGGAAAAGGATCTTGTCCTGTGCATTGAAGGCAGCAACTGTGCGGATGTTGCTGACACCCTCTCCAGCGATCATGCTGGCCTTAGCATGGGCCTTTGCTGTGTCGCCAGCAAATCCTTTCAGAGAGAGTTGCTGAAATCATTCAGGCGCAAAGTCATCAAGAATCTAATATGAAGTTATTTAACAGTTAAGATTTAGTACAGAGCCTGATGTTACTCTTCAAGTAGCTATGATGACTGTAATAAATAAGCATCAATAGTTTGAACTGCCAATGTAAGACATTTGTAGTTCCATGAACAAGGTTTTAAGTTGTCAAATTCGAACCTGAAAAGTGCTTGAATTGTTAATCATACCTTACTACTAAGAGATTCAAGATTGCGACTATAGTACTCATTAGTCAAGATTCCTAGCTCCTTTTTAAACTTAAACCAGTTAAGTAAGCATGTCTGGATAAGGTTGAACCCAAGAGAACTGCAGCTAAAAGTTCGCGAACCGAGATTTGTGACTACCAAGAGATGGAAGGAAATCGAGCAAACATAAAAGATGGAGATAACTTTATTGAGGACAGTGCAGCAGAGGGACATCATGAGGGAAAGAATCTCACCTGGGTTCTGCATGTGTTTTTTGGTGGCAGCTGGGAAAAGAAGATCAGAGCAAGCCAACCCTTGGAAGACAAATGCAGCAAAGCTCATACCAAACATTTTTTTTACTTTTTACCAGCCATGGGCAAAATAATTAAAAGATGGCAGGTGTCAGGCATTGCGCTGGCAACCAGTTAACTTGAGAGGCACAGTAGCAGCACACAACCTTGAGACATAACTATATATGTAGATGCTACAAGCAAGTGAATGCTGGGGACCTTCCCATGCCTTGCTATTTGAATTATATGGTACAATCATTTGTTTCTATTGTATTACGTGGTACACTGTTGTGGAAAATATCGATGTCCACCACAATTCACGATATAGAGGAAAAACAGAAAAGGAGAAAAGATAACAGATAAGAGATATATGTGGGGAAGATGATCCAGAGGATATTGTATTGATGAGAAGAGGAAGAAAAGATTACAACGATGGAGACGAAACTCCAATATCACCAACTCTCACAAAAGACTAAGTAGCCTAACCGTCACAAAACGTATTGAGAGTATTGATCTATATATCTTTCTCTCACTCTTCTCATCAATACAATATCCCCTGGATCGTCTTGCCCACATATATCTCTTATCTGTTATCTTTTCTCCTTTTCTATTCTTCCTCTATATCGTAAATTGTGGTGGATATCGATATTTTCCGCAACAAGTGATATCAGAGCTTGGTTCAATATGTCTACTACGAAGTTCAATTAGAGAAATTCAATAGAAAGCAATGATTTCCTATTTGGCAAGAAAGAGTTCATGCAATTCTTACTCAACAAGGATTGAGAAATACATTGGAGGACGTCAAGCTTGAAGATGTCGCTGAAAGTGTCTGGGAAAAGCAGAAGGCTAGTGCACATAGCATAATCATCTTTAGTCTCACCGATGAGGTATTCTATCCGTTTCTTGATGAAATATTACCTTCAGAGTTATGGAAAAAGCTGAAGAAACAGTATATGAGTAAGTCTATCTCAAATCGAGTTTATTTAAAGTAAGAACTCTTCAATTTTCGAATGACAGAAAGTACGAATATAGTTGATCATCTTAATGCTTTCAATAAACTTGTCTCTCAATTGTAAAGCATTGATGTTAAAATTGAAGATGAAGACAACGCAATTATTTTATTATCGTCTTTATCTCCCTCTCTTGAGAATCTTAAAACTATTCTCATGTATGGGAAAGATTTGAAATTTGACGATATTTCTACGGCCCTTCTATCTAATGAATATTTGACAAAATTGGAGGGGATGTGTCACACTCAGAAGCATTAATTGTCAGAGGTCGTACCAAAGAAAGATCAAGAACAGATCGTTCTAGATCCAAATCCAAAGAAATAAATTGCAGGTATTGCAAGAAAATGGGACATGCAATTAAAGATTGTTGGAAGCTCAAAAAAAAGAATCTCAATTTAAAGAGCAAGCCAAAGAATAAGTGTCAGTTGTTGATGGGAGTTCTGATGATAATTTGGATAACGTTCTCTCTATTAGTTCTAATTTTGATCGTTACCATGATATTTAGATTCTTGATTCTTGTTGTTCTTACCACATGTGTCCTAATAAGGATTAGTTTGAAGACTACAAGTCCTATGATGGTGATTTGGTTTTGATGGATAATAACAATCCATGGAAAACTGTTGGAATTGGAACAATCAAAATTAAGATGTTTGATAATATTATTAGAACTCTTACTAATGTTAGACATGTTCCTGATTTGAAAAAGAATTTGATCTCTTTGGGTGTTTTGGATTCTGCTGGTTATAAATATTCTGCTGAAGGTGGAGTTCTTAAGGTTGCTAAAGGCTCATTGATAGTGATGAATCGCCTAAAGCATGAAAATTTGTATGAGTTAGTAAGAAAAACCGTTGTCGGTGGAGCAGCAATTTTTCAGGCCTCTTCTTTTGATATAACCCACTTATGGCATATGCGTCTCGGTCATATGAGTGAACAAAATTTAAGTGAGCTCAACAAAAGAAAATTACTGAAAGGCCTCAACTCATGCAAATTGGATTTCTGCGAGTATTGCCTCTATGGTAAACAGTCTAAGGTAAAGTTTAACACCGGTATTCATTACACTAAAGGCTTAATTGACTATATTCATTCTGATGTGTGGTGCTCTCCTATTCCATCAAAATCTGGTGCTCGTTATTTTGTCAGTTTTATTGATGACTTTTCCAGAAAAGTGTGGATTTATTTTTTGCATCACAAAGCCGAAGTGTTTTCTGTTTTCAAACAATGGAAAACTTCAGTTGAAAAAATGACTAACAAAAAAATCAAATACCTCAGAAGCGATAATGGTGGAGAATACAAATCAACAGAATTTCTCAAATTCTGTGAAGATGAAGGCATCAAACGTCACTTTACCATCCTACGAAAACCTCAACAAAATATGTGGTTGAAAGGATGAATAGAAACTTATTGGAGAAAACACGTAGTATGCTTAATACAGCTAATATTGATAAAGATTTTTAGGCAGAAGCAATCAATACAGCATGCTTCATTGTGAATCGCTCTCCTCAAACAGCCATTAATTGCAAAACTCCTGAAGAGATATGGACTGGTCAACCTGCAAATTATTCTTCTTTAAAGATTTTTGTTTGCCCTCCTTATATGCATGTTGTCAAGGATAAGTTAGATGTACGTTCCAAAAAGTGTATTTTCCTGTATTATGTCAAAGGCGTCAAAAGTTATCGTTTGTGGGATCCTACTATTTCAAATGTAATTATTGAGAGAGACATAGTATTTGATGAAAGTGTTATGCTAAAATCTCTCAAGAAAGATCCCAATGATATAATGCAAGTGGAGGTAGAGCATGTAGTTCCTTCAGAAAAAGATATTCAGGGTATACTCAACTCTCAAGAAAATTCTAAAAATCAAGTTCTGAAAAAACTCCACTTCGAAAATCTCAAAGAAAAATAAAGCCACCTGAAAGGTATGGTTTTGAATATATAGTAGCTTTTGCTTTAGTTACTGATAATGGTGATCCTTCCTCCTATAAAAAAGCAGTGCAGGATAAGAATTCTTCTCAGTGGCAAGCTGCTATGAATGAAAAGATAGATTCCCTTCAAAAGAACCATACTTGCGATCTGGTGAAATTACCCGAAGGTAAAAAAGCAATTGGTTGCAAGTGGGTATTTTGAAAGAAAAAGGATTTCTCTGAGATAGATGATGTTAAATTCAAGCCCCGTTTAGTTGCAAAAGGGTATTCACAAAAGGAGGATGTTGACTTTAATGAAATTTTCTCTCTTGTGGTTAAACACAAATCTATTCGTTTTCTACTCACTTTAGTTGTTTTTCATAATCTTGAGTTAGAACAGCTTGATGTCAAAACTGTCTTTTTGCATGGAGAATTAGAAGAACAAATTTTTATGCAACAACCTGAAGGGTTCATCCAAGAAGGCAAGGAAAATTTTGTCTACAAATTGAACAAATCACTTTATGGTTTGAAAGAGTCTCCAAGGCAATGGTATAAAAGGGTTGACAGTTTTATGCTGGGACAAGATTTCATCCACTGCAAACATGATTGCTGTGTTTATTTTAATATGCATACAAATAACTCATTTATTATATTGCTTCTTTATGTTGATGATATGTTTATCGCTACTCAAAACATATCTCTACTGAATGATTTAAAGTTTAAAATGAAAAAGGAATTTGAGATGAAAGATTTAGGTGCTGCAAGTAAGATTCTCGGTATGGAGATTGATCGAGATCGAAAGCATGGAAAATTATGACTCAAACAGAGCAAGTATCTCGAGAAGATTATTTCTCGTTTTCACATGCAGAATTCAAAACTCGTCAGTACTCCTTTGGCATCTCACTTCAAGCTTTCAGCTCAACAATGTCCTTCTATAGATGAAGAGCATACATACATGGAGAACATCCCATTTTCAAATACTGTTGAAAGTCTAATGTATGCTATAGTATATACAAGACCTGATATTGCACAAGCAGTCAGCGTTATTAGTCGTTACATAGCAAATCCAAGAAAAGAGCATTGGCAGGCCGTGAAATGTCTATTAAGATATATCAAAGGTACTCTTAATATTGGTTTATGTTTCGACAGGAACACAGTGCAAGAGACCAAAATTATTGGCTACGTCGATTCAGACTATGCTGGAGACCTTGATCGACGTTGATCCCTCACTGGTTATCTTTTCACTCTTTGTGGAAAACCTATTAGTTGGAGGTGTACCTTACAGACAACTGTAGCATTATCTACAACAAAGTCTGAGTATATGACAGCTACAGAAGCCGTCAAAGAAGCTCTATGACTAAAAGGTTTGGCAAGTGAAATTGGTTTTTCTCAATATGTTTTTCCTATTTTTTGTGACAGTCAAAGCGCCATACACCTTGCGAAGAACCAAATGTACCACGGCAAATCAAAGCATATAGATATCTGATTTCATTTTATTCGAGATATTATTGAAAACGGCGAGATTTCTTTACAAAAGATTCATACTTCAAGAAATCCTGCAGATATATTGACGAAGGTGATTCCGATTGATAAGGTCAAGCTCTGTTTGGACTTGATTAATATTTAAGGTCGTTGATCTTATCCCAGGAGGTAATAGCAAAAACATCTATTGAAGATTCAAATTCAGATAATAAGATGATTCGAGCCAAGGTGGAGATTGTTGGCTTTATGGTGTCTCGAATCCGGATTTTCCGAATAGTCTTAATTATATTAGAAAATTATTTAGTGGGCCTAGTCCTTATCTAGATTTATCTTCTACTAGAAGACTTAAATTAGTAAAAGTCTTATTTGAGTCAGTCTTCTACTTTGACTCAAACACAGTTATGCCACATTTATAAATACACCATTGATGTAAGGGTTTCAATATAGAGTGAGAGAGAGAAATATATAGATCAATATTCTCAATACGTCTTATGACGGTTAGACTACTTAGTCTTTTACGAGAGTTTATGATATTGGAGTTTCGTCTCCATCGTTATAATCTTCTCTTTTCTCTTCTCATTAATATAATATTCTCTGAATCGTCTTCCCCACATATATCTCTTATATGCTATCTTTTCTTATTTTCTATTCTTCCTCTATATCGTGAATTATGGTGAACATCAATATTTTCCGCAACAGTACACATCCAAGTCCAAGTGAACAGTATCTTGGCAGAAACTTTTATAACAAATGTTCTAAAGTGACTTGCTAGGAGCACGTGGGGAGTGCACTATTGTGGTTCAATATATACGAACCACCACAATGTGTTTGATTCTTTTCCTAGAACCCCCTTATTTGTCTTTTACATAGTGTTGTGGTACATTGGATTCTTGAGATGGAAAAAAGTAGGAATTTGCTTTCAAATTGCTTTCAGGAGCTTATGGTGATAGCTTATTGGTGTATTAAAGCAAAAAAAAAAATACAGCAAACAAAAAATTACCTGGGCAAAGTTGGCAAGCACAAGGAGAGGGAAGGTGCTGAGAACGAGGAGAGAAACCCGCCATTCTACAATGAAACCCACAACAAAGGATGTGAGAAGGGAGATCATGTTCTGCAGCATAACAGAAATCCTCTCAGCAATAGTAGACTTAACATCTGCTGCATCTGTAGCCAAACGTGCTGCCACAAGGCTTGAATTGTTTTCCTCTTCATCAAACCAGCCAACTTCATTCTTTAGAATCGCTTCATAAACCACAAAAAAATTTTCAAATACTCTGTTTATGGAAGCACTTGAAAGAATTAAGCGCAGGGGAAGACATTCACTAACCAGCAAGCATCATCCTTCGCACCCTGGTGGTGAGGTTCTCGCCCATGATGCTGAAGAAGTAATGCTGCACAAGATAAGCTACAACGGCATACAGACCTGCCCCAATGTATACAAACACAAACTCCTTGATCTTGCCGTGCATCAAATTGGCATCCCTATAGTAGAACACCTCAATCATATTGCTCATTACTATAGCAAAGGTTGGGCCAATGAAACCTGAGAGAACAGATCCAATGGCACCCAATATAGCATAAGGCCACTCTGGTGCATTTAACTTCAGAAGCCTGCAGAAATAACCATCTGGAGCTGGATAATTGCGATCATTGTCAGCAATGGAGACCATCTCTATACGACCATCTGCGCCAGTGCTGTATTGGTAGCTCAAGTTCCTCAAACTTCCAGACCTCAGGCTCAGAGATTTGGTAGACAGGGAATGGCTAAGGCGAGAAGACCTTGATCTCCGAGTAGACTGCCCTCCAAAGTCTCGATTTCTCGCCATGTCCTGGAACCGGATAAGAGAGGCATATGCACCAGTCCTCCCTCTTGCAAGCAGTTCATCATGGGTTCCAGTCTCAACAACCTGTCCTTTCTGGATTATAGCAATTGTATCGACATTTCTTATGGTTGAGAGCCGGTGTGCAACCACTGTCAAAGGAATTAGCTAGTCATTCAAAGATAGCAGATTTTATGGCTGATTTTATACCAAAATTAGCAAATTCTATCGCTGATTTTATACCAAAAATAGCAGATTCTATGGCTGATTTTATACCAAAGATAGCAGATTCTATGGCTGATTTTATACCTGTAATAATTGTAAATATTTTCCTTGTTTAGGATATGCCTTATTTTCTTCAACTTGTATTCATTATATAAGGAGCATTCTTCTCCAAGGAGGACACCAGTTTTTTTGATCAAGTTATCATGGTATCAGAGCTTGAGTTCTGAATTCTCCTGTGTCTCTTTCTCTCAGTCCTAGTTCAGTTCATTATTCTTAGTTATTTTGATCAAGTTATCTCAGCCTCATGTCTTCAAACAAGCATGAATTCTTGATTCGTTTCAATGGCAAAAACTACTCAGCCTGGGCATTTCACTTCAAGATATTTGTCAAAGGCAAAAATTTATGGGGTCATATTGATGGCAGCAAACCTGCACCTGACAAAAATGATAAGCACTCCAAGTGGAAAGTCAAGGATGCTCAAATCATGACATGGATTCTAGGATCTGTAGAATCCAACATCATCTTGAATCTTCGACCCTTCAAAACTGCAGCTGAAATGTGAAATTATCTGAAAAAACTCTATAGTCAACACAACACTGCTTGTCGGTTTCAACTTGAATACGAGCTAGCAAGTCTTCAATAGGGCAGTCTCTCAATCTCATATTTTTATTCTATCTTCATGAATCTTTGGACTGAATATACTGATATTGTTTATGCTACCTTACCTCTCGAAGGTCTTATTTCTGTTCAATCTGTACATGAAACTACTAAAAGGGATCAATTTCTTATGAAATTGAGATCTGAATTTGAAAGCACCAGATCTAAATCTTATGAATAGAGAAACTGTTCCATCCTTGGATGCATGTCTCAATGATTTATTTCATGAGGAACAACGGCTTCTCACTCAAGCCACCATGGAACAAATTAAATTCATTCCTATTCCTATGGCTTATGTAGCCCAAGGCAAGTCAAAAGGTAAGGACATGAGTACTATTCAGCGTTATTACTGCAAAGAATTTGGCTTTTATGCTTCAAGTTGTTCAAAAAAATTCTACAACTATTGCAAAAAAGATGGACATATTATCAAGGAATGTCCTATTCGACCTCCCAAGAGATCTGGAACGGCATACACTGTCTCAGTTGGTTCTTCTAATGCTGGTAGTTCTGAGGATAAAGCTCATCTGACACAAAGTGCTCATGCTCCTATTCAATCTGTGACACCTGAAATGATTCAGCAAATGATCATTTCTACATTTTCCGCATTAGGACTCTCAGGTAAATCTTTCTCTAAACCTTCACCGTGGTACTTTGATTCTGGAGCTTCCCATCACATGACAAACAATGTTAAATTCCTCACCAATGTAAATAAATATCTTGGAAATCTCAAGATTTATACAGCTGATGGAAACTCCTTACCTATCACTGCTACTGGTGATGTTTCTTCATCCATAACCAATGTCTCTGTCTCTCCTAACCTTACCACTAATCTTATTTCTGTTGGACAATTAGTTGAAAATGATTGTAAAGTGGAATTTTCTAAATCTGGTTGTGTGGTGCAGGATCAGCAATCGGAGAAGATGATCGCAAAGGGGCCTAAAATTGGACGTCTTTTTCCTCTTCAGTTTTCTATGTCTTCATGTTCCTCTTCATCTGTTATCACTTGCAATTCTGCTTATGTTGATTACCGAGCATGGCATAAACGCCTTGGACATCCAAACTCTAATGTACTTTATACTTTGCTAAATTCTGGTTTACTTGACAATAAAGGGTCACCATCTCTTAGTACTGTTCAATTTGATTGCAATTCTTGTCGGCTTGGAAAAAGTAAAGTTCTGTCATTTCCCACTCACACACCTAAAGTAATCCAGCCTTTTGATTTGATACATAGTGATGTGTGAGGAATGGCGCCAGTTACTTCCCATGCTAATTACAAGTATTTTGTCACTTTTATTGATGACTATAGTCGCTTCACATGGATTTATTTTCTTCATTCTAAAGATGAATTGTTTTCTGTCTTTAAGCTTTTTCATGCACATATTCAGACCCAATTTTCTGCTAGTATCAAAATTCTTCGTTCTGATAATGGGGGAGAATACATGTCTCATTTATTTCAAGAATTTTTACAAACCAATTGTATAATTTCTCAAAGGTCTTGTCCTTCAACCCCTCAACAGAATGGGGTGGCTGAAAGAAAAAATCGACACCTTCTAGATGTTGTTCGCACCCTCCTATTAGAGTCATTTGTACCCTTTCGTTTTTGGTGTAAAGCTCTCTCAACTGCTGTCTATCTCATCAATAGGTTACCTTCTCCTTCCTTGAATCATGTTTCCCCTTGCTTTCGGTTATTTGGTCATACCCCAAATTACTCTAATCTTCGTACTTTTGGTTGTGTGTATTATGTTCATCTTCCTACACACGAACGGACAAAACTAACAGCTCAAGCTGTTCAATGTGCGTTTCTAGGCTATTCGGTGCACCAAAAAGGTTTTCTTTGTTATGATCCCAACCTACGACGTATTCGGGTTTCTCGAAATGTGATTTTTTTTGAAAATCAGTATTTTTTTTCCACACACAAGGATGACCTTTCTCCTTCATTCTCTGTTTTGCCAATGTTTACTAATTATTCTGAAGGTTCCATGCCTTCAAAGCCTCTCATAGTCTACCAACGACGCAAGATTCCAGCACCTCTCGGGCCCCCTCCAACTCATTCCCTTAATACTGATCATGTTCCAACAACTGCACCAGCACCTCTCAGACAAAGTACTCAAGTTCGTAAATCACCAGATAGGTATGATTTCACCTCTCCTTTATCTTTGACAGCCACCTTGTCCTCTATTCCTATTCCATCATCCTATAAGCAGGCTATAGAGCATGAACGTTGACGGAGAGCTATTGAAACAGAACTTCTTGCACTTGAAGAAAACCAAACATGGGATATTGTACCGTGTCCACCATCTGTGAAACCTCTTGATAGTAAGTTAGTGTTTTCTATCAAGCTCCGTTCTGATGGATCCATAGAACGTTACAAGGCTAGATTGGTGGTTCTTGGCAACAAGCAAGAGTATGGCCTAAATTATGAAGAGACTTTCGCACTAGTAGCCAAAATGACCACTGTACGAACAATACTCGCCCTAACAGCATCACAATCATGGTCTTTACATCAAATGGATGTAAAGAATGCTTTCTTGCATGGTGATCTCAAGGAGGAAGTTTACATAAAACTTCCCTACGGTATGCCCACTTCTTCACCTAATGAAGTTTGCAAACTAAAACGCTCTTTGTATGGATTGAAGCAGGCACCACGAGTATGGTTTGAAAAGTTTCGATCGACCCTCCTTAGTTTTTCATTTACACAAAGCCAGTATGACTCCTCACTTTTTCTCCAACGGACATCCAAGGGCATAGTTGCTCTTCTTGTTTATGTGGATGACATTGTCATCACCGGTTCTGATATGGAGGCTATATCTAAACTTCAGAATTTGTTGCCCTCTACTTTCCACATGAAAGATCTCGGCCCACTCACCTATTTTTTGGGGTTAGAGGTGCATCATCAGCCTCAAGGTATCTTCTTGAATCAACACAAGTATATTATGGATTTGGTTCAGCTAGCAGGACTCACAAACACTAATTCTGTTGACACCCCAATGGAAATTAATGTAAAATATCGACGGGGTGAAGGGGAACTTCTTGAGGATCCCACTTTATATCGCACGCTGGTTGGAAGTCTTATCTATCTAACTATCACCCGCCCGGACATCTCTTATGTTGTCCATATTGTCAGCAAGTTCATGCAAGCCCCTCGGCATCTCCACCTATCTGCAGTCCGCCGCATCATCAGATATATCCTGAGCACACAAAGTCATGGCTTATTCTTCCCTACTGGTTCTTCCCTCAAACTACAGGCCTATAGTGATGCAGATTGGGCTGGTTGTCCGGACACAAGAAAATCAACTACCGGATTGTGTATGTTTCTTGGTGATGCTCTTATCTCTTGGAAATGTAAGAAGCAAGACTCGGTCTCCAAATCATCCACTGAGGCGGAGTACCGTGCCATGTCTACTGCATGCTCGAAAATCATTTGGTTACGTGATCTTTTAACAGAGTTTGGTTTCACCCAAGATCAACCTACTCCCTTACATGCTGACAACACTAGTGCCATCCAAATTGCAGCCAATCCTGTCTACCATGAACGCACAAAGCACATAGAGGTTGACTGTCACTCTATCGGGAGGCCTATGATCGCCAAGTTATCACTCTCCCACATATCTCCACTACTCTACAGATTGCGGATATTTTCACCAAACCAATGACACGACAGCGACATAACTTTCTTGTTAGCAAATTGATGCTTGTTGACTTACCAGCATCAATTTGAGGGGGGATGTCAAAGAAATTAGCTAGTCATTCAAAGATAGCAGATTTTATGGCTGATTTTATACCAAAATTAGCAGATTCTATGGCTGATTTTATACCAAAGTTAGCAGATTCTATGGCTGATTTTATACCAAAATTAGCAGATTCTATGGCTGATTTTATACCTGTAATAATTGTAAATATTTTCCTTATTTAGGATATGCCTTATTTTCTTCAACTTGTATTCATTATATAAGGGGCATTCTTCTCCAAGGAGGACACCAGTTTTTTTGATCAAGTTATCAACCACTACTGTTGTTCTGCCCACCATGAGACGATCTAAAGCCTCTTGGACAATGCTCTCAGAACCTGCATCCAAGGCACTGGTGGCTTCATCGAGGAGAAGGATCTTTGGATTCTTTAGCATAGCTCTCACAATAGCAATTCGTTGTTTCTGGCCACCAGATAGCTGAACTCCCCTTTCCCCAACCTTAAAAAAACCATAAGATTCTCTTGTAAAGGAACTATCGCATTTGTTTTTTGAGCAAAAAAGGAACTATCACATTAATCATTCATTTTCATGAATATAAAAAATCAGAGATCCTTAAGCTGCAGCCAGCATGTTTCATCTGATCGACACAAAAAAAGAGAAGCAAATTCCAATGGGTAATATAATTTCACCTGAGTGTTGTAGCCATTGGGAAGGAGAGTTATGAAGCTATGAGCATTCGCAGCAGATGCAGCAGCTTCAACTTCAGCAATTGTGGCGTCAGGCTTCCCATAAAGCATATTTCCAAGGATAGTGGTCGCAAAGAGCGCTGGCTCTTGATTCACCAATCCAATTTGATCTCTTAGCCACCTTAATTTCAGAGTCCTTATATCCACATTATCCAGTAGAACCTGCCCTGCAGCAGCAATTACAAGCAAAACAAAAGATAATTAGGAGTCCAATATCACCAGAATGACAACTTCATCTATGCAGTTTTTCAGTTTACCCTGATTAGGATCATAACATCTTTCAATTAACGCCACCACAGTACTCTTCCCAGATCCACTGCTTCCAACAACAGCCACTGTCTTCCCAGCAGGGAAGAAGAGGGAAAAATCTCGGAAGATGATGACATCAGGCCGTGATGGATAGCTGAAAGTTACATCTTTAAGCTCTATGTTTCCATTGACCTCTTCCAAACATTTTCCAACTGAAGGATCGTGAATTATAGAGGGCTTCTGTCTAATTATCTCCAACAGCTTGTATCCAGCAGCTTTCCCTTTGCTAAATGCTCCAAGATTAGAGAATGCTTGGCCTAGACTCCTGCATAAGCACACAGACAGTAAGCAAATACAAATGCCCAA
This sequence comes from Trichopus zeylanicus subsp. travancoricus, assembly GCA_005019695.1. Lineage (NCBI taxonomy): Eukaryota > Viridiplantae > Streptophyta > Magnoliopsida > Dioscoreales > Dioscoreaceae > Trichopus > Trichopus zeylanicus. The sequence continues at coordinate 189,166 of RXID01001119.1, read as the reverse complement.
TAATTTGATTTGAGTTAAGCAGTTATAGTCGGAGATGGAGCAAGAGTTAAGCTCAGCAACGTACAAGCCACCAACAATGGCAGAGAAAATGGCTGTGAAGGCTTTCCCACCATCTGTCTGGCCCTTCCTTATGAAAACACCAGCATACCAGAAAACCAATGCCCACAACATGCAGGCAATTCCATATGTGCATCCAATCCCCAGACCTTTTGCCATTCCTGCCTTGTATCCCAACTTCAATGTGTTCTGGATGGCTTCAGAGTAGGAATTGAGTGCTTTGCTCTCTCCAACAAATGAATATACAGTTCTAACTTGGTTAATTGCCTAAGAAAGAAAATCCGAGAAAGAATCAATTTAAAATGGAGTAGAAACGAAATTCAAGACAGTTATTGGATTAAAAAGTGTTTCAGTAAAGTCCAAGACAATAAAATTGAGCTTCGTGCATGTTTTCTGACAACCACAGCGTCAATGAAAGTGGACAAGCTTGGTGCGAATCCAGAAGATTTATCACTACAAACGCTCCTATTTTCCCAAGTCAAATGAGTCACGAGTGGTAGTGTTGATATCTGATCACCACTACCAATAATTTGTAGTTACCAGTAGTTCACAAGTGACAAAATTGGAATCATTTATAAGACCGTGCTTACATAGTAATCTCAAAACATAACTAGGTCGCAAACACAAAGTAACTGAACATAGTTAAATAAGGAATCCGCATGGTAAAGAGCAAAAAAAAGGGAAATTCATAAATGTAGCGTAGCAATAAATTTCACTTTCATCTCACAATCTGACTGATGCCATTTATGGTAAACAGTTATTAGTGGGCTGCTGTCTGCGACATGTACATCCAATCAGTAGAGAAAACAGCAAGAGTTCATTTATTCTGTTTCCTCCAAAGGACGAGCGCCCTATGATAATAGCATGCTGCCAATAAGTACACGCTGTTCTCCATGATAGGTAGTGTCAGAGCGTAAAAAGAACTACATAATGCATTACAGTAGGCAAAATGGTTCAATTGTTTTGTCCAACAACTGGGTTACAAGACAAAGGATTGATCAGTTATATCTAAGCATGGGTCACATCAGAAATCCCTATCACCATCTTACCAGGTCTTATGAACATAACCCTAACTAATAGAGTTCAAACAAAGATTACGGATAGAAGAAGGGGAAATCTAAAACCATTTAGATAGGTATGGTCCACATTACGCAAAATACAACACAGAATCCAACTGCATCACCTCCGGAAAGCGCAACATGACATAGGTTCACCATTCCATCCAAATCCCACCAAATACTCCAGTACATCTCCGGGACCACGACAAAACTCTCTGCTTCCCCTCCTCCAGTCGTCAACAACTTCAAATCCATCCCAAAATCAAAACATAGATAAACAACACCCAAGAAATCAAAATCAAGTCTTCCACCACCCAATCAACTGCGTGACGAATCGCGATCGCAAATCCAAAATGGGTAAGAAAACTCATCCTCGTAGCAACTACGGCAATGAGTTTTTCTACTTATCCATAAAAAGAAAAAAATACCTGTTCGGCAATAATGCCAGCATTGGCGTATGACTCGCGGCTCTTGGAGGTCAGGCCGGTGATGGTATAGGCATAGAGACCGCCAGCGAACGCGATCCCAGGGATGACGGCTACACTGAGCAGCGCCAGTCTCCACGCCGAGACAAACCCCACCACGAGGCCCGCCAGGAACGTCGACAAGTAGTGTATGAAGTTGCCGACCTGACAACAGAGAATCTCACCATCTACAGAATCTCACGAGTTGAAACCGAAGAAAGAAGCGAAAAACCTCACCTTCTCGCTAATAGCGTCCTGAACGAGGAGCGTGTCCGTGGAGAAGCTGAAGACGATGTCGCCGGTGCGAGCGTCGGTGTCGAAGAACCCGACGTCCTGCTTCAGCACCGCCTCCAGGTACCGCGTCCGCAGCGTGCCAACTTGCCTTTCCCCGGTGTACATCCAGCACGCAATCTCTGAAAAAAGCCAAGACGACCTTAAGCTTACCGCGAGTGACCAGATCCGAGACCGGAAACCACGGGGCGGCGGTGGCGGCTGAGGCGGCTGAGAGGAAGACAAGATCGGGAAAGGAAGCGAATGAGTGAGCGGTAAGCTCAACGCACGTGAGCGGACCAAGGAAAAAGCTGCTTTGAGGAACGGGACACGACCGACGAGGCATATGACAGCGACGCGAGAACGAGGAAGGAGACGAAAAGAAACGGATTGTGAAACCCCACTGGTGAGCCGTTGTGCCGGTGGCCGGATCCAGCGCCACCGCAGTCCATTGACGAGGCGAAGAAGATGATGAAACGGAGAAAGAAATCGTACACTCACCGGTCGCAATACAATAACAAACCGGAAAAAATGAGAGAAAATTGGAAAAAAATCGTTTACCTGCGTACGACGACAAGCAGACCACGAGACCGAGGTACACGAAGTAGAGCGTGTACTTGGAACCACAAAAAAACGCATTAAATCAGAAAAAATAGAAAAAAAATGGAGATCAGAGACGAAGAAAGGAGATTTGGTCTACCTTGGAGACCTCGGCGGTCATGGTGTGGAGGTTGTGCTGGTTCTTACCGAACCCATTGAAGAGATCGCCGAGGAAGAGGAAGAATACGGGCATGGCGGAGCCATGGAGGATGGCACCGAGGGTCCCCGCCGCCATGAGCGCCAGATCGACGCGGTCCGCGAAATAGAAGAGTTCGTGAAAGGCCACGGTCTGCCCCTTCCCCTTCTTCTCCGCTTCCCCGGCCACCGCCGTCTTTCCATAGCCCATTTCCGCCATCTCCGAGAAACACTGGACCGGAGTAGCTCAGATAGCCTGCATTGAAGTTGTCGGGTTTCAGGTCCCCTCTTCCGGGCGCCGAAGGTAGCTGGTTTTCGCTTCTAAAGGGGAGAGAGGAAAGGGGAGAGAAGAGTGATATAAAAGTTGTTCAGCGTGTGTGTCACTCCCTGGTGAGATTAAACTGCGTTACCGCTTGCTTTGGCGAGTAAATTGATTCTCGGGGTTGAACTGCGTAACCGCTTGCTTTGGCGAGCAAATTGATCCCCGGGGGGCATTAGGCAAAATTGATCTGGCTACGTGGCGTGGTAGCATTACTTGATAGTTTTGTACTTTTAGGTTGAATGAGTTCACGATAGAAACGTGGCGGAGCGTGAGTTGTATTTAGCGGGGACTAGGAGCGAGTAAAATAGCGAAAAATTAATATATCGAATTATACTGGTCGAAGATGGTATCAAAAAATTAATTTTCAAAATAAATCGGTAGAATTTCGGTTCTTAATTTTAATAAAATCAAAAAATTGATTTTAATTTCGGTTTTAAATTATGTGAAAAATCGGTGAACTGAAAGCATACCAATTATATATATATAATTCGCTTGAATCTCCATCTTTATTCTGGAACCGACCTCGCACTCGTAGTCGCTAAACCCTAGTCCTAATCCTTATATCTCCGATCTCGCCGTCTCAGTCGTGCCAAGCCTTTCTTTTCTCATTCTCAAAGATTGAAAATTTGAAACCCTATCTTTGTTATTCTGATTTCTCATTCACAAAAATTCAAACCCTAACCCTAAGTCTCTGCATCTCCGATTCTCTGATCTCACTAATCGTCGCCCCCGCGCCACTTACTCTGATTTCTCTTCTCATTCTCAAAGGTTGAAAGTTCAAAATTCTATCTTTGTTACTCTGATTTCTTATTCACAAAGATTCAAACTCTAGTCCTAGATCCCTGCATTTTCGATCTCGCAGGTCACCGCCAGTCCCGCCACTTGCTCCAATTTCTCTTCTCATTCTCAAATGTCAAAAGTTTGAAATCCTATATTTGTTTCTCGGATTTTTCATTTGCAAAGATTCAAACCCTAGCCTTAGATTCCTGCATCTCTGATCTTGCCCGATCGCCATCTGTCTAGCCACTTGCTCCGATTTTTTTTTTCATTCTCAAAAGTTGAAAGTTCAAAATCCTATCTTTGTTGCTCTGATTTCTCATTTGCAAATATTCAAACCCTAACCCTAGATCCATATATCTCCTATCTCATCACCACTTGCTTTGATTTCTCATTCTCAAAGATTCAAAATCTAACTCTACCTCCCTGCATCTCCGATTTCGCCACTGCGTACTTCGATTTCTCATTCTCAAAGATTGAAATCCTATATTTGTTGCTCTAATTTCTCATTCCTAAAGAGTCAAACCCTAGTGTCTCGCTATCTTTGTCACCTCAAGACTATGACTTCGATCCCCAATTCCTCAATTTTCTCCACTACTGATCTGGTGGTTGGTGCTGCTTTCTCCTCCATCAATCGTCGGAGCAACGATCTACGCCAATATGCCCTCTCTCTCAACTCTACCAACTCTTCTCTTGCCTCTTCACCCTCTCCCCCTCCTTCATCTCCATTCTCGATAGATTTCTGATTTTTACTAATGTCGGATTCCATTTTTTTGAGGGTTTTCTCAACAATTTTGGGACTAGGAGATAAATTTCAACTTGTTCGGGGGATTTTCCTACTGCAGCATGGTTGATCGCGCCAATGTTGTGAATTAGGTATTATACTTTTCCATTTCTTAGAATTTCATGGTGGATTGGTCTTTGGAGAGTGATAATGTCACTAATGTAATATGCACTGGCTAAGTTGGTGAAATGATATATTTTATCATGGATTTAGATTTGATTGTAATCTTTATTTAAGTGTTTATCATGATTAAATACATTTTTTAATTTTCTTTTTGATCCGTATTTGCTCCCTTGAAGTATAACATTTCCTTTAGTTCTACTAGGAACTATATTGCTTGCCTGCTTGGTCTATTGGTCATAATAAAAAATGAAACACTATATATGCAACATTTATCTTCTTTAATTATTTTGATTGTATCTCAGTTATCTTCTTTCTTCTATTTTTAGATGGATTCAAGTAGAGAAATCACTAATGAAAATACAAGTATGAATGCTTCGAATATAAAATCTTTTTGTCCAAATTAAAATATTGGCGAGAAGACAAGTGAAGCTCAAGATGTAACTTTAAGGATAAATAAAACAAATCAGAAAGCTTAAAAGGTGAGGAAAAAATAGTTCATGGGTGTGAGACCATTTTTTTAAACTAGATTCCAATGAATATGGTTACGAAGATAAAGTCCAATATAATTACTGTAGAAGTCTCCTTTCATGTCTTGCTAAGTATGGAATAAGTGGTTTAAGTACTCATTTAAGTAGATGCAGAAATTATCCTCCAAATATGGAGGTAAAAAAATAAAAAATGTTAGTCTTTCAATCAGTTAGTGATGACAGTGGTGACACTCAATCACGCACATTTGTTATATAAAATTTTAATTAAGAAGCATGTAGAATTGCATTAGCTAAATATTTGATTCTTGATGAATTATCTTTCAAATGTATTGAAGGTGAAAGGTTTAGGCTCTATACCTCTATATTACAACCTAAATTTGATGTTCCTTCTCGATTTACTATTGCTAGAGATTATTTTAAAATTTTTTTGGACGAAAAGAAAAAATTAAAATATTTTTTTACCAAGTTAAAGTAAAGGGTGAGTATCATGACTGATTGTTGGACATCATACCAAAACTTGAGTTACATGAGTGTGATTATTCACTAAATTGATGATGATTGGAAGCTTACAAAAAAATTTTTATTTTTGTTCAATTTCAAGTCATGCTAATATGGTAATTGGTAAAACATTGGAATTATGCTTACTTGATTAGGGCATAGATAAGACCTTCACAATTACTGTAGATAATGCATTTTCTAATGATGTTGAAGTTCAGTACTTGAGGAAGAAGCTTGATAGTTGGAAAGATCATATACTTAATGGAGAGTATTTGTATATGAGATATTATACACATCTCCTAAGTCTAATTAAAGAAGGACTTAAAGATTCAAATGATTCTATTACTAGAATTTGGATTGCAGTTAAATATGTGATATCATCACCAATAAGAATACAAAGGTTCAAGTTTTGTATGGAACAAGAAAAAATAGAATACAAAAATTTGGTTTGTCTTGATGTTGAAACAAGATGGAACTCTACATATCTAATTCTTGATGTTGCTTAGAAATTTCAGAAAGCTTTTGAATTATTGGAGGTCCAAGATTCGAAATATGTAGAGGAGCTAATGAAGAGGAAGTTGCAAGATTCACCGACACATGAAGATTAAGATATTGCTCGAGCTTTATTATCTTTTTTGAAAGTATTTTACGATATTACCTTAAATATATTTGACTCTTCTTATGTCATAGAAAATATATATATGCAAAGTATGTATGGACTCGACATGATGATTAAGAAATTTTTTGAATCAAATGACTTTTGCTTGATCAAATATGATAAATATTAGGCAAATGTTGAAAAGCTCAATGTTATATTATTTATTGCTTTTGTACTTGATCCTAGGCTAAGGTTGGAGAGTATAGAGTAGATGATTGAGAAAAGCTATGAGAATGAAAAAGTCAATGAGTTGAAGTATAAAGTGAAGAATGTTTTGGATAGACTTTTTCAAAAATATTCATCTATAGAAAAATCATCTTCTTCTTCCCATAGTATTGCAAGAGTTGAATTGATAAAAGAAATGAATGCTATTGGAACAAGTAATCTTAATGTACTTTAACTAGTTTAAAATAATTGAGAAAAGCAAAAGCAAAACAAAAAACTTCTACTTACAAAACAAAATTGGATAAGTATTTGGAGGAGGAACGTGAAAATGAGGCACAAGATTTTGATATTCTTCTTTGGTAAAAAACAAACAGTGGTAGGTATTCAATTTTTTCCATGATGGCTAAAGATGCGCTTGCTATGCCCATATCTACCATTACTTTGGAGTCAACTTTTAGTATGGGAGGTTGAGTTCTTAATCAATTTTGAAGTTCTCTATATACAAAAATGGTAAAAGCACTTATTTATATACAAGATTGATTACATTCTACTAGTTCTTCTATTAATATTGAAAAGACACTTGATAAAATTGAAAAGATATCTGAAGGTAAAAAGTACTTATTCATTATATTATTTTTATAAAAATTAATTATTGATTTTTAATATTTATCCTATATATTTAACATGTTTTACCTTTATAATTGCAGAAATGACGAGCAAAATAGAAATAATAATCTCAATTGATGATTAATTTTCTTTATTGATGCATGTAATTTTGGGAATATAAGCTACATTTTATATAATTTAGCTGCTACATTTTGTATACTGCTACTACTACTTGACATAGGGAATAATCCAATTGAAAATTAGTCAGATTTAAAGATTTGCACTTCATTTTTTGTTTTTACTCTTAAATCTGATCTTGACATCTTGTTGTATTACCCAACTCTTTTTAAGATATTTAAATTTATTCTGCTGCTCTACTAATTGAACAATATAGTTGTAAGTTCTTTCTCCATTGTATGGTGACATCCTATCTTCTTATATTGTTTACTTGCGTTCTTATGAACCTGCTAGCAAAGATGTCTGACTCTAGTATTCTTTAACTGTTGATTTCTTCAGGTATATATATATATATATATATATATATTTCTTCCTAGATTTCCAAGCATTAGTACATTTTTTTTTATTTACATTGTAGTAATTTTTTATGTCTTGTGCTCTCAAACATTTTTTACTAAACACCCAGTATATGTGGAGAATGACTTCTTTATAACTAGAGAATCATATATTTGGCACTATATTCCTGCTTCTACCAGTAGGATTTATTTATCTGCGTCCCTATAAATCTATCAGCAAAGATGTCTGACTCTAAATTAACATCCTACTTTCTTGTATTGCTTATTTGTATCGCTATGAACCTGCCAGTAAAGATGTTTGACTCTAGTATTCTCTAATTGTTGATTTTGATTAGAAAATTATTGTCAAACTTACACATATTGAATACTAAGCCAATTGAAAGAGTAAATGCGAGGAAAAAAGAGGACAAGCTAAAGACATCTTAAGTCATGGCGAGAATGACCTACTACTATTGTACTGCATAATCCTTCTAATGTTGGCTCAACTTCAAAAACAGATCTGAAGCTATCTAAGGTTTTAACTGATAATGAAGCTATTGCTCATCCCATTTTTACCTATCATTTTTAATATGTGCATGTTAGTGTATTTAAAATTAAATTTTTATAGGATTATAATATAAAATATAGATTTTAAAATTAATAATTTAAAAATCGATATATCAATTTTAAAATCGATTTAGAATCAGAATTGAAAAATCAGTTCTAAATCTAAATCGGTACAATTCCGGTTCCAATGCTATAATATATAAAACTGATACGATAAACCGATTTTGCTCACCCATAGCAGGAACCAGAGTCAAAAATGGTAAACAATTACAGAGGTGTTGATGTCGGATTTGGGAATTGGGAAATGGAGATCGAGATACCGGTGAAATTTCAAAAACGTGTCGCTTGATTTTACCGGAGTTAATGGTGAAACTTAAATTGTTGCAACAAACGGGCACAAAGACGAAGGAGACGCGATTATCCGAAGAGTTTTTAGTAATAAACTACCTATTTTATTATAAATTTACAATAATTACCTATTTTACTATTATTAGTAAAATTTTAATTTTTGATTTCAAAATTAATTTCGGCAACTAGAAAAACTAATACGGTTAATACGGTTTAGTTGTTTCGATCGAAATTATTTTCATTTCAATTACGATCAAATTATTTTTTTAATTTTTTGACTAAACTTTGACTTTAAATTTAAAATATCTAAAAAAAATAAAAAAATTGTGAAAATAATTTATATTCATATATTTTTTAAAAAACTTATTGAATAAAAAAATTTGATTAAAAACTATTTTCAATATGAAAAAAATAAAATTTGTAAAATAATAAAGACAGAGGAGACGCGATTATCCAAAGAGTTTTTAATCATAAAATATCTATTTTATTATAAATTTACAATAATAATAATTATTATTATTAGCAAAGTTTTAAATTCGATTTCGAAATCAGCTTCGGCACCCAGAGAAACTGATATGTTTCTATTGTTTTATTTTCATTTTGACTGCGGTCAAATTATTTTTAAATTTTTTTATTAAACTTTGACTTTAAATTTTAAATATTTAAAAATATAGAAAAAATGTGAAAATAATTTATATTCGTATATTTTAAAAAATTATTAAATAAAAAATGTGATTAAAAAATAATTTAAATGTGGAAAAATAAAATTTGTAAAAAAGCATGCTCAAACTCTTATTTTGTTGGAGGAGGGTTAATGTCTTAACCAATTGAAATAAACACAAGCTTTGTTATAAAATTAATATAAAAACTTAAATACTATATCTAAATATAGACAGTCCCATTTTTGAAACTAATCATTGTCGAAACATTTCCACACCGTCCTAAATCAAATATTTCAAGGCCGAAATTTTTTTGTTTCGGTCGAAATTTAAAATCATGATTATTACTAAAAATTTACTAACTTTATATTATAAATTTATAAAAAAATAACCCTCAATTAAAAAATTTAAAAATAATTATTTTTATTTTTATTTTTAAATTAACTTAATGTAAATAATTAGATTATTTTCATTTAATTTTATTTTGTACAATCATTCCACAATTATTAGATAACTAATTTAACAAAATTAAATTTTAAATTCTAAGTTTATAAAATTGAACAACTAATTTTTCATAAAAATTAGAATAAAATAATTTATTTTTTATATTAAATTAATAGTTATTCAAAAAATCAAATGAAAATAATTTGATATTTTTAAATTAATTTTAATTATTAAAATCGAATTATAATAAAATATTTTTAAAAAATATTTTAATCAATGTAGTTTTTTCCAAATTTAAAATATAAAGCGAATAATTTTTTATTGATAGTAATAAGATAAATAATTTTTTATAAATTCATAATAAAACAAATATTTACTTTCTAAAAGTTGTTATCTGAATGGGAAACACAATAAAAGATGAAGACTTTTTTTGGGTATGGAAAAATAAAAAATAAAATATTTTAATTCAATTTTATTAATTAAATAAATATAAATAATTAAATTATTCTTATTTTATTTTATTTTGGATAATTATTTTATAATTATTTTATAACTAATCATTTATATTATTTAATAGTTGTCAAATAAAAATAAAATGAAAATAATTTAGTCTTTTTAAATTAATTTGAATTTGAAAAATTGAATTCAAATAAAATATTTTTTACAATATTTTAATTGAGATAATTTTTTATAAATTTATAATATAAAATAAGTAACTTTTTGGTAATATTAATAAAGTAAATAATTTATGATTTTTCGTAAATTCATAATAAAATAAGTATTTGCTTACTAAAAACTGTTATCCGGACTAGAAACGCAAGAAAAGATGATATTTTTCTTTTTTGGGCTAGAAAAGATATTGGTTTATTTAGGGGTAAAAAATTCAAATATAGAAAAGATGAATATCCTATTGGCATGGCTTGCAACCAATCCGATCTTGTCATTTTTTTTTCTTTTTTTTAATATTTCTCATGTTCAGCAATTACTATTGATAGCAAAAGAATTTGTTCAGTTAAATTTCAAATTATTTATCACTACAAGAAATTAAAATATTACCGATAATTTCTTTTTGATAATCAAGAAAATGCTTGTGTTTTATGATATTTGTTCAACGGTTGACAAAACGCTAGTAATTATTGACGTTTCTTATATAAAATGACGGTGATTGTCGACTTCATTTACAGCTACTCTGGCGCGCCTTTGTAGCTGACAGGTCCCAGCTAAGCTACCCGCCGTTGCAGCCGATAGAGTTCCCCGCCACTGTCGCCGACAGGTTTGATTCATCTCAAGCTGCACTTTTGGTTTGATTGCTCATCCAATGCCTCTTTGGTTTGGATGAAGCCTGGTTTTGAATAAATGGTGTGGACTTTGGATTCTACGTTGATGGTTTATCAGTTTTTACAGTCCATTACTTGAGTTTTACCTTGAATTGTTCCCACATTTGAAGTGTGAGGCCTGTTTCCAAACTTTGCCTACTGCTTTCATTTTTACCCACATCTTGACATGTTCAATTGTCCAAGTAACGCATGCATTATAATAAATTGTTCATATATAAGGTCTGACATATATTCCCAAACATGATTTTGTATCAATTGGAACATCTTTCAAGAATGACTTGACAAGGCTGTGAATTAGGGAGACATGTACTAAATTTGCATTTGGAATTCATTGGTGGCTTGACTCTAATATTTTTTAAAAGTTAGATATACACGCTACGACCATGATTATTCGTTTAATTTGTGTTTTATATGTATGTTATTTTATAAAGATTTTATATGAACTTTATCGGTAACATGTAATTTTCAGACTATTATGTTAATGTAATATGTGTGTTAAAATTTTAATTTTTAATATTTTGTATTTTTGAGTATATTGGTAGAATTTGTTGAATACAAGATGTCTACTAAAAAACCGAAAATATTCCAATGTTAAATGTTATATCAAAATTATTTTCAGCATTTTTATGAGAAACGCATGGAATTTTTCAGATGTTTTCCGATATTTTTGAGGAAAACGCCGGAAAAGATCCTAGTGTTTTCCATGGAAATATCGGGAATATTCCCAACATTTCACAAAGAAATGCCGAGATTTTTTTAGGCGTTTTAGTAATAAAACGCTAGGCAAATTTTTTTTGTGGACTTTTTTCAAACGTCGTATAAAATGCTAGAAAAAATTTTTCCCGACATTAAAAAATCTCCAAAAGTTTTCGCAACTATATCATTACCGACATTTAATAAATGTTAAAAAATTGTAGGTAATCTTTGGCCAACATTTTTTGATTATTAGGGGTATTTTTGAAATACAAAAAATACCCTTTTTCTTGTAATGTATATTAGAGTTTCAGTTAAACTCTAAAGATCTATATATTTCGTGACATTTTAAATTTCTCAGAATTTTAATATTTTAAAACTTTGAAATCTTATATTTAAAATTTTGATAATATGTTTATTTTGTAAGTCATGCAAAATTCAAAGTTTTAAAATATTATTTTTTTATTGAATTTATAAATTTTAAATTTATAAGTTCTCTATTTATTTGATTGGAACTTATGATATAGTCATCACAAAATTCAGGTGGTGAGATATCTACTTCAAAATTATTTTAATTTTTTTATTTTAATAATATTTAAATATATATTTTTTATTTTATATGATATTAATGAATGAAATATTATACTAAATAGTATCAAACGTTGATATCTTAATAATAAATTAAATTTATAATTAATAAATTAAAATAAATAAATTTAAATAATGATATGATAAATTGTATATACAAATATATAAAAAAAATATAAGTTAGTTTTACTGTCACTTGTAATTATATATTAATTTAAAATTTAGTTAACATCTTCACCCTCTCCCTTCAAAATTTATAAGATGTGATGGATGAGATATCAATGTTAAAAACTCAAACTCCATTATATACAAAAAGACTCTCGGAGATAAGATTTTGAAACACAAATTACATAAATGTCAACACGTCCAAATTCTTCATCTTATCTTCATAAAATAAAAAATTCACATATATTTGAAACAAACATATATTAATGAAAAAAATGAATACTAATAAAAGGAAATCATAACACATGATGATACACAATAAATTCAAGAAAAATTTCCAAAGTGAGATATAAAAGCATCTATTTCCATGGTTTGTAGTAGGCTGACAATTCTAAAAAATTATTAAATCTATTAAAACCCATTAAAGAAGAAAATTATAGAGGGTGATGAAGAAGATAAAATAAAAATATAATAAAACCTAAATCCTCCAATTTATAGTACACAAACACAGATTTATAGCTCTAATTTCAAAAAAAGCACATAAAAATAAATTTAAAAAGCCACAACCATGAAAGATATTAATTTTAAATTTTTCTTAATTTGTTATATATTTTGGCGGATTAGAAAGATAAACAAAATGAGAAGGTTTGCATCGATTATTTGTGACTTTCTATTTTTTTTGTAATGAAAAAAAAAAAAGATGAGGCCTTACATGTTAATCTAACATTTTTTGTTTCCAAATATTGAAATATGGAACCAAAATCAATACACAATAAATGTTTGCTCTAAAAATTTTTTAAAAAGAAACTAATTTTGTGAAGATCAATTAAAGAAAAAAAGGATACAAAGAGCTGGATGCGACCAAAGAGATTTTTAGAGTAACATGATACCTAAACACAATTTTACAGTTTAGCATATGATCTCATATAATGGATTCTAAAATATGAGATTCTCAAATTCGATTAATTTTGGGGACAAAGTAAATCCCAAATTTGTTGGGATTTAAAAATTTTGAAATTTTAAAGTTTTATATAACAAACACTAAATTGTATTGTTATTATAATTTGAAAGTTTCAAAACTTTTAAATCCAATAAAAATAAGCAGGCTCTAAATAAATATTATTTCTAAATCCCAAATTCACAATTTTTTTAAGATGAAAAGTGATCTTCATTTGCTTTGAAGGCAAAAAGTCCCAAATTCTCTTTTGTGGGTAGAGTAAATATATGATTAAGAGTAAATTTTCGATCAAGATTTGGAGGACTTGACACCAATTAGTTTAATCCTTTGAATTCCTACAAGAGAATGACTTGAAGTGAGTGCTTAAGCAAAATTGCCTAATTAAAAAATGATTAAGTGATTAAGCGCGGTGGAGGGAACAAGATCGCGGGAATAAACAAACTAGAAGGCCTTTTGCAAGACTGGCGAAATTCATTCATGCCTGCAAAGGAGTTGGATTATTTAACCCTAAACCCTAACCACTTCACTTTAGGATCAAAAGGTGATCGATTACGAACGCTTAATGCATGTGCATGGGGATCAAGTCGAGCTCAACATATGCTTAGGTCTGTTTAATGCGTCATTGATTAAGATTAATGATTCTAATGTACAATCAGTCATACGAGGTACACACCAATTGAATTTATCAGCAAATTCTCAAAAAAAAAAAAATCCCACCTTTGGGAATTCGAGGTGTCCCCAGCGTCACATCCACCTCGACTGCATCCCTTCAAGCACTAAAGTTTTTTTATTGCACACCAAATAAAATTAGGGTTCTCATGGGTCCTAACCACTCTGCAACGAAGCACAATTGCCTTCTCCTTGATCAGGCGGCCGGCTTCATCGTTTCTTGTTGGATTTATTGCAAATCTTCTCTCTAACCACTCTTCCATTATGTTTTATTTTTAGGATTAATTACCTATAACCCCTATAATTTCCGTTAATTACGAAATAATTACCTATACCACTCATCCCTTTTTAAAATATTTACCTACACCCCCGATTGTTTTTTAATCAAAATTTTCTCTAAAAATTTTGATTTTATTCTCCGTTATTTTTATAATTAAACCCCTAAAAACTTAGTATTTATTATTTTAACTTTCAGATATTTGTAAATAACACCCTGAAATTATTCTAATTTACAAAAAAGTCTTTTTTCCCAAACCATTTACAAATAAATCCATGAAATATTTTTATTTATAAAAATTTCAAATATTTATAAACGAGGGAGGTAACGGCGACGGCGCGCAGGCACAGACGCTCGAGGCCGGCGAGCAGGCGCAGACGCAGACGCCCGAGGCCGGCGAGCGGGAGTGGACGCTCGAGGCCAGCGTGCGGGCGCGGATGCCGGCTGGCGAGGGTCCGGCAAGGGGTCTATTCGTAAAATTTAGTTTTAAAATAAATAAAATTTGAACTTATTTATAAATAAAAATATTCAAAGATTCTATTTTTTTAATGTATAAATATTAAACTTGTAATTTTAAATTTTAAGTTTTAAAACCTTCAATGTCTTTTTTGTAAAATTTTATTTAAAATATGATAAAAAATTAGACTTATTTATAAATAAAAATATTGAAGGGGTCTATTTGTAAATGTACAACATGAAACTTGTAATTTTAAATTTTAAGTTTTCAAATCTTCAATGACTTATTCGTAAAATTTAGTTATAAAATAAATGAAATTTGGAATTATTTATAAATAAAAATTTTAAGGGGTCTATTTTTAAATGTACAAATGTTAAATTTATAATTGTAAATTTTAAATTTGAAACCTTCAATGTCTTTTTTGTAAAATTTTATTTAAAATATGATAAAAAATTTAGACTTATTTATAAATAAAAATATTCAAGAGATCTATTTGAAAATATACAAACATAAAACTTTTAATTTTAAATTTTAAGTTTTCAAACATTCAATGACTTATTTGTAAAATTTAGTTTTAAAATAAATAAAATTTGGACTTATTTATAAATAAAAATATTCAAGGGGTCTATTTTTAAATGTACAAATGCTAAATTTATAATTTATAATTTTAAGTTTTAAAACCTTCAATGTCTTTTTTATAAAATTTAATTTTAAAAATGATTAAAATTTAGACTTATTTATAAAAAAAATATTCAAGGGGTCTATTTTGTAAATGTACAAATATGAAAATTGTAATTTCAAATTTTAAGTTTTTTAAAACCTTCAATGTCTTCTTTGTAAAATTTTATTTAAAAAAATGATTAAAATTTAGACTTATTTATAATAAAATATTCAAAGTCTATTTATAAATGTACAAATATTAAACTTGTAATTTAAAATTTTAAACTGAAAATTAAAAAGTTAAACCTATTTTATTTTTTTAGTTTAAATTTAATTATATTTAAATTGAAAAAAAAATCAAAATCAAAACCAATATTATTTATTTAAACCGAATAACCCAAATCGAATTACATATTATACATATTTGATTTTGATTTTTTTCAATTTAAATATAATTAAAAATTTTAATTACAAATTTAACATTTGATTTTGATTTACATATAATTACTTTTTTTAATTTTGATTTTGATTTACATATAATTAAAATTTTTTTTTGACGGTCTAAATTTAACATTTGTACATTTAAAAATAGACTCATTGAATATTTTTATTTATAAATAAGTCTGAATTTTATTTATTTTAAAACTAAATTTTACGAATAAGTCAGTGAAGGCTTGAAAATTTAAAATTTAAAATTACAAGTTTCATATTATACATTTACAAATAGACTCCTTCAATATTTTTATTTATAAATAAGTCTAAAATTTTTTTATCATGTTTTATATAAAATTTTACAAAAAAGACATTGAACGTTTTAAAACTTAAAACTTAAAATTACAAATTTAATATTTATACATTTAAAATAGACCCATTAAATATTTTTATTTATAAATAAGTCCAAATTTTATTTATTTTAAAACTAAGTTTTACGAATAGACCTCTTGCCGGACTCTCGCTGGCCGGCGTCCGTGCCCGCGCACCGGCCTTAAGCGTCCGCGCACGCGCGTCGACCTCCGGCGTTCTCTCTCGCGCGCCGGCCTCGAGCGTCCGCACCCGCACGCTCGCCGCCGTCGCTAGTTTATTTGTAAATAATTTGGGAAAAAGATTTTTTTGTAAATTGAAATAATTTAAGAATGTTATTTACAAATATCCAAAAGTCAAATAATAAATAATAAGTTTTTAGGGGTTTAATTGTAAAAATAACGGAGGGTAAAATCAAAATTTTGGAGAAAATTTTGATTAAATAACAATAGGGGGTGTAGGTAAATATTTTAAAAAAGAAAGTAGTGTAGGTAATTATAAAAATTAAGAGAGATTTTTTGTAATTAACGGAAATTACGGGGTGTAAGTAATTAGTACTTAATTTTATTGGACACTTTATTTAATTAACTACGATTTCCATGAAAAGCAAGCTTTGATCTCATCATGAGGATAAGCTTTCCAATTAAGACCAGTTGTTCTTACATCTCAAGCTTGGTTTATTTCGATATAGACTCATTATTTCGATATAGACCCAATTAATTAAGCTTTATGAAGTACGCAAAATTATAGTTGCCAGAAGAAGCGCAGCTGGTAATGAGCCGATTATGAAAAAAAATGGCGCATAATAAAGCAATAAATTAGAGATAATGATAGAAATGTCGATATCATGACAGTTGCAAACGTGACTAATGACAATTCTTTTAATCAATAAATAATTTTATAAGAGTTGTTTGGACCAATTTCAAATAATTCAAATTAAGTGAATTAGGGAAATTAAAATTTTAAAATTTCCAATTTCAGTATTTGGGTGTCCATAAATATTTGAGAATTATTCAGTAATTCCAGCGATTCTTAATTCCCGGTTTGAATTCCAAAATTTGTAATTTCGTGGAAATTGCGTACAGCCCACCAACAAATGAGAATAGTAACTCTCTTTTGAAATTAGGTGAAAATTTCTCACCTAATTACTTGACATTCGTTTCGTCAGCTGTCTCCTTCCCTAGCATTGATTCCCTTGATCCATCTTCTTTCCTCGACCCATCTTATCATCCCTTGACCCAACAAGCAAAGGACTCTGTTGGGTTTCAATCGTCTCTCAGCATGCCGCTCATTCTTCCTCCTTACCTCCGAGTCCTCCGCTCATCTTCTTTCCAAATTCACTTCCATCTTCATTCTCTCTATTTTCGATATTTTGTCCATCTTTTTTTCTCGTTGTTTTGCTGTCAAAGTTTTAATTTTTTGCATCATTTGTCAATTTATTTATGGTGATGTCATTATTTATTGAGTTCAAAATCTCTCTTTTTTTTTTTTTAAGGGTTTGATGTGCTTTTGATACAGTGGGCAGCTTGAGAATGTTTTTATTTTTTATTTTTTATTTTGGCTTTGGTTTTTTTTACTATATTCAATATGAAGCTAGAGTTTTGTAATCCTATTGAATTAAACCTCTATTTGACTTTGTGTTTGGATTGATATTCGGTAGTATTTTCGATACAGCGTTTTTGAGTGGGATCAAAGAGAAGAGGAGGCAACAAATCTCATTTTAAATTTTTTAATTATATTTTTAATTGCAAATTCATCGTGATATTTGTGCCGCATATGAATACTTTAATATTCCACCCTTCATTATTCATTTTATTATGTTTTCCTTTCTTTTCTTTTTTTTAAATAGAGAAAAAAAAAATTTAAAGCGGCCCAAATAAACCCTAGCCCATGGTCCGTGACTAAAAATAACTTCCCAAGGTGCGCTTGCAGGGGCTGTTATGAGGCCACTGGGAACTTCTCGGGCTTCCCGGATGCTGATAAGTCCGGGCCTGGGCCGTGGGCTTTTTAACCAATTTTATTTTGTCCTGACGACGAATTAGGCATAAAGCGATACATTATATGGTAGAATTTTCCCAAGTTACTGCATTTTGATATATTGTATTACCTTTTATTCCATCCCTGCTAATGACATTGCTAACAGTCTTCCGACAGACTAATCGCACTGAAGCTTAAACAAAACCGTCGACCGTCAGATCGGCCCTTGCGGTCTGGGGTCCTGCCGCCCGAAATTTCCCCGTTATCAGCACTTGATCATGTGAACCAGACAGCACACGACACTGTCCATGTCCTGCAGACCGAGACTTCGATCAGAAAACGAGGTCTGGATTCAAATTCCTGGCTCAAAACCAATCCAGTCTGGATCCAAACCATAGGTATCTATGCCAATTTCTAAGATTTCTCATGCGACACTCATGTCCAAATCATCCCAATATCTTTACCAGGAAGAAGACCACAAGATCCAAACGGTGGTCCACAACAAAGATTTGTTTCGTAAAGAGATTTAGAAGTGGTCTCACCCCCACATCCTATTCGCTATTGGACCCATTTGCAACTTGGGTTGGACCTATTTGGAGCAGCTTTATTGCTGCGTTCCTTTTGAACTGCGAGATAGTGTTTCATGTGAAGTGGCTAATCAGCTACAAGTGGGTAGCTGGCACTGGACCACTATTTGGGAGCTATTTTAGCTAAGTGCAAAAAATAATGTTAATCATTGAAAGAACTGAATCCTATATTCCCAAATTGTACGACAACTAGGTTGGACCAAATTGGAAGACCTTGCATGGAAAAGTCTTAGCCGACGGATGACTTGTAGCTAATGCTAAAAATGAAACCAAGTCAGCCTTGTAGGTGTATATCAAGATCTTAGCTCAGTACTCCTCTCTCCATTAACATGATGATGCAAATGCTTCTATACTGAATTTAAAAATAATGCATGATTTTCACCAGAAAAAGAAGCAAGAAATAGATACTGCATGATTATCCATGAACGGGATAAATCACTCTCCTCGTAACATCACATTCCTGTGACGTTACAGCTACACGATAAATACATCGCATGCAGCGATAATGGTAACTATCTGAATCAATTTGCATGCGACGATAATGTTAACTGGCTGAATCAATCACTATCACAAAGAAGAGCTTAAAGTCTACGTCTAATAAAAACAATTGATGAAAATGCATATAAAACAAGGAAATATGGAAATAAAGCTTTGTCAGAATCTACATGATATCAACTGCTACAACGGCTTTCTTACATGCAGTTATAGGTCATTATCAAACAAAGTAGACCAAAGAAAAGACTTGTTGCCCGACCTAGGAGCTCTTCATTGTACTAGGAATAGAATATAGGAAGCTCTATATACATAAGCTTAGGGATTGGAATAGCCAAGTTCAACTAGTGATTGTCCCCTTTTACTTGTTTTCATCCTCTTGTCCATGGATACCACAAGTCCCTGCTATCTATCTAATTTTGATCTTCACCTCAGGTAACTCATTTTCACTGTATTCATTTTTCGATCCCAAAGATTACAATATTCCACGGATATGGATAGATGAAAACATGAAATAAATAGATAAAATCCCGAAAAATAAAGGTAAAAAATTGGAAACACTATGTTTACCGCCAACAAAACTAGTTCTTAACCAAATGGTCTGGATACGGAACAGTGTGCCATACCAACAAGAAGAACCGTTTGGTACCACAAACATATACATCAAATGACGGCTTAACGAACACGAGTGGTGACACCCTGGCCTTAGCCCATAAGATTTCTGGCCTTTCGGGTTCCCATGCTGGATCATTGTCTGAAACAAGACATTTAAGCCTTTCCCAAAAACGCGGCCGGTCTTAGTACAAACTGTGCGGTACAACGGTTGGGACCAATACTAATCTAATACGACTCATATGGGACATGCCCTAAATCCATGTCTAAGCTCCAGGCTAGCCAAGTTCAACCACAAGCGCCCAAGCTGTTCATCGCGAAGCTCAGACCTGACCCGAGTTGCTGTTTGAGCCCATCGGAGACATAATTGAAACTAGAAGGGAAAACCATTTTAGAGCTCGTACATGCCGTTGCGCGGGACCGAGCAATAATAAAAGAATTTTAACGTGTTTCACAACACTTGGCAGGTGTGGGTGGTGGGGAAATGAGTGAGTTGGGGAAGAGGAAGAAGCGATGAGGGAGAACAAGAGCACGTGTGAGTGCGGCATGCAAAGGGAGCAGCCCATGCAAGATAGTCCGGCTCATGCAATCACGTCTGATGGCGACCCTGCATTTTTATTTGCCGCCCTTTTCTGGCAACTTGACCACCGGTTTCCTGTCCTCCCTCACCTTCCTCTTTCTCCCCTCTTTGATATCTTCACCCTCAATTCCTTCCATCTTAGATTAATCGAGCTCATACTTGGACTAACGCATCGATCTCAGACTGTCCTGATAAGTTTCAAGTTTGAAACCAAACCAGAATATTTAAACTCAAAAAGGTCATATCTTATAATTCGGATCATTTTTCTTCTCTGCCTGCTTCCTATGGACCGCCATATTGACTAGAACCAAATTAATGGTAAAAACGGACAAAACATCTTGCTTTCATCCTAACCTGGCGTCTCCGACAGGCCTGTGAATTTTGAATCATGTTGTGAGCCACTCCACACCATGTCGAACGGCAGAACAACTGTTACCTTAGAAATCAAAATTTTGAGTTTCAGACATCGAATTTCATTTCAGCCCCCAATGAAATCAATATATTTTGATCGTTTCAATCATTTCGATTGAAACTATTATCATTCCAGTATTTCAAATTAAGAATATGATAAAATTTTCAAATTTTTTTTAAAAAATTATAACTAATTTTACCGTAAGATTACATATTATTTTAATTAATTTTAGTTAATTTTGATTGTTAATCATTTATATATTCTATTTTTTTATATATTACTGTATAAAAAATAGAAAATATATAAAAAATAATATGAATATGATTAAAAGTTAAAAATTAATATAAAAAAATTTAACTTATTATTAAAATTTATTTGACACATACATAATTTATTAATTATAATGTAAGATAATTAATTTATATACATATATTTTAAAAAATTATTAAAAAATTTGTTGATTAAAAAAATATTTTAAATATTAAAAAATAAATTTGTAATAAAAGAGACTTGAACCCTTGTTTTCTTCAAAGAGATTTAAAACTTTAACTACTTGAGCTAAATAAAAATTTTAATATAAAATTAATATAAAAATAAATATTATATTTAAATATGAACAATATTAAAATTGAAACTAAAAAATCCGAAACGTTTCGATTGAAACTTTAAAGTATGCTTGAAACAAGGGTTTTAAATTTCGGCCGAAATCAAAATGTTTTGGTTGAAACGTTTCTGTTTCGGTTGATTACAAAACGAAACGGCTAAATTGGTTTCGATTTAAGAGCGGGCTCGTAGGCATGACGTCCGCACCCTCGTTAGTCTTGTGCTCGTGCTTGTGCCTTCGTGTCCACCTCTGGCCCCTGCACCCGTGCGCCCACTCGTGCGCGCTCGCCAACCTGGCATCTGCGTCATCGCCGACCTCACACCCTCGCACCGCCCTTTGGCACTAGAGCCCTTGCTGGCATATCACCTGCGCCATTGCGCTGTCTTCACGCTCGCGCCCTCGCGTGACCTCACACTTGTGCTCGCGCCCTCGCCGGCCTTGCCCCTGTGCCCGCACTCTCGTGCCGGTCTCTGTCGCCCGCACCCTTGCGCTTGCGTGAGTGGGCCCACCAACCTAGCACCTGCGTTGTTGCGGGCCTCGCACCTGCGCCCTTGCCCTTTCACCGGCCTCATGCCGCGCTTGTGCCCTCTCGCTTATGCCCTTGCGTCGGCCTCTGGCGCCGACACCCATGCTAGCTTGACGCCTACTCTCTTGCCGGCCTCGCGTCCTCACTCGCGCCCCTCGCTGGCTTGGCTCTCGCGCTCGCAGTTGCGTGCTAGCCAGCTTGGAGCCGCTCCCTAGCTGGCCTCATGCCTACGCTCACGCCCTCGTCGGCATGGCCCCCGTTCCCACGAGATGGCACCAGCCTTTCATTCGCGCCAGTGTCGTCACTAGTTTGACTCCAGCGCCCTCGTTGGCTTGACCCCTGCGCTCGTGCCATTGCGTTGGCCTCTGGCACTCGCATCCGTGCGCTCGCCAACCTGGCACCCGCTCTCTTGCCAATCTCACGCCCGCACTCGCACTTTCACAGGCCTGGCCTCCACTTTTGTGAGATGGCGTCGGCTTCACACTCGCACCAGCACCGTCACTAGCTTGGCTCCAGTTCCCTCATCGGCTTGATCCCCGTGCTGGTGTGCTCGCGCCCTCACCGGTATTTGTCATATACTGTTTACGTGCATGAGACTATTCACGTGTATGAGTTTTTTGTATATGGTACTGTTCACTGTTTCAAATTTTTTTTAATATATTATATTATTTTTAATTTGAAGTTAAAAAAAATTTAAAATAAAGTTCAATTTTGGTCAAAATATAATTAATAATAAAAAAATATTTTGGTCAAAACTAAAATGGAAATGGTTTTGAGCGGTACATGTTGATTTCTCTTAATATCGAAACCGATTTCGAAATTAAAACTCAAAATCTTGGTTAATACATAAAATTTAAGCGTCGAAATGTTAACGTTAAAATTTAGAGATGATTACATTTAATATCCTATAATCTTTACTATTTATATGCAAGTCATTTTGAATATTTATTTTTAATAAATTTATATCGAATTCCAAGAATTAATATTGCTGACCAATTAAGGTTGATACGCACTTAAAATTGTTAAACACAAATATAAATTATTCAATAAATTTATATAAATCAAATTAAAATCACGTAGAGGTTTATAGGTAAAAAAAATCTTTTAGTGAATTAAATATAATTATTATATCTAAATTTAAAAATTGATCTACCCACTAAATAATTAACTATAAAATATAATTTAAATTAATTTAAATTATATTTACTATTATGATAAATTATTAATAAATTTTTTGAACTTTTTTATACTTTTTTGAAAATTTTTAAAAATTTTTATTATATTTTTAATTTTAAGTTAAAATACAGTCGAAATATAATCAAACTCTAATAAACACGTAATTAATAATTTAAAAAAATATTTTTATTTAAACCGAAACAAACAAAATTAAAGTCGAAATAATCGAAACGGACAAAATATACTGATTTCGCTAAATATCGAAGTCGAAACCAAAACGTAAAATCTTATTTGAAATATTTATCGCCTATTTGCTTATCACGAACCACAGGGGAGTTAGGGGACCCTGCCTCACTTTCGGTATTTGGCTTGGTGAGGGTGATACATTGAAAGTTGTAAACCTAAACTCGTAAACAGATTACCAATTTAGGGATTGGAACACTCCTACCCACGTTTCACCCCATTAAACTGACAGGATAGGACAAAAAGTACTGATACAAACATAGAAAATATGAATTGGGCAACAACCAAACTTTAACATTCTAAGCCGATATAGTTTGGGCTACTTTATTTATATGTAGGGCTACAACTACAAAGACTTCTCAACACATACGAATCCCTAAATAAGCAGGTAGAAGAAAGAAGAGGAAGCGGAGGGTGAGAATAACAAAAGGCACTTTATTCACAGAGAGCGTCTCAATTCAGAAAACATGGGAGTAATGGGGGCATGTGGGTGTCTGGGATACGGTGGGGAGGGAGAGAGAGTATCATTGAGAGCGAGCCCTGTCACATGGGGGTGATGCCCACGTCCAAAGTGCCTGTCCCTCCTCGTTTGGGATCCCTTCCCTTTTTGCATCCAAGCATGGCCTTCCAAACCCCCATGTGGCTCTCTCCTTCTGGCAAACCTCACTTGTTAGTCCCCACCCCACCTCCACTTCACCTTTTTAACTTCTTGCCTCTCTTTTTTAATTTTCACCGTATTTTCTCTCGACTAGAGCTACATAGTTCAAATCAAGGGTGGTTGGATGAGGGGGGCATCTCTTCTCCATCATGTGTCATGGTTAGGGGACGAGCGCGTCGTGATTCGCACTTCGCGCCAGGGGTCCTAATGCGGCCAAATCGCTAACATCAATCATCGATAAAGATGCCTTAATCTCTCCCAACCTTGCTGAACGAACAACATGACCAGACCCCATGACAGAAGCAGGACAAAAGGCTACAAATCCGTGACATTAAAAACGAAGCTTGAAAACGCGAAAAGAAACCAAGAGACGCAACCCGTGGGCCAGGGGCCACAGGGCCCGCAATTGAAGCAAGGGAACACGTAGGACCATGGTCTCTGTGAGTATAATTTCTCATGTTGGCTTTGCCTTTCGGAGGCCAACCCCAACTTCACCTCTATAAAGTCCTCTTCCACTCCCTTAGCGTCCCTCTCACCTTTTCCTCTCCTCCAACCTCCCACTCTTTGGTTTTTTGGCTCCCCTAAGCAAGAGAAAAACCGAAAAAGAAAGTGAAAGCCTAGGAACGATGTCTAGCAGGAGAAGCAGGATCACAGAGGAGGAAATCAACGAGCTCATCTCCAAGCTCCAGTCCTTGCTGCCCGAGGCCCACCGCCGAGGGGCCGGCCGGGTAAGCAATCTGCATTACTTCAACAGGAAACTATAACTAACTCCAAACAAATCCACAAAACCATATATTAAAACCTTTTTTTCTTTTCTTTCTTTCTTTCTTCTGCAATGCAGGCGTCGGCGTCGAAGCTGCTTAAGGAGACATGCAACTACATAAAGAGCTTGCACCGGGAGGTTGATGACCTGAGCGACCGGCTTTCCGACCTAATGGCCTCCGTGGACACCAACAGCGCGCAGGCCGAGATTATCCGGAGCCTGCTTCGCTCCTAAATCATAGTTTAGTAGCCGTCCTCACCACCGCCATCTTCCTTCAAGTATGTATCCACATAGCATAGCTAGAACTAGGTTATCCATCTTTGGGATGTAGACTTCCCTTCTCTCCTGCCTGCGTAAAGCTGCCGGGCTTGGATTGAGTTGTTTCCTACATGACTACCAATCAACCACCCACCCACTATGCAAAACCATATTATAGTATAACGCAATTCAGTGCATTATTAGCAACCAAATCACGTTTTCTTCTTGTACTACTACTACTGCCTTTTCTTCTCTTCAACGACCTTACCTCTGAGAGTACCAACTGAAGACGAAACATTCCTGTCCTAGGATCTGGCAGAGACCTGATCCCGAGGCGGTGATGGGTTGCGCAATGAGACTAAAGAGGTTCCGACGGAGCAGAGGAACGGAAATAAAAGACGAGGACAGCCCGTGGTGGAAGGTTCACGACAAGCCGATATCGCGGGGCCCAAAGGAACACAAAAGATACCAACCCGGGCAACCTATCTTGACGGCTGTCAGCCTTTGGAGAACGTCAAGTTGGGCTTCTACGTGCTCTTGGGCTCCCAGACCATTACTGCCTCCGCATTGGCCCGCCTTATGTTCGTCCAGCTTTCTAACCGTCGGCCCATTATATTGTCGTTATCGGGCGTAACCGTCCTGTGCCTGACAAACCCGACCCGTTTGTGGAGAATCCACAAACGAAGACCAGTGCATTTCCCAAACTAGCATTAAGAGCTTGCAGAAGCACAGAGATTTTTATGAAGTACGTGAGGCTAGAATGGGAAAGTTTTAAAGGAATCCGACACCTCTGCGCGCGCTGCAGACGTCCGTTTCCCTTGAAAACATAAAAAGGCCTTCGAGGTTATATCTGGAATTTTGATGGAAATAGAATCTCATATGCGAAATGACAGTTATCCCCCTGTTAAAGCTATGATATTCTTCAAGTTGCAGGGTGGAAACAGACATTTCAAGCCGCAACCAACGAAGAAAACGTATAGGCGCCAGGCGGTGCAGCTTTTCAAGCCGCGAAAACCAAAATTATTTCGAAATTTTAACAGCTAGGAAAAGGCAATAAATCACCGATCGATACCATGAACCACAGAAATAAGTAAAAAACTCTGAAAAAAATTAAAAAAGAAACAAAATATCGAAGAAATCGATCGATATTGAATCGAGAATCGGCGAGTACAAACGAAAGCAAATATACCATCATCTGGGAAATGATCGAATACATAGACCAATATTGGATTTAGAATCGGCGAGGAAACGATCGAAAGCGTCGACCTATATTGCATCCAGAAGACTCCAATCGGCGAGTAAACGAAATGATCAGGAAACCAACCTTGTCGCCGACGATCACCGGGCGGGATGATCGATCGCGCAGCTCGATGGCCGAGCGGCGACTAGGGCAGGCCGTGGTAATCGCCGTGGATCGGGTCGACATGCAACCAGAGATGAAAAAGCGCGATACAATCCCGGGAGCCTATGGTCTCGGATCCGGAGGTCCTCCTCCCTGATTTGCCTCACCTGGCTGTGGAAGATCGGCGCCTGGATCTGGCGAAGGCTTGACTCGCCGTTGGAGCCACCAACTGAGGCGGAGTTAATCACTCCGGCGAAGAGTGAGGGTTCGCGGCGAGGACTTGAAAGTGCTGGATGCCCGTCGCAGGCTGAACAGGAGACGAGGTGGTCTTTCTTATATGGCACGCCACCTCGGGATTGGACACGTGTGAGACGTTGACTGGGAAACCTGGCCACGTCTGGTCGTATTACATGGCGGAATACGTGGCATGGAGGCGGATTCTATTAGGATGGTGACGTGGAGAGATATCATTGAGTGGGAGTGACACGTAAGATAATTTTAACAAAAAATTTGCACACTTACTCCTGTGTGATGAATTAACTGCAGGTTTTGATATTAGTAGAAGACAATATGAGCCTTAGTTTTCAAAAATATAAATCAACAATAAAATCAAAATTTTAGATTTTAAATATTAATTTTCAAGGGGATTTTTGAATTGGGTGCCATAATCTTATGAGAAATAACAATACAGGTGGGACCATGAACGGCCCTGGGCCGGCCCGGCTTGACCAAAACAATTGAAATTGAAGTATCGGCCCACAAGAGAGGGAAAATAGATCCGGAAGCTGAAAAATCTGGACAAAATTGATTGTACAAGCAATCGTGTGGTTCTCATCAGACAGCCCATTAAGTCAAATTCCAGTCTTTCGCTAATTTACTTGCATCCCAAAATACCATACCAAGATTTTAAATCTTACTGATGGAGCCTAATTTATTGTCGATTTTGATATCTGAAGTTTCTCAAAGTCAGATTAAATTTGGGATTAGATATGATTTAGTTGAGACACCCGAAATCAGTTACGATTTAACACAACTCTCTTATATTGTAGCCAACTTAGATGTGGTTTATCGCTAGCCAATAATATCGAGCTCTTTTAGATTTAATATCAAAGGAGGTGCTTTCTACTTCGAATATATTAATCCACAACCTGATCTTTGGGCTCGATTTTTATTGGTTTTGTACTCGGAGAGTCTTACCTCAGCTAGTAGATTTGGGTATCGACTTTTGGTTACTGCGGCTAACGACTTTAGTCTTGACTCATGCTTGATCGGATTTACCGAACCAATCTGTTGACTTAGTCGTATCTCGAATCTAGATTTTTCGGAGAGCCATAATTAAATAAGAATTCATACTAAAAAGTGATTTAGTGAGTCTAATCCTTATATAAATTTATCTCCTACTAGAAGATTTGGATTAATAGGATTCTTATTTGAATTAGTCTTCTACTTTAACCCAAATTCAGTTAGGCCACTTTTATAAATATCCTATTCATCTAAGGGTTTCAGAATACAGTGAGATAGAGAGACATAAACAAAGACTCTTAAAACACCTTATGACAGCTAAATTAATTAGTCTCTTGAGAGTTGGTGATATTGGAGTTTTATCTCCATTATTGTAATATCATATTCTTTCCTATCAATACAATATTCTCCAGATCGCCTTCGCCCGTGGAGTAGGTCATAAACCAAACCACGTAAATATCTTGTGTGATATTTTTTTTCTTTTTTTTCTTCTTTTATATCGTGAATTGTGATGAATATTGGTATTTTGCGCAATAAAGTAATATCAGAGTTTCAGATTCAAAGCTGTGCAAATTCTTAAGACTAAAATTACCATGATGATGTGATTGAATTGAATCACATGTTAGTCTCTCTTAAAAAAAATAAAAAATTGTTAACTTAGTCGTGTCTCGAATTCTAATTTTTCAGAGAGTCATAATTAAATTAAGAAGTGATTTAATGGGTCTAATCCTTCTTTGAACTTGTCTTCTAACAAAAACTAGTAATATGATCCTTATTTGAGTTAATCTCCTACTTTGATTCAAACTCAGTTAGTTCACTTTTATAAATATCCTATTCATTTAAGAATTTCAGAATACAGTAAGATAAAGAGACATAGACCAAACTCTCAAATCGTTTTGTGACACTTAGACCAATTAGTCTCTTATGAGAGTTAGTGATATTAAAATTTCATCTCTATCATTGTAATCTCTCCTTCTTTTTCATCAATATAGTATTATTCAGATCGCCTTCGGCGGTGAAGTAGCTCATAGACCGAATCAAGTAAATCATAGACATTATGAATTATGGTGGACATCAGTATTTCGCACAACAAAGTAGTATCAGTGTTTAGTTTAATATATCAACTATGAAGTTTGATGTAGAAAAATTGAAAAAAAATAAGGGTTTTCTATTTAGCAAGTAAGAGTTCGTGCAATTCTTACTCAACAAGAGTTGAAAAATACATTAGAAGATGTCAAACTTGAAGATATCATAGAAAGTATTTGAGAGAACCAAAAGGCTAGTGCACATAACACTATCATCCTCAATCTCACTGATGAAGTACTATGTCCATTTCTTAATGAAATATCATCTTCAGAACTATGAAAAAAGTTGGAAAAGTAACATATGAGTAAGTCTATTTCAAATTGAGTTTACTTAAAGTAGAAACTTTTCAATTTTTGAATAAAAGAAAGTACGAATATAGTTGATCATCTTAATGCTTTTAATAAACTAGTCTCTCAATTATTAAGCATTAATGTTAAAATTGAAGATGAAGATAAGATAATTATTTTATTATTGTCTCCACCTCATTTTCTTGAGAATTTAAAAATAACTCTCATGTATGGTAAAGATTTAAATTTGATAATATTTCTACTGCTCTTCTATTTAATAAATATTTGAAAAAGATTAAAGGGGATAAGTCACACTCAAAAGCACTAATTGCCATATGTCGTACCAAGGAAAGATCAAAACCAAGTCATTCTAGATCTGAATTCAAAGGAAAAAATTACAGGTACTATAAGAAAATGAGACATGTAATTGAAGAGTGAAGTAAAAAAAGAAAAAGAATTTCAGTCTAAAAAGCAAGCCAAAGAACAAGTGTCAGTTGTTAAAGAGAATTCTGATGATAATTACGATAATGTTCTCTCTATTAGTTCTAATTTTGATTGTTACTATAAACTTAGATTTTTATTCTAGTTGTTCTTCTACATGTGTCCCAGTAAGAATTGATTTGAAAACTACAAGTATTATAATAGTGGTTTAGTTTTGATGAGTAATAATAGTCTATGCAAAATTATCAGAATTAGAATAATCAAAATTAAGATATTTGGTAATATTATTAGGACTCTTACTGACGTTAGACATGTTTCTAATTTGAAAAAGAATTTAATTTTTTTGGGTACCTTGGATTCTACTGGTTGTAAGTATTATACTGAAGGTGGATTTCTTAAGATGCTAAAAGTTCACTGATAGTGATGAAGGACCTAAAAAATAAAAATTTATATTAGTTATTAAGAAAAACCATTGAAGGTAAAACAACAATTTCTCAGGTTTTTTCTGACATAACTTATCTATAGCATATGCATCTTGGTCATATGAGTGAGAGATTTAATTAAGCTCAAGAAAATGTTGAAAAGCCTCAACTCATGCAAATTAGATTTTTCCGAGTATTGTCTCTATGGTAAATAGTCCAAGGTAAAATTTAACACTACTACTCATTGTACTAAATGCTTAATTGATTATATTCATTTTGATGTCTGATGCTCTTCTATTTCATCAAAATCTGGTGCTCATTATTTTATTAATTTTATTGATGATTTTTTTTTTAAAAAGTGTGAATTTATTTTTTGAATCATAAAGCCAAAATATTTTATGTTTTTAAATGGTGGAAAACTTCAGTTGAAAAAAGGACTAGAAAAAAATTAAATATCTCAGAAGATATAATGGTGCAGAGTATAAATCAATAGAGTTTCTCAAAATTTGTGAAGATGAAGATATCAAACACCACTTTACCATCCTAAGAAAATCTCAACAAAATAGTGTGGTTGAAAGAATGAACAAAACTTTATTGGAGAAAGCACATAATATGCTCTGTGTAGTCAATCTTGATAAGAATTTTTGGACAGAAGCAGTCAACACAATGTGTTTTATTGTGAATTGCTTTCCTCATATAGTCATTGATTACAAAACTTCTAAAGAGTTTTGGACTAGTGAACCTGTAAATTATTCTTTTTTTAAAAATTTTTATTGTCCTGCTTATGTGCATATCGTTAAGGATAAGTTCAATGCACATTCCAAAAAGTGTATCTTTATTGGTTATGTTAAAGATATTAAGGGTTATTGTTTGTGAGATTCTACTATTTCTAATATAATTATTGAGAGAAATATAGTATTTGAAGAAAATGTTATATTGAAATTTCTCAAATAAAATCCCAATGATATAATGCAAGTGAAGGTAGAGTATGTAATTTCTTCATAAGGAGATATTCAAGGTATGCTAAACTCTCAAGAGAATTCCAAAAGTCAAGTTAAAATTTTTGAGAAGACTCCATTTCAAAAATATCAAAAACCCAACTGCATCTATTGTATTGTTCGATCTGGGTTGGTTTTTCTTCCCCTGGGACCGTTAACCGTAGTCATTTCCCTTTCTACAATCAAAGATATTCTTTCCCAAACCAACGAGTCAGCATTATTTAGAAATATAAAGTCATATGGAAGGTATAATTTTGAGGATATGGTAACATTTATATTATTTACCGACAATAGTAATCCTTCTTCCTATAAAGAAGCAATGCATGATAAGAATTTTTTTTAATGGTAAGCTATTATGAATGAAGAGATGGACTCTCTTTAAACAAATCATAATTGGGATTTAGTGAAATTACCAGAAAGTAAAAAAATAATTGGTTGCAAGTGAATATTTCGAAAGAAAGGATTTTTCTAAGATAGATGGTATTAAATTCAAAACCCGTTTAGTTGCAAAAGAGTATTCACAAAAAGAAGGCATTGACTTCAATAAAATTTTCTCTCATGTGATTAAATATACATCTAATTCATTTTCTACTTTTTTTAATTACTTTTCATAATCTTAAGTTAGAACAGCTTGATGTTAAAATCGCCTTTCTACATAGAGAATTATAAGAGCAGATTTTTATGCAACAGTTTGAAAGGTTCATCCAAGAAAACAAAAAAATTATGTCTATAAATTAAACAAATTATTTTATGGTTTGAAATAGTCTCCAAGGTAATGGTATAAAAGGTTTAACCATTTTATAATAGGATAGGGTTTTATCCATTGCAAACATGATTGTTGTGTCTATTTTAAAATATATGTTAATAATTCATTTATTATATTGCTTCTTTATGTTGATGATATACTTATTGTTGCTTAAGATATATCTCTACTTAATGATCTAAAACTTAGAATGAAAAAGATATTTGAGATAAAAGATTTAAGTGCTGTAAGGAAGATTCTCAGCATGGTTAGTCGTTACATGACGAATCTAAGAAAAGAGCATTAATAAGTTGTGAAATAGTTATTAAGGCATATCAAAAGTATTTTTAATATTGGTTTATATTTCGACCGAAACACAGTTCAAGAGGCTAAAATTATTGGCTATGTTGATTTAAACTATAATGGAGATCTTGATCGATGATGATCTCTCACCGGTTATCTTTTCACTTTTTGTGGTGGTCTTATAAGTTAGAGGTGTATCTTACAATTAACTATGACATTATGTACAATAAAATCAAAGTATATGACAGCTATAGAAGCAGTCAAAGAAGCTCTATGGTTAAAAAAATTTAGCAAGTGAAGTTGGTTCTTCTCAATGTATACTTCCTATTTTTTGTGTCAGTCAAAGCGCCATACTCCTTGTAAAGAACTAAATATACCACGCAAGATTAAAGCACATAAATATCTGATTTTACTTTATTCGGGTCATTGTTGAAAATTACGAGATTTCTTTATAAAAGATTCATACTTCAAGAAATCCTATAGATATATTGATGAATGTGATTTTAATTGACAAGTTCAAGCTTTGCTTGGACTTTATCAATATTCAGGATTGTTGATCCTGCTCTATGGGCCAATGGTAAAGACATATGTTGAAAATTCAAATTCAAAGAAGAAGAGGACTCGAGCCAAGGTGGAGATTGTTGACTTAATCATATCTTAAATTCGAATTTTCCAGAGGGTCCTAATTAAATTAGGATTAATATCAAGAAGTGATTTAGTAAGCCTAATTCTTCTCTAAATTTATCTCCTACTAGAAAACTTGGATTAATAGAATCCTTATTTGAGTCAGTCTCCTACTTTGACTCAAATTCAGTTATGCCACTTTTATAAATACCCTATTTAGAATACAGTGAAATAGAGAGACATAGACCAAAACCTTCAAAACTCTTGTGACTACTAGACTAATTAGTCTCTTGCGAGGGTTGATAATATTGGAGTTTCGTTTTCATTATTGTAATTTTCTCTTCTTTTTCATCAATACAATATCTTCCTGATTGCCTACGCCTGTGGAGTAGGTTGTAAACCGAATCATATAAATCTCTTGTGTGCTATCTTTCTTTTTTTTTCTTTTTCTTTTACAACATGAATTGTGGTGGATATCAGTATTTTGCACAACACTAATCCTTTTGGTCTATTGTATGATCACAGTTAAAATATTTTTATTTCAATAGAAAGCATAATGAAACAGATTCGAAAATTATTTTAAAATTTTAATATATATTTAAATCGTAAAATATTTGAAATGATTAAAATCGTCAAAAGGAAAATGCCAAATATATATCGATCTTGGTAAATACCAAAATCCATCTCGAAATTAAAAGTTGAAATGTTGATTTTAAGTTTTAGTTCGAGAATCAATTTTAGAATCCATCAAAACCAATATGTTTCAATCAAAACTAATATAGTTTTGATTTTTATCAAATTATTTTATATTTTCTTTGACTATACTTTGATTTTAATTTTAAAAATATTATAAAATTTATAAAAACAAAAAAATGGAAACTTAGAAAATTAATGATAATTTTATCATAATATTATATTATATTTTAATTAATATAAATTAAGTTTGATTCTAATAGTCAATTTTTATATTATTATATAAAAATAGGATAAATAAATAAATTTGAAGAATTTAATAACTAATAAAAAATAAATAAGAAAAAGGAAAAACTTAACTATCTCATTTAGAATTAACTTATAAAATTCATACAATCTATAAGTAATAAAAAAAATTATATTTGATTAAAATACTCAAAAAATAGATTATAAATTATGAGATTCAAACTTAAGTGTGTGTATATATATATATATATATAACCTATCCATCATAGTCAGACTTAACTTATAAAACTAAACTAACATGAAAGTAATAAATAAAATTTATTGCCTAAAATAAACAAAATTAAATTATAAATAAAAATATGTTTTCCTAAAATACCAAAAATTAAATTGTAAATAAAATGTGTTTACCTAAAACAAACTAAAAAAAAAATTTGTAAGTCTTAAGATTCGAACTAGGTCATTTAAAAATGAAAAAAATAACAATCATTTCTAAAATTATATTTTAAAAAATATTACCCAAATAATAAATAAAAAAATTTGATATTGAAATCAATTTTCGGATTATAATTATGATTAATTATTTTCTTGCGATCAAATTGCGGATAGTTTTAATAGTTACATTCGTGTTCAATT
Organism: Trichopus zeylanicus subsp. travancoricus; assembly: GCA_005019695.1. NCBI lineage: Eukaryota > Viridiplantae > Streptophyta > Magnoliopsida > Dioscoreales > Dioscoreaceae > Trichopus > Trichopus zeylanicus. The sequence continues at coordinate 155,079 of RXID01001119.1, read as the reverse complement.
AGATTATACAAAAGGTCAAAGAATTTCTTAGAGGTTTACCAACCACAATTTGTGTTTACTTCTTTAGTTCTTTTAGTTCTTTTACATTGAGCTCCATTGTTTTTTATTGTTGTTTATTTATTTGTTTTTTAGCATTTTTTTTACTTTCGAATTTATTTGATTCATATTTCATCATAAATATAACCTCCATGCTAAAAGCCTAGCTGAAAATGTTGGACTTGAAGAAAAAGTATTTGTAATTTTATTAAAATTATAATGAGTTATTTTTAATTTATAAATAAAATAGAAGAGATTTTGTAAATAATATTCTTATATCTCGAGTTAAAAATTGGAAACCTGATGGCATATCTTTTTTTGCACTAGTAGTGACTTAAATGCAATTTTTTGTTTTTAAAATGCTAAATGCAATTTTAATAATTTATAAGGAGTTATATGTAATTTATCACTATTAGTAAAAAAATCACGTACATTATGTTTAAAATTAATACAGAAAGATTATTATATTCCTATCCTTTAAATTTAAGTGTAGAAATTTTTTGATTTTTAATATTATTTATCATTACTAGCTTGTGAAATTTTTTAAAAAATAATATTCAAAAACTCGAAATTTTTTTGTCCAAAAAAGAGAATAAAATAATTAAAAATAATAAAACTTTTAACAATTAGATGTATAATGATCCTTATCATTAAATCAAAATTTTTTTTAAATAATATTAATTAGAGGGTGATTGGTTGTAAATTCTAACCAGTTTTTGCTAATCATTATAAGAGAGGTAATTTTCTGTAAATTCTCAATAATTTATTTAGTTTCTTGATATTTTTTTAATACAGAAATCCCAAGTTAATTTGTAAACTATAGGGTGTTGTTTGTAAATTATTTTTTTTCTGATGAATTTATAAGGCTCGAAAGTTTGGAGGGAGAAATAGATCAAAGAGGCACCATTTCCTATTCTGCTCTCCTCGTGGTCAATCTCGCTCGAGGCGTCTGGGCCTTCAATGGCGATGTCGGCGGCGAAAATCAGGATGATGGACCGCGCGTACTTCGTCGGGAGGAGCGGGATCCTCTCCTGGATCAACGACACCTTGGAGCTCTCCCTCTCCCGCATTGAAGAGGTAGTGTGAGTATTCCTTTGTAGGGCTTGTCTCCGTTTGATCTTTTTTCATTTTCGTTGATCCCCTGCGGAATGGGATTTTGGATTTTGTACGTGCGTTCCTGGTAGGATTTAAATGACTTAGCTGGGTGAATTTCGTGCTTCAGGAAACGTGATTTAAAAAAAATTGGTGATCTGGAAATTTGGTATTTTTAAAGCCTATCATGAATGAATGTCAAGGTAGATGTATAAAATCACAAATTTATGGGAAGAAATTTTTTCTTTTTTTATGATTTAAAACCAAATCAGGTTCGAACATTCTTATTTAGGATATTGTGCGTTTAGATTTTTCTGACGGATTACTTTGATGGGGTTTCAATAGCCTTAAGGAAAATAGGATATTGCATGTAAATACTGCCGGTTCTAATGAAGTGCAAGGTAAAAACTTTTCGGTTGATATTTAGCTATGAAATCTTGAAAACGTGATTTTTTTTGGCCAGGAATCTCTTATTGCGTGGCATTCTAGGATTGTTCATGTTGAATTCATTTCCCTACATGGCTGTGAATAAGCTTCATGTTTTGTAATTATATCTGTCTGTGATGTATGCAAGTGAGTTGAGATTTGAGAAAACAACTTACATAGGTGTTGAATGAGATTGTAGTGCAAGCAATTGACAATGAATGCAATTTGTAAGTGATTTTACATGTTTAAAATGCAAATATATTTTTTGGCATGGCTTCCTAATTAAAGAAGAACTTTACTTTGTCAATGAGACAAGATTTAAATGTAGTAATTTTACTGCAGGCAGCGTCTGGTGCTGTTCAGTGTCAAATGATTGATATGGTTCATCCTGGAGTTGTTCCTATGCACAGAGTAGATTTTCCTTTTCATTTTTTTCTTTTGTTGAATTCTCTTCTGACTTGGTAGGAGTTCTATTTTTGTGTGGTGTACTCAATTATTACTTTGCTATTAGGTAAATTTTGATGCTAAGTCAGAGTATGACATGATTCAGAATTACAAGATCCTTCAAGAGGCGTTCAGCAAACTGAAAATTGAGAACTGAAAATTGAGAAGGTTTGTTTTGCTGCCCAGTCGACATATTTCTGTACGCAACCAACATTGAAATGAACTATTACAAGAAAAAAAAAATGAAATGAACTTTTTATGAAAATGTTAACCCGAGTACTTCATCAACATAAAAGTGGACATATTTCTGTGTGGATTGGCCTACTTAAGGTCTCCACTGGTCTTGTGGAGCATGCTTTTGTGCCTCATTTGTTGTGTTGTCCATAACACGCCCCCTTTAAGGCAAAACATGCAACTTAAGTGAATCAGTATCATCTTCGTAACAAATGATTTCTTTCAGCATATTGAAGTTAACAAACTAGTTAAAGGACGACCAATGGATAACTTAAGAGTTTTTGCAATGGCTGAAGCACTACTGTGATTCTGTGAATGGTGGAACAATGAATGAGTATGATATTCCACTCTTCTTTTTTATACTTCACAGTTATGTCTATTCTATTATCGGAGAGAAAATACTTGCGCAAAATTCATTTCTCGCAGAAATTATAACCCTATGGAGAGAAGAAGCAAGGGAGGGAAAGACTGGAGTCTGAGGAGTTTTTATAAAGCTTCCAAATCACTGCAACCCAACAACTTACCTACCCATGGCTCTTCAGATGGTCCTGACCTCTATCATTTTGGTTATCATATACCAGGAAGTAATTATACAGGCTAGTGCTTTATTATTTCTATGCTTAGCATCTATCCAATTTCTTGATGCAGGCCTTAAACAAGGAGGAGCATATGTGGCATCTGATGCTGAACACTCTGCAGCTAAGATCCAAGAATTATCTGGGGAGGTATTAAGGCTGGGGAGCTTTCAGTGTTGTTTGACGCAATCAACCAATTACTCTGTTTCTTTCTTCCTTATAAAATCTGAATAGATTTGAAGAAATAGCTTGACAAGAATCTTCTGTTAATATCGGTACTTGAAATGAGTTCTTAATTTTACTAGTTTGATAGTCTTGTATTTTGTTGGCAGTATTGAAAAATAAAATTGACAGAGGAAGTTCTGTCATAATGTATTTTTACACGTTCAGATTACCAAAACCCGAATAAAAAACCAATCTGTTGAAATCAGTTGTCTTTTGTATGCAGATTGCAGATCTGAAGCTCTCTGTGGATAATATGGAAAAGGAAAGAGACTTCTACTTTGCAAAATTATGGGATATTGAAATACTCTGCCAAAGGCCTGAGTTGGAGCATCTGCCGGTATGCTTGTGCCTGTTAAAATTGTCCTTGCATATTTATCTGATGGATTACCAACTAACTTTTTGCATGTTCAGTTCTGAACTGTTCATTGGATCAATTATCAAGTTGTTTATGCTTTGTTTTCCTCTTCGGTTTTTTAATTTCCATATGATTGAAATCTCAAATTGATTCAAGTCATACATCACATTCCTCGATGTAAGTTGAATTAAATGCCTACGCCTGTATCTTTTGCATACCATTGGATTAGGTTATCAACATGTAGGCCTTTTAATCAATGTCATATTCATTTAATGGAAATTCTGATCTGCAACTCTCTAACATGAACCATAGAGGATGAAATATAATCTATGTTGGCAGATTTAACAAGGAATGCTGTCTACTTCATGACTTTTAAATAATCAATCTTTTAAAATTCCCATTATGGACAGTTTATCTTTGTTTCAGCTTTTCTCTGTTACACTAGCAACACATCCATGTCTGATACAAGGTTTCTATGTGAATTAGTGTTGGGATTTACAGCGAAAGATTCACGAATCACCTTATTCTCAGACAATACAAGAAACGAGAAGTAATGTAAGATTAAAAAAAATAACAAGATAAGACACAGTGATATACGTGATTCACCCAAAATCGGGTTACGTTCACGGGAGGCCACTATCAAAAGGCTTTATAAGAGTCTATAAGAAAGATTGCACTCTTTTTTAATTAATCAAACTCTTTCACCAAACTTCGGCAATGTCTCCATCTTCAGAGAGAATCTCCAAAAGAACATCACGAGAAATCACTATAGGAGATCACCGAGAAGCACTAGAAAGATCCACACATGATAGCCGAAATACTCTCTCTTTCTCTTCTTTCTCTTCTTTCTATTCTCTCTATTCTCTCTATTCCTCTCAATATTCTCTCTAGTTCAATTTCAGTACTACCTCCACTAAACCCTATGTATTACTAAAATATTTATAAAACCTTATTGAGTCTGGGTTTTACTCTAATTACAATTATTAATATTACAAATCAATCATAAGTCTGAATCTAACTTTGTATTCCTACTTTAACTCAAATTTTAATTTGAATTCGATATATCCAAAACTCAACAATCTCCACATTGGACATGTCATCATCACGAAACTTCAGCCATCAGCTTTCATCCAGCTTCACCCCCTGAGTTACTAGCTTATTCAGTTAATTGCTAGCCAAATTTTATCCTCCTATTCTTCTCCGCCGTCGTGGCACTGCGCAACTCTAATGTGTAGTCACCATTGCACCATCTTTCGGTCGTTACACCACCTACAAGCGACTCTTCGTCCCTGTCACACAACCTTAACTATCTTACAGCCTCGTTATGCCCCCCTCTTTGTTGCAAGATCAATTCTAATTATATCTGTGTTGCTTCTTATCTCACCGACTTAAGTTCCGCCTTCTGTGCTCGCATGCGTCCTATTCCCGCACTCATTGGTCTTCACCTCCCAGCTACTTGACCATATTGAGTTCTAGTTAAGACGCCCTACTGTACCTCGTCCAAGGCCACTCGCCATTGATCTGAGCTCTAGTTGCCATTGACTGAGAGCCCTACATGGCCCTTCGTCGACCTCTTCCGCTCCGGTTGACTCACGTCCTGTGTGACCCTTTGCCAACCTGCTCTCGCACTCCCTCCCGCTAGTGTTGCTGGTCTGTTCGTGCGCCTCACCTGACTTTCATCTACTTTTGTCATAAGACAAAATTTATCTTACTGTTAAATTTCTCCATCTTGATTATTTACTTCTAAGCTTTGATATCAATTGTTAGGATTCGTAACGGAAGATTTACGAATTATTTTATTTTCAAAAAATACAAGAAACGAAAAGTAATGTAAGATAAAAGAAAATAATAAGGTAAGACATAATGATATATGTGATTTACCCAAAATCGAGTTACGTCCACGGGGGAGCGAAATATGTACTATCAAAAGGCTTTACAAGAATCTATAAGAAAGACTGCATTTTTTCATACTCAACTAAACCCTTTCACTAAGTTTCGGCAATGTCTCTACCTTTAGAGAGAACCTCCAATAGAACACCACTAGGAACCACTATGAAAGACCACTGAGAAACACTAGAAAAACCCACACACGATAACCGATACCCTCTCTTTTTCTCTTCTCTCTATTCTCTCTATTCCTCTCTCTCTATTTCTCTCTAGTTTAATTTCAGCACTATCTCTAGTAAATCTTACGTATTACTAGAATATTTATACACCCTTATTGTATTTAAGTTTTACTCTAATTACAATTCCTAATATTACAAATCAATCATAAGTCTGAATCCAACTTTGTATAACTCAAAGTTTAATTCGAATTTGAGACACATAAAACTCAATAAATTAGTATCTAGCGTCGTCAAATGGTACTCTGTAATTGTGATTTTTGCTTTCGCCTAACAGATGACTAGAGCTACCCAAATGATCCTGTACACTACTGACACCCAAGCCTCTCCACTGGCTGAAGCCCAGAAAATTATCAGCAATTCAGCTCATGATGGTGCAGAAGCTGAGGCTCAGTGAAAAATGGCTCTTCTACATGCTCCGGCTCAAGGGATTGCAAACATAATCATTGCTGAGATAGTTGATTCACCTTGTTAAACGGCACTTGAGCCCCTTTGCATGTGTATCTGATGAAACCAATGTGCTGGTCCTTTCTACCTTGTTTCATCTAGGCATAGTGCTGCTTTACACATTGCAAAGATTAGGCTAACTTTTAAGTTGGAGTCCATCTTTAACCAGGTGTTGGTTCTATTGTCTGCAAGTACAGCACTCACCTGCCTGTTAAGTTGCAGAGGACTGTGAAAGTTGACTAGTCCTACTTCCAACCCCCACTGACTTGCCCAAATGCATCCTTACAGAAAAAGAGAAAAAGAAGCAATGTAATGTGCATGACTCTACATCAAAGCGTCCCCCTTCAAACAGGAAAAAGGTAGCTGATTTCTATGCCTACAGAGATATACAATCTAGAATGACTCCAACTAGTAACAAACTACTTGCTTTGAGCTGGCTATATATTGTTGCACAAAGTGATTTAATTGCAAAATTTAATCCACGAGCTACAAAGATGAAAAAAAAAGTAAAAAAACCCTACAAAATTCTCGAGATAACAACTTTTGCTCAAAAAGGAAAGTAAAAACAGAAGAAAGCAATTTATGGGTGCAAAACCCAGTCAAGAATTGGAAAACTGGATGTAAGCTACAAGAACCAAAATAAAACAATAAAAAGATGTAAAACAGCTAGTCGGAATCCAGAACTGCATCAACAATATCTGGTAATGAATCATCAGAGTCCGAGTCATAATCGTCCAATTTTATCGTGCCCTTTCCCTCCCTAGATATGCTAAAGCTTTTGTAAATATTACTCACCTTCTTGTCATGGTCTGTGACAATAGTTGACAACTTCTGCTCTTTGTTTCTCACCTCCTCGTTCCTGTTAGAGATGTCACCAACTAAGCTCGTAGAAGCATTGATATCCTTGCACAGATCAGAGGCATTGTTAGGAACAGAATCTCCCTGCGAGGCAGCTCTCTCATTGTTCTGGCTAACGGCCCCAGTAGGTATCGTAGAATCATTTAATGCTGGTTTTGGCTTCTCAGGTAAAACCGTTGTTGCTTCCGCCTCAACACTATGGGTGTCTTTGGTTCGCTGACAATGGGAGAAGTGAGAGAAATGAGAAATCTCTGGAAGTGGAGGAGTTCTACAAGTTCTGTTGTTTGCTTATATTTGTGTGAAAGTATAAAATTCACCCAATTCCTCGTTTCTAGTGTTTGATTTCATTAAATTTTGGGGTATTTACCTATAAACTCTTAAGATTTATTTTATTTATCAAAACCCCTTTACAATTTCAGTATTTAATTACACCCACATTTTTTTCAAATTTATTACCTACAATCCTTTATTGTTATTTAATTAATTTTTTTTAAAAAATTCTATTTTTACCCTCTATAATTTTACACCTCAACCCTTTAAAATTATGGTGTTTATTTGAATTTGATTTTCTAAGAAAGTAAAAATATGGTGAATCTATGTAAAATTACCCCTTATTATAATTTATAAATAAATTTTTTTATTTAATTTATAAATCTACTAAAAAGAATATAGTATTTATGCAATACAATTTGTAGTTTATAATTTAAAAAATATAATGTAAAAATTATAATTTAAAAATTAAATTAAATGTCATGTGAATTAATCACGCAAATATATTATTTAAATGGTATGTATATAAGTTAAATATATTCTTAACAATTGCTTTTTTGGAAAAAAAAATGCATAATTTCCCTTTAAATGGCGAAATAACCTATATTCTTACAACATGATATGTTTATATTAAGCCAAATTCAAAAATTAAAATTTTTATGCTGTAATATCCACAACTTGTATTATGTATTACAAATAAAATTATTAGTCGAAATATTATACAATTCACACACTGTTCAATACTAATATAATAGTTTTAAAAGAGAAATGATAATTAAAATAGAGTGAAGTACAACATAAAAACATTATTATCATTATTATTATTTACTCCTCAGGGAGGTCTTGATTCCTTTTCATACATGCATCAGCTCGCAACTCATTCACCACTCTGAGCGGAAAAAACTGATGCCACCAACAAATGTGGTATTGATATTTCTGATAGATGCACATGACTTAAAAGTATAAAAAGATTAAATATTGATATAACATCGTCAAGTGGACAACTTTCAAAGATCAATAATAGGCACAAGTATAAAACGTGTGACAATTAGATTATTTACCGAGTATCCTTGCATCACTCCACAGTATTTTCCATTCATTCCACAGAATTGGGAGAATATAGATTGAGTGATTGTTTACTCTCAGGAATTAGATTATATAATGACATCAAAAAATTTAGAATCACAAATAAGAAAACACTGCACTGATCGAGAAGTTCAGGCAATGCAGTTCATATATAAGATCACAGTGTTTGTATTTCATGGCTAGTTTCACTCAGTTGTCTGTATTAAGATAAGCTACCTAAACTCAAAATGCTCAAATCAACACAAAGCTTAGCAAGATAAACAGAAAATTAGTGACCGCAACCTATTGAAACCACCATACCCTATAGAAAGACAAACAATTCTGTAAAGAAAATAAAAAAACAATGCAGCAAAACAAACAATATATAAGAAACCAAAGAACGCATACCGTTGCAAGAACAAGTGCAACGCCGGCCGCATAGATGATCCACCGCTCGCCAGCCACCAACATCCACATCCACATCCGCCTGATCGCATCAATCACGAAGATAGAATTCTTCTTCCTCTCCCTTCTCGACGCTTCCTCTTTGTCTTCAAGCCTCCACCAGCTTCCCCCAGGCAACAAGGCGCGAAGCCTCTCGACAAGCCCCATCTCGCCCCCTTCCGCGCCAGAGTCCCCGACTCTGCCAATGTCTTCCTGGAAAGAGATTTCATTGACAGATGTCGATGGGGAAGAGGCCCTGGGATGGGGGGGCAGCACAACAGATGCGGTGAAGGCGAGGAGAAGAGATGCGTTTCGTAGCACTTAGGAGATGAGAGTGGCGCGGTGGTTGTTGTCGCCGGAGGAGGAAGAGATGGAGAGATGGGATCTCGCCGACAACGAGAGCCATCGGAGACCCTCGACGACAAGGCAGACGGAGTAGCTCCTGGCGACGACGGCGCGCTATATCCGCAACTTCTTGGAGTCCTAGATGTACGGATCCAGGGGCTTGATGACTTCCTCGCTCTTCAGAGCCACCGGTCTGGATCCGAAGACGTCGAGATACGGGAACCACCTGCCGGAGGCTGGGGATCACTGGCAATCCATCTTCAAGAGGCGCTCAATGCCGTCGCCGGCGGTGAGGAGCTGCTCCGCGGTGTCAGAGGGAGGGCTTATCAACGTCTGCGGTGAAGAACAGAGCGAGCGAAACCCTCGCGAGTTCCGACTAGCTCGGGGCGTTTGGGCCAATTCTGATTTGAAACGAAGAGAATTGTCGATTGGACTAAAGTTAAGAATCAATTCCGTTAAATTTCGATGTTTAAATTGAAAATAAAAATTAATTATTTTTAAATAAGTAAAATTATTATTTTATTTTATTTTTTAAAAAATAAATATTTAATAAATAAATTAATAAAAACATATTTTTGTGGTTAACAATATATTTATATTAAAAAAATAATTTTTAAATATTTACTCAATCAATAAAAATGTTTAAAATTAGAAATTAATAATTTATAAGCATTAATATTTACAAAAATATATAAAAAATTAATAAGTAAAGGAAAAAAATTTATATGATTTTAAATAAAAAATTTAGTTTATTTAGTTTATCTTTTCCTCTCCTCTTTATTAATCTTTTGGGTAAATATTTGTAACAGTGGTCAGTGATGATTTTGCTTATTGGAAGACGACTATATCCAATTGTTCACTCGTCAAGAATGGATAACAACCAGAAGATAGTCAATTAACAACCTCACAGATAACTTATATGTGCATCTAACCTCACCTATCTTGCAAGCTCATGCAACAACATTACAACCTCACTCCCTTTTGTGATGCAATGCCTTATAGTTTTGAAAACAAGGAACATACCATAGCAAGAAGAGCATCCAGTGCTCTTAGGGCTTGTTCATTTCATGAGATTTGAAAGTTAAGACTTAAAATCTCATATCAATAAAATTTAGTATTTGTTATCCAAAATTTTTAAATTTTAATAATTGTAGAATTTACTAGTCCTTCAAAATTGATTGGATTTCAAAATTTCAAATTTGAGAATCCACGTGAAATCACATGCTAAATTATAAAGTTTGTATCATATTATCTCAAATATCTTTTTCACCATCATCCAACTCTTTGTATCCACTTTGTGGTTGTTTGTTAAAATTTCTGCTAGTGTATTTATATTTCTCATTATTGGCACCAACACCCATTTGATATTGAATGAATTTTGGAGTAGTTCTGCAATTTTTCAAATTTTGTTGGTATTTATTTCATGAATACAAAGTCAAATTTTTTAACTAGACAATTAGTTTAACATTATAAGTAAAAATTTCTTGAGAGAAAATTTACCTTTATTTTTTAAAAATTTAAATTTTTTTATTAGTGATATTTACTAGTGGTATATATCCAAATTTCTATTTATTAATATGAAGCAATTCTTATTGTACAATCTAACAGTCAGATGCAAATGCTAGCTTGAAAATTTTAATTTGAGATATATTTTTCTTTGCAGATTGATAATATGTTAGATCCATTAATTAATTATCATTCTTATTTTTATAATAATATTATTTTAGGGATTTTTTTCTAAGTTTAATAAGATCAAATGATATTAAGTTTATTTGAAATATGTATCTTTGAGAATAATTCACACATATTTAAATTTATTGGTTTTGTGATGCTCTTTATATCTCTTTTTAAAGAGAATTTTGTTAAATCATTTCAATCTTAATTCAGGCTACATAAATGGAGAACTATTCCTGAACAATTTATAGTTTGAATATGAAAAGATAAACATAATTTTCACAAATAAATTTGATAGAAATAAAATTATTAATATGATTTTTTATCTTTCTCTTGGAAAAAGATTATATTTTTTTATAAAAATTATAATGAGAAAAAGCTTTGTCCCCTCCATTTCCTACTACACTCAATTGCTGGACTAGATGTTCATTTATGGTGGAAAATTTCACCTTGCTCATGAATTCTTCATGCAAAAATGGTCATCCTTCACCTTTTCATGAAATCCAATACTTATTCCAATGTTTGTTGGGAGTAAAGTTTCTCTAGTCACAATAAGTGGCGTGCTTGCTAATAGCTCATGCTCTAGATTCAATCTCAAGGCATGCGAGGAAGATGTAGTTTTATAACATTGAAATAACATTGTTTTTAGATAATATCATTCATCTCTCTATATGCATTAATAGTGAAACTTACATCAAGAATATATGGTGACTTGAATAGCTTCATTCAAATCAGTTTTTACTTAGTCAATTTAAAATTTGTATTATCTTTTATATTTCTTTTTCCTCTAGTATATATCTAATGGAGAATAAATTTTCTAACTCATATTTTTCCATCAATTATATGGTGAAGTAGATAGTGGCATAATAAAATTAACTGTTGGTGTAATCTATTATTAAGATATCAAAATTTGGTATTATTTAATACAATATTTTATTTATTAATATCATATAAAATAAAATATTATATAAATTTATAGTGGGATAATCTCTTCACACAAATTCTGTAATAACCATATCATAAAATTCTAATCAAATAAACACAAAATTTATAAATTTAACAAAACAAACCCAGGATTTAAAAATTTTGTATTTACATATTTTATAAAACAAACAAATTATTAAAATTTTAAAATTCCACAATATTAAAATCTTTATAATTTTAAATTCTCATAAAACAAACAGAACCTTAATGCAGCTATTTTAAATACAAGAGGACTTGTTGGTATTTTACCAATTGCCTGAACTTCCACATCGAACTCACTTATATCCTCTATTATAGCTCCAAAAGTGAGTTTCCTTTTCTTATGATTTTGCTGAATTGAAGTGTTGTTGACCTTGTTTGAGGGATTCATGTTGGAAGCTAAGAGGTTCCCAATATAATCACTCAGATAAATAAACATATTGCTAATTATTTCCTGAGTAAAGGTGTATTTGGATAGGTGTTAACTTTAAAAAATGTTTAAAAAGTAGAAGTGATAAAAGTAAAATATGGTAGAAATGACGAAAATATAACCTTAGTCGTTTGGATAATTTTTGATATAGAAATGGAATAAGAAAGAATTTCATGAGTTCCGTGACTTCGGTTATTTGGATTATGAGATCTAAAGTAGGAAGTATGACTTCGGTCGTTTGAATAACGTGATACGTAAAAGTGAAAAAGTGATTTAGTAATTATGTTAATAAAAAAATATACTATTTATTAATTAATATGGCTTATACATTTTCAATTTTGAAAATTAATTATAATTATCAGAATATTCAATTATAATATTTTTAATAATTAGTATAAAAAATATTTACTAAATAAATAAAAATAAGATAATTAAGATAATAAAAAGTATTAACATACTTAGAAAAATAAAAATAATATATAACTAACTAATTATACTTAAGATAATTAGGATAATTACGGTGAAAATAAGATTTATAATATTAAGTAAATATAATATGCCACAAATAAATTAAAAATTTTTGATATTAAGGCTACTATAATATTAATATTATTTAATTAAAATAATTTTAGATATTTTACAAATTAAAGAGTACAACAGTTATTTTTAAAATTTCCAACGATTATTTTTGTGAAAACTTCAAACGATTATTTTTAAAGTCTAATGACTTTTTTTAGAAAACCCATTGTATATGTTTTTAAAACGTTCAATGATTTTATTTTTTAATGTCATAAAAAGGATGTATGTAATAGAAAATAAATTAAATAACAATGAGTCAGGATATAAATTTAAGTTTTCAAAATCATGTTTCGACAGAAATCAATCCATTGAGATACAAACAAAACCAACCTTGTAAAATTTGGACTTGGACAAATTGATAACAAAGAGGAGAGATTTTATTGATATTTTTTATAGGAAGCATGCAATTTATTCATAAAATAAACATATTTTGGAATTAGAATGCAAAAACACAAAAATACCTTGCATCTCTCTTGCTAGTTAATGTGCAAAACAAGGAGGGAACGATCCCAACCACAAGATCGGCAACATGATCATTGGCCTCACCAAAAATATGGTTGCCGAGTAGGAGGGAGCTTAGGACATTGTGATTGAAGTGGAGGACGAGGTAGGAGTTGAGATCTTGGAGATTTTGCTGTCATTGACTATGGTGATCCTATGTCGGGAGTTGGTGGCCAACGATAAAGGAAATAATGGGGTAGATGAAGTCATTTGGTGGCCGATTACGAGAGCTACATAGGAGGCAAGATCCAAGAACTAGAGCTATTCGAAGTCGTAGAAACACAACTTCAACCCCAACAACTTCCACCCCAACGAAGTGGGAGAAGTGGAAGGAGTAGAACCCACCTGCTTCTCTTTCAAAAGTACAATTTCCACACCAAACCATGCAAAAGTCACCGAAGTGGATGCTAGTTCACTTTCTTATCCATATAGAAATAACACTTCAACCACTTTTAGAAGTGAATTCCATCCAAACAATAGAAGTGACAAAAATGGCCTCACTTCCGCCACTTCCAAAAGTCAAGAGCAATCCAAACAACACCTAAGGTAGAGTGCCATCCCTGATCAAGACCCAACCCCCAACGCTGCAAATTAGTAATCACATCAACATAACAACAAAGAGAAGATGCTATTCTTTGGGAAACCATAATAGGACATAGGGTTTATGAAGAACAACCATCTCAAGATGCATTTCAAACCTATTTTGGTTATATCAATGTTATCAAGATTTCCATGCTACAGGAGCTACAGAAAAAAATGAATAATTGGTGGTGCAAGCACTTCTTATTAAAAACTAGAAAGAGAATATCCTTGATGTTTCTTTTCTCCAACAGTTTTTCCATCTTCAGAGATGTGTACAACACTAAATTTGTGTCAATCGGAGAACCAATCATGTAAAATGCAGAGGCAGCAGAGAATTTCATATACTAGAGCTAACAAGGGTAGTTGCATTTGTACATCATAAATTGAGAGATAAAGCTGACAGTTAGGGTCTCAATAAAAAACACAAAGAAAAAGGAAAAATGAAACTACAGCCAATCCATGGATTACAGTAAAAAGTGGTAGATAAAGACTCGGTAAAGTGACCCATAATCAGTGGATGACCTCCTGAGTAGCTGTTGCAAATAGTGAGATGGGATGGTTTGACAGAATATAGATTCCAGATATGTAATAAGTTGCATAAAAAAACTTGTAAATGCAAACTGGCTACATTATTTAGGAAAGGAATAAAAAAGGTTAAGATAACTAAAAAAATAGAGCTGCCAACAGTTGCTGCGACCTTGCCACCAAGTTTGTTCTGAATAATGGCTTCAATGCTATCATGACTTGTTTAAAGCAGTCTGAATATATGACAAATTTGAATGCCACCAAGGAAACAACGATAATCTTGTCCGAGCTTGCGCACATGGGTGGACACATAAAGATAACAAAAAAAAAGGTTTAAGAAGAATTCCTTACCAGCACCCATAGCGATCAGCAAAATCTGAACAATGGAATAAAGTTTTATCCTTATACAAGACAACACAGATCTCTTGAAATACTCTGTTGGGAGTTGCACAACATAAGCAGCATGTGGCTTGACTGCACATACAACAGCTAGTACAATTAGTGGAAAAAATCCTTCAGAAATGAAATTCAGTAACAGATCAAATATATAAAAGTGAGTTGATAACATAAGCAAAGACAATATTTATATTGGTAGATGAGCTTCAGTATAATGCTGAATATAACGTATAATACGACTTTAGCAAACAATAATGGAAGTGAATATACAAGGACATTAAAAAACAAAAGTTGTAACCATGCATAACACAAAATAATCCCAGGAAAGACGATTTCAGAGACAAGAACAAAGAATCTTCCCAAAAATCATCTTCTTTTTTAGTTGAATTGTCCCAAAAATAATCATCACTGAAAAAAACATCCTTGAAACAACAGTAGAAGACGCAACCTTCCTACTCCTTTAATTATTGCATTAAGAAGATCCAAGGTATCCAAATGCAAGGCCAGAAGCTCAGAACAAAGAAGCTCTTGATGCGTGACAGTGGGAAATGCTATATAAACTTTCATGCAGTGAACCATCAAGTATATGTATTATCCCAACCAGTGCTAATAATGAATGAACAGGAACAACTACCTATTAATAGAAAATTAGTGCCATCAAAACTTGGAAAATCCAACCACTAGGGATATGAAAGTTCAGAAGCAGAGAGAAAGTGGGGAATATCCAGTACCTGGATAGAATAAGGACTGGTGAGCATCTTACAGCAACAATACATAAGGGTAGACACTCTGATGACCAGCAATTCATGAAGCCTTTTTGCAGCACACTCAGATGCACCTTTTATCAGTGACTAACCTCCCAAGAGAGGAGGTGGATCCTTTCCTGGAGAAACTAATAGTTGCATGATCTCAGTGCTTTTTGTTTCTACAGTGAAATGGTGTTACTCCTAAATACAAATCAGGCAGATCATATATCTGAGCAAGAGCCTCCTATACCTTCCTCAAGCACTTGAAATGCATCATTCAGAAGCATATTTATTGACACTAAAATCTTCTGCAACATTCAAGACCAGCCATCCTGATAGCCTCTCACATTTGGAAGCAATGTTAAACAGCATGCAACTTTCTGAAAACAGATTAGCATAACAAAGGACGAGTTAAGCAAACAAAACAACATCATCAACTAGGACAATTTAGTTTCTAAGAAGGTATCATTTGAACATCAGGTAGAAGGAGAATGACCTAACGTTGCACCTTTGATAAATCTCTGCTGCATTTTCCTGACATAACTTTTGCAACCAAAGTAGCTTCAACCTGCCAAACATCATGCATCAAGTTATAGTCCAAACTACAGAAAAGGGCTCATTAAAAGAAAAAAAAATTAAATTCTGAATCGGAAGCCTCCAGCATAAGTGGCATTAACTTCTCACTGATCCTAACAATCAGGAAAACTCCCATTCATCAATTTCTGGTTTCTCAACTTCTAAATCAGTGACAAAAAAATTCCCCTGCTCTCTAAAAACTATCCAGCATAGTCAAATGCCATCTTTTTCCTCAGATCAAATTATAAGAGGTTGATTTGAACAGAACAGAAACTCCCCACCCACAACCCCACACACCCCCACACCCACCCACCCCTTCCTTTGACTTTTCTCCTCCCCAAAAAAGCAAACTTCAAAGGATGGTCAATGTTGCACAAATCATTGCATCACCTCTAACATTAATCCACAATTTTCACAACTAACTAAAACAGAAAACAAGGTGACACCTTTACCAATTTGATGTATGTTTATTGTACATATTTATGGAATTACAGCAACATGGCATCAAGAAATTAAAGAATGGGCTAGGCATTTTGCCTTGCATCAATAACAAGCCAAAATAAAGCACATGCTCTTACTGTATCATAGTGTCACAGGAAAGAAGGCAGAAAGAAGGCTATGAGCCTACATAATAGATCAACTGCACCTTCCTGCAGATGTTATCAGTGCAGTGACAAGTGAATTATAATAATCAGCACAGTTAATGAATAAAGAGAATTCCAGTATAAATGATACCAACCAATACAGATCTGCTGTCATCTTCGTTGAGCAACTGGAGAAGTGGCTGAGCAAGCTTCCCAGCAAGAGATGTTGCATCTTTCTTGACATTTGAGAAGGAACCCAACCTTACATCACAAAATAAGGAAGAACAAACGTATTAACTCCTTAAAACACACAAAACGGTAATAGAATAACTCAATGCCTCTTCTGCAAAGAAATACTGAATATGGATGGTTGATAAAATGATAATTTGATTAGAGGTGCTTGGATGTTGGAAAAAGACAGGTCATACTAAGGATCAAGCTCCAGTTAGGCCTATTACATGCCACATCATGATAAAGTTTACCTGAGTTTTATTTTCTTCTTCGAAAAACACCCATTAGGAACAAATATTCAAGATATTTGAAAAATTATATTACAAAGAAAACCTCCAAATGTGACTCAACCCAAGAAACTTTGATTCTAAAGTGCATTTGATTCAACTACATACATTCTTTCCATATGTACTTGTTGTAAATTACCTAGAGCTTTATGTGCCCTCAACTTTCTTTTTGGTAAGTTTATGTGCCCTAAACTTCAAATACAAACTACATGACACAATGTCCAATCAATTGGGTTATCAGCTGTGATGCTTACAGACATATCTGAATATGTTGCAGAAGTAAAACTGTTTGAACAAAGTAAAACAGCTGAGTTAGTTACGGCATGAGAGGAAAACCTTGTGAATAGATCAGCCAGGGAAGCAATTGAAGCCACTTTAACAAACTGCGAGCTAGATGATGGCTGCTTATGAAAAAGCAAACACGAAAGGAATCAGAAAACTGGATAAAGCCATGCGATAGTACTATTTCTTTTGGAGGCAAAAGAAAATGTGAAAAACTAACAGAGTTTGAGAATATGTCGCACAAAAATTTCTGAAAGAAACAAAAAAAGTTGTTTCTAAGATAATATCTTATATGCAGTACCTGGATATTCATCAAAAGCTTTTGGAACCAGAGCGAGTATGATGAAATGAAGTGTTCCCAGCTGCATTCTTCACAGGTAACACCTAGCAAGCAAGTGCCTGCCCAACACTTATCTGGCTAAATAATTCAAAGAAAAACATAGCAATGCTCATAACATCCAAGAAACCGTCTTAGAAGATGAAAGCAAAACTTTCTAACACTTATCTTGCACTAAATGAGATCAGGAAACCAGAGAAGCCCCAAAAGAATCAAATTTCTGACAAAAAATAGGTCTTTTAAACCAGTTCCCAGCTATTAAGCTCAGATGCATTGATTACCAAACGAAATAAACCAAACATTCAGCAAATCAATCACACGACAAACTAGAAATAGCGAGATGGAGCTCTGGGTTAGTACAATTTTGCTGGAGACCAAGGAGAGGAGCCGATCAACCCACTCATCCAGCGCGGATCTCCAAGCGTCCATGAGCTTCGGGTCAGCTTCGGCGCCGGGAAGGCGCTCGGAGAGCAGACCGTGGGTCTTCACGTCGGTGAGGACAGCGGCGAGCTCGGCGGGAGACGGTGAAGGCCGCTTCTCGTCGGGGAGGCGGTCACGAATGAGCGATCGGAGAAGGCGTGGCTTAAGCTTTGGGAAACGAGGTAGCCCGCAGCCGCCATTGGAGCCGAGTAAACGAGGAATGAGAAGAAGGAGCGAGCCCTGCGGTTTTTGCAGGGGTTCCTGAATCTTCTGATGGGTCGGATTTGGGATCTGATCTGGCCATAATGAACTAAACCAAAACCGAACCAAGCGGTTTGAACTGCAATCTCGTGATTGGATAGGACTTTCTCGAGATCCTCCTAAGGCCTAGACTCGAGGCATCCATTACCGAGCCATCCAGATGCGCATCGTCTCCAGATCTACGGTTAAAATCCTCATCTGTTCTTTGCCTTCCGTCCTCTTCTCCGTGCCCTAACACCTCCTCCCTCGCTCGAATTTCCTCTTTCAATCCCTACGTAATTCTCGATAATCCTCGCAATCGATCAAAAATACAATCTCTGCCGAAATCCATCATGAAAGGTATGATATGATTTTTTTCGAATTTTTTGTTTTTTAAAATCTCGAGATTGGCATTATTTTATCTGATCACTTGGTGATCGTGAAAGCGAGCGATCAACCAAAAAGTTATGATTTTAGCGTAATAATGGGAGGTTTTTTTTAATGTTTTTCTGAATTTTTTCGTGGGTTTTAGTGAGAAAGAGGAAGAGGAATTCGGAGTCGGGGTCGCCAGAAGGCTCCGCTGCAGAACTCTCCGACTTGGAGCTATCCGGTGAGTTCAAGGAGCAAGATGGTCCATTGCAGGCTGCCGACTCTGGTCATCAGCTGGAGTTTGTCGGCTTTGCATCGAATGGCACCGAGATTGAGAAAAGTGCCTCTTTCGGAGTTGATGTTGATGCTATGGTTGAAGTTGAAGTAACTGGCATAACTGGCAGTGTTGAGAAGGATGGTCGCTCCTCGGAAGCTCATTCTTGTCCTCCTGTTGGCAGCGAGAGCAATGAGAGTGACGAGAAGGAAGGTGAAACCTGGGAGCTGTTTGCTTCTGATGGTTCTATGGTTGCGTTGGAGCAAACCCAGGAGAAGAGTGATTGTTTGGAAGGTTCCAATAGTTCTATTGTTGCCATTCAGATTGCTGAGGAGGGGGATGGTTCATTGGCACCTGAGATTAATGCTATTTTTGTAAGCCATAATAGCGAGCATAATGATAGATGTGTGATTTTCTCAAGTAAAAACGAGGAGAAGGATCATTGTTTGGAAGCTGCGGATTGTTCTTTTGTTCCCATCGAGAGTGGCAAGGAGAAGGATGGTTCTTTGGCACACAGGGTTGATGCTGTTTTCATCAACAAGAGAAGCAAGCAACAAGATGGCCCTTTAGCAGCTGCTGGTGAGGCTGTGACTGGCATTCAGAGCACTCAGAGAGTGGATGGTTCTTTATCAGTAGCTGTGGAAGCTATGATTTCTATGGAAACAACAGAGGAAAAGGATATTTTGCTGGAGGTTGTTGGGGATTCAATCATGAGCATTGAGGATGCAGATAAAACTTTATTGGAAAATGTTGGTGATTGCTCTGTCCTTGCTGGTCCAAAAAAGCCTCCTGTTCCAAGGTCATCGAGTTACCATGGGGTGACTAAGTGAGTGAGAGAACAATCTATAGCTTCCTCTTCTTTCAGAGATTTTTACAAGTTTTGATTATTGAAATTAAGATATGAAAGATGGAACTTACTTTACTTGGTGGTTTAGGAAACATTGGCTCATCACACATATTTTTATTTCTCTAAGGCAAATTGTTTGAATAATGAGATTACAAGTAACTTTTGGATGAATGATGTGACATTGGTTTTACAGGCATAGGTGGAGTGGGAAGTTTGAGGCTCATTTGTGGGATGGCACCATCAATATTGAGAGCCGAAGGCGCAAAGGAAAGCAAGGTATATCTTCTTCCAGAAAAAGAAAGTACTTTCTCTCTGTAAATCCCTTCTAATGTGTCGCTTCTCAAGTGATAATGTTATGTAATAGTTTGTTTACACATGATGACTTGAGGTTACAAAAACATCATAAAGTTGGTAGGGTGCATGCATAGGTGCCAAAAGCAGTAATGCATTGGAAGCTCAATTTTTCTGTAGAGCTTTGCAAAAGAAAAGGACCCATTGTTGGCATTGCCACGGTAATCGCAAAAAGCGAGTTTTGAAAGATGTTCTAGGATTCTTGGATGACTATTGTGATCATCAGCTTCTTTTTCCCTTGTGATGTATTATTGTCTGCTGGATATGTTGGTTAAACTGAAGCTTGTTTATGCTTGAACATGGGCAAATTTCTGCACATGGTTTTTTCTAATACATGGTCTTGAAATGAGTAAATTTCTTCCCTTCTTCCTAGTCTTATTCAAGATATTTAATCTCTACTTCAAACAAGCAACTTCAGTATAATAGCCCCAAATTCATTGTACTAGTTCTGCTCTATAATGCTGTAGGGATTTGGGTGTCAGAACTTCTTAAGCAGACATGATTTTTGCCCTTTTTGAATTTTCCATTTAGAGCTATGATGTTTCCAATTTGTAATTCAACCTCATGCTTAGTTGTTGACTTTTCTATTTTTTCATGAAATGATAATCCCAAGTATACTCCGAGTTGCTCTGTCTGACATTATTTGACTTTGCCTTGGATTTCTAGCCAATCAACATTGTCTGCTTGTCATATGATACTTGAATGATCTTACTATGGTCTAAGACAAGCATAAAATGTTTTCTGTTGCTTATCATTTTACCATTCTGTTGTTTTTTTACACACCTTGGTTTAACATTTGCTGCTTTTGCCTGTGGATCCTCCTACAACGGCACATCAGTCTATTTAGGTAAAGTCAATCTATTTCCAGCTAGTTAAAGTAGGTTCTTCAATTTGGGCTAGACGGGGACCATGTCTTACAGTTTTTTGGGTATCTCATGCAGGAGGTTATGACTCTGAGCAAGATGCTGCCAGGGCATATGACCTTGCTGCCCTTAAATATTGGGGTCCAAACCCAAACACAAAATTAAATTTTCCTGTGAGTTTACTGCCCACAATCTGGTTTATGCATATCATTTTTTCCAATCTATTAAAGTTGTTTTACTGGTTCTCCTATTCATATTCCAAGTTCTCAGTAGTAACTCTATGATTACTGGTCCTGTGCAGGTTTCAGAATATGAGAAAGAACTTGAAGAAATGAAGAGCATGTCTCAGGATGAATGGGTTCAATGTCTTAGAAGGTATACTTATGTTTCCAGGCATTGTTATTGACTTCACAATAACTTGCATGTCTGAATGTCTGAACTCGTGTCTCAGGCGAAGTAGAAGTTTCTCGAGAGGAATTTCTACCTACAGGGGAGTGACGAGGTGGCCACTTCTTTTTAATCTGGTTAATATATAAGTGAAGCATCATTGGAATCAGAACTAACAAAAAGTTTTTTTCTGGAGTGCAGACGAGGAAAAGATGGGAAATGGCAAGCTCGTTTAGGCTCAGTTGCAGGCACCAGAGCTATATTCCTTGGAGCCTTTGGTAAGTTAACCCCATTCTGCAACTATGTTTGTTTGGCTCCAAACCCAATAAACCCTTAAACTTCTGGTGTTCTTTATGAAATTAGATACAGAGGAAGAAGCTGCAATTGCTTATGACATTGGCCTCATCAAGCTACGTGGGCTGAACGCGATAACCAACTTTGACATCAGTAACTACGCTGACCTTCTTGATGAGAGGTGATGGCAAGGGAAAGGATAAAATGCGTTCAATTTTGCTTGTTCATATGATCTTATCACTTAAAATGAGCAAAATAAGGGGTCTCTCGATGGACTTAGTTTTTTGTAAAAGGTCTCCTATTTTACAGCCAAGGAGATCTCACTTTTGTATGATAGAGCTTGTTCTTGAAACATTTGGGGCGCATTTGTAGTCAATTACTGATGCTCCATTTTCAAATGTACTAGATGGCTGCCACTGAGGTTATATTCATTGTGACAAGGGAATGACATCTACTGAAAATTAAATGTTATTGCAGAAATAATTTTATGAGAATTATTTGGTGCTTAGCTTTCGGTTCAAATTTTAGTTTGCCAGTTGCAATGTTTAGCAAAAAAATAGATGCCAGTTCTAGATGCTAAAAGCTCATTTTGGAAGAAAAGTTTTTGACATTGCTTGGATTTTTAGTTTTGTATAAATAGCAAAATGGTCATTGCACATGGTGGATTTTCAGATTATGTATTTGAACTGTACAATTGCCAAATGTTGTATACGAAAAGGATTTTTAATGTATAATCTAATTAAAGTTAATGGATGCTCAGAATAGCGTAGATTCAGATTTAGGACTCTCTTGCTGCAGAGGAACAAGGTCTCTTGCTGCAGAGGAACAAGGTTACGGCTACAAGTAGAATATGAATTCACCAAACCCAATTTTTCGGGATTTTTTTGCTTATTCGGAAAGAATCAAATGCCATATTCTTATGTGGCTGATGCCACTAATCGATAAGCTATTCCAACATTTTAAAACAATAGTATATTTTTCTTGGCTGGAGTAAAAAGGTAGGGACTCATTTGGATTGTGAACAAGAGGTTTTCATCAACATTCTCTCTACTAAAGCTAACCATATCTAAATACGGCCACACAAATTCAGGAAATATATAGTTAAATTTTCATCATAATTCACTGTTCGCTCAACTAGTTAATCACGATTTTCACACAATCTTTCCAAACAGGCCTTATTATATTTAGCTTGTTCATCACAAGGATTCTATATAAAAAACACGCCCTGTTCTGGTAATGGAGAAAAGAGCATACCTGTAGGAGTAACCATGGGCGAGGAACATGGTAAAGATGAACCATAGTTCTGATGGAATAACATTTTCATACTTCTGGATTCAAAGCATCTCAAACTGACAAAAGAAATCAGAAGCCATGGAAGAAAAAGCTTTCGGATGATTTTCAGCATCATCAGGGCAGTACCCATTTACAAATCTCAAAGGAAATCATGACCTTAAGCCTTATTTGAGCCACTGTCGCCACTATTTGTTGTGCTGGAGATGCTAGCGCTTTGTTTAAGATGCCTTGAGAGGAGCTCATGCGGCCATGAGTCTGATGGTGTAGGGTATCTGGCTTGTGGCCTGCTGACATGAGATGTGGGTATTGGCGCACTTTCTGCTTCCTGATAGTGTTGGACCTCTTGATGGAGGGGAAACACAAGGAGTGGTTGGACAACAGGTGGCTGCTGCATCGGCAACCCTGTGGCTGTAGCTTGAGGAAGAGCAGAAGCAGGGTGTAGATTGTTTGGCCACACTGGATCAGACTGCCACCGCTTCTGAAGCTTATTCTGTAGTTTCTCAATCTCTGCTGCCAAAACCACATTCTCATCTTTTAGCTCATCCGTTTCCACAATTACCTGTTTGCAATCACAAAATTGAATCAGTGAGGTGTTGAATGTGCTATGCTTGATGAATGATGCATCTAGCCAAACACCATTTTACAGAGAGCATGGAAGAAGAGTAATATGGTGAAATAAAAGGCCTGTGTGAGATATATCTAACCATGGAACAATTTTTGCAGTACTTGTAGACAAAACTTAAGGAAGGTGTCAGTTAAAACAGAGATGAGAAAGAACTGCCAGAGTTGGCCACATAAATTGCTTCACCATTATAATCTGAATATTGTCTGACCTACTCCCCCTAGAACTCTAGAAGTTGCTCCCCTCAAAGAAGCTCCTTTAAAGTCAAACGCAATAGAAAATTGATCATGACCTCTTCATGATATTGGTCATTTGATGAACTAATGGCTTCAGGTTGGTTATCAAATTATTTCCCAAGAGAACAAAAAATTCTACTGCTTTTGTTAATAGCTGCATGCATAATTAGATACTGGACCCGACCACTCCAACACTGAGTTGTTAAAGCCTTTGAAAAGAAGGAAGCTGCAGTTGGTTGCATCATCTACTAGAAAGTACCCTATCACATTTAATTCTCAATTAAAGAGAAAAGACCATGAGAAAATGGAAAGAAAACAATTAAGCAATCAAGTATGTGTAGAAGTGAGGAGCATACGTAGTGTGATTCTGACACCAAAGCTGCATTTTCCTTTTGGAGATATTCAACTTCTGAAATAAGATCTCGCAGCAAACGAGTGGCATCACCCAAAATACAAGCTTTACCGTTGTTCTGCTGAGATGGTTCTGTGAAATAGATAAATGACCCCCAACATAAAACACTAAAAACAAACAAGAAGCAGATTTCAGGAACCAACATACAGAACACAATGTATTGGGTTGTTTTCAGCACTGGGTTGTGCCAAAACCCCACCAGTGCATTCAAGCAACATGCGAATGACATAAACAGGAATTCTGAACAATGCACTTCTCGGCAAATATAGGGTTTCTATTTTAAGAAATAAAAAACATCAGGGATTACCTTTGCCCACAATTCAACAATATGGCTGAATAACTAGAAATTGAACTCCATTTGCACCAGAATTCATTAAAAAAAACACATGAAATTGATCCAGGGTTCAATTTGTTAAATTTTTTATTAATCAACACAACGGCTAGATCTAAATCCAAAAAACCACTTGATCTAGTTTTACTACTTCCAATGTGACACAATATACCGTTAATCGAGCAATGGAAGTCAAAATGAATTTACCAAGAGCATGGCCCAGTTCAAGAAAAAGTTCATTCAGATGATCACGCTTCAGTTTCTCTCTCTCAGCCTTGTGTATTTTCTTCGGAACTTTTCCATGATTCCTTTTCTTAGGAAGAGATCTGCCAAAACAACATCCACAAATAAAACCAGATCAATTTAAAGCTTTCCATTTATCTTATGCACTTAGTATCCTTACCATTTTACGTTCTACTCGGCCAACTATCTGGCTCATAAATCAGAAAACTAGGATTATAACGCAAACCATTAAGCTGAAAGTGAACATGCACAAATGCAAGCAAAGCTCATTGAAGACAATAATGAAGTACACACCCTCCAACAATTTTTTCAGGTACTACATTTGGCTCAGCAGCCATTGCAGGCTGATGCTCTGAAATCATGCCAAACTATAGTATCCGGCAATCTGCAACAATGAAACCCCTCTACTAGTTAGATTAAATACTAACAAATCCAACAAAAACTAAGCAGATCTCACATGTAAGTGCACATGATCAAATAAAAAGAACCCTTTCCTGCCTAGGTCAAAGAACCCAAACAATATGCCAAAGCTCACGATGTGAACTTCCCAACAAAAGCTCAACGAAAATTCATCAAAAATCAAAATTTTCATCTGAACCCATCTAAACCAACAAGATGTAATTATCAAAACTAGACAAAACCATAAACCTTGTTCCAAAAACCACCTTTCATGCCCAAAACCAACTTCATACAGATCCAAACTTCTAAATCAAGGGAAGCAGAAAGAAACACAATACCATAAACCCTAGAGCCTAGGAAAAATAGAAAAGAGACACAAAACAAAAAGCCTCAGATGAATATCCAACAACCAGAACATCAAACCACCAATTATTCCAAGACAAAACAACACAGAAATCCGATTTTGGGAAGAGAATGATGAATAGCAGGCACTTTTCGGGGGGCAGGGATCGATTGTAGCGAGGAAGTATCGAATTCCAGAGGAGTCCGGCTTCGGCAGCCAATGTCGCCAAAAAATTTTGTGCGAAGGCGACGCCTTCGGGTCTCGGGATTTATTTATTTCTTGCATTCCCCGCTGCTGCGTGTGGCAAGCACCCTCCCTTGCGCTGCTCGTGCTACCCGTCGCGGATGCCACCACATGTCCTCCGGACCCACACCCAAGGGCTTAGCCCCTATTGACTTCTCCAAAATGCCCTTTCAAACCAAATTCGCATAAAATAACGAAATTTCTGGATTTCCAGACACATAGTTCGCAAAATGGTTTATGAATGTTTGTTATCAGATGCAATAATTAAGTTACTAAAGATAAAAAAATAGCATTTTATATTTGTATAGATTTCTAAAAGAGCTTTTTTACCATTATGTATAAATAGATTATTTTATTTGTATAGATATGATAGAGAGGTATATTTATTTTATTTTTTTTGTCTATTAATTCTCAGTTCTTTAACACAAAGTAAAGCAATTTGATAGCTCACAAGACTCATAATCATGAAGTTATGAGTTCAAATAATATTTTTTATTTGGATGGGAGATAAAAAAAAAATAATAAAACTCTAATAATATCGTTATCAATTATATCAAATTTTTTATTAAATTGAAATTTTATTAAAAAATATATTACTTTACTATGGACGGATGGCAAAGATGAAACCTGCATTTTCTCCTTGACAAAGAGAAATTTTATCATCCAGCCCGATTACTACTACTCTAAGTAATGCCAATTAATGATTTATTTTATTCTTTGCTAATCTTATTATATGGCGAAAAAAGGATAGCTGTAAGAAAAAAAAAAAGAAAAAATAATGGCAACCCATTCCCAACGGGAGGGTCATAAAAGTGGAAAAAATAAAATAAATTGATTCACTAATGATTTTTTACCAATTAATCTCTTATATTAATATTAAACGAATGAGCGACATTTGCAAATAACTACTCCGATCATATGTCCTACCTTTTGAAATTATAGAAAATTACAAAATTAAGTAGAATATTTAGCCCAAAAATATCCTTAACAACATATAATACATTCTCAAAAAATTTCTTATTTATAGAAAATCAAGGAAGATAGATGGTTATTTAATTAACTTTTTTTCTAAGATATTTGGTAAATCACAGACAAATATGAAAAGAAGGTGTTTTTTGCAAATAAAATATAGGATTGGTATTTTACCGAAAAATGCGCATACTAAAATAGAGAATATAACAGATATTATCACATGTGCTTCTCTTCGAACTACCAAAGCATCTCGAAGGTAGGCAACGCAGAGTATTTATTATTATATTGCTTCTATAATTTATTTTAAAAAATAAAAAAAAAAAAAATGCTTGTATAGGAATCGTTCCTTAAAAAAAACAGCAAGGGTATTTTGGGAAACAAACAAACATGGGTGCCGCGTCAGCGGGTTGGGGATTCTCCGTGGGCGGGCAGCGGTCACCTGTTTGACACGATGCGTTCCAACGCAGAGGCGTGCGGAGCACGTTACGCGAACTCGTCCCGCGGGAGACCGTATCCCGGCTCAGTTTGGGCTTGTGCTTTCCACGCTCCGAAAAAACGAAACGAAACAGCCTCGCATATTTTTTTTAATAACAAGTTATCGTAATTGTAATTTGTGGGTCCCACTAGTTGACTGTATGTGTTTACAAATTACCGTGTAACGATCATCGAGATGGATTCGTTGGCTCGATATCCATTAGAATCAATACGATCGAAATTAGATTTATAAACACTAATAACAGCGTGAGATGATATTATCCGACCCAAACGATATCAATGCGCTAATTTCCATCTAATTGGGGTCTTGAAATTCAGACGAGTTTGGAATAACTATTATTTCAATTTCGATCAAATTATTATTATTACTATTTAAATATAATTTTAAAATTAAAAATATGTAAAGTTTATGAAAAAGTGAGAAAAATATATATACAAATATATTTTTAAAAAGTATTAAATAAAAATTACTCTAGTAAAAAATCACTTAAATATGAAAAAAATTGCATCACCTAGGAATTGATCCAAATCACCTTGATTCACAATTAAAATCCTAACTAATTGAGCTAATTAGATTTTTTGATAAAAATATAATATATAAATATAAATAATATATTTTTAAAAATCGAAATTGAAAATACAGGTGGAAACATTTTGTTCAATTTAAAACACCCTGATTTGGGATACTATATGGGCCTCCAGGTGGGCTTCTTTCTTTTCGTCGGGCCTTGCACAAGGATCTCATAATCAAATTTTATACGTGGTTTATTTGTTTATCAAGAAATGAAGAAAAACGGTTATAAGAAAAATTACTTTCATCTATTTGATATTTAATTATTTATAAATGATTTTTTGAAAGTCAATTCGCTTCCCACTATTTTCTATCTAAAAAAAAAAATAAACTAAAATTTCTTATTTTTTTAATTCCAAATTAATTATTGAAAGTAAATATAATAATATTTATATTTATATTTTTTACAACTTTTATTTGTAAAAGGCTTTTAAATAAATAATATTTTATATATTAATAATTATATTTTTGAAATATATTTTCAAAATGCAAAAAATTACTTGCATTTATTTTTAAAAGTAAATTAAAAGTACAAAGATAATTATTTCACATGTTTATTTATTTTCAAATAATTAAATAATCATAATTCTCCAAAAATTATAATGTATACAACCCATCCTACAAGAAATCAAAGTATTACCAAAACAACAAAAATTCTCAGTGTTTATGCGACGTTTTGATATAAAAGATGAAAATTTTTATCTACTAAAAATTTTTGGTATTTCAATCTAAAATGTCAAAAAAATTTGGCGTTTTTAATTAGAGACCGAATGAAACACCAGCATTGTCGCCTTATTAGATTATGAAATGAGAATGATATCGATGAGATTTCTATTTTTGCACTAGAATGGATTGAATTCATTTATTCTTGACATTGTTTTCTTTTGAATTTTTCAAAATGATTTTGTGAGAGAAAATTATTGCCATGTTCATGGAAGAACATTTAGTTTTTTATAGGTATGTGAAAATTGGGTGAGAGATAGAATCAAGCATAAAGTCCATTACGATATTTATTTTATCTTGAACTTTTAGCAGATCAATTAAACTACAAGATAGCTAACTGATTATATGAATGCTACGTCTAACTCCATCAACTTTTTGTTTGTTACTAAAAGCATTGGAACAAGGTTTAATTATGCATACAGGTTTTGTTTTAGTTTAGATTTTTTTTACATAAATTCATAAACTTTTATAATTTTATATAGTTTTTTTTTCTAATTTCTTATTTAAATTTAATGTTATATTTTTTCATCTTCAAATAAATTTTCTCATGTAATATTTCTCATCAATTTTTTATTTTTGTAAACCTTCACTTTTTATGATTTATTTCTCATCAATGTTATATTTTTTCATTTATGAATGATATATACATTATTGATAGGATTCTGACATATAGTATCACAATGGATAAAAGTTAGATCAACATGAAGAATCGGTTGGACCAAAGATATATTGTAGGAGTTTTTGTGTTTTTTGAATATATCTATATAAATAAAAGAACTGATAAGGTGATAAGATATCAATGTATTGGTTGTATAAATATACATAACTAAACACAAAAAGAGATTTATGAATATGTAATAGTAAGGAGATGAATTTTGTCATATACTAATTGGACTTTTCATAGAGAGGAACTATGGTATGAACACAAAATATAACATAATTATCAGATTATAGAGTTAGTTGAAGTTCATAATAAAAATAAGAATGACATTGAATATTTGTTACACAATATATTTGGTGTTACAAGCAGAGAAATATCGGTAAAAGTCTCAGAAAGCATTGATATAAATTTCTTTAAATTATTGAATGAAACTAATAGAGAATTATATACTGGATATAAAAATTTTACATTTTTTATGCACGTGTTGGTCATCTTCAAAAGACTATAGTTAAGTTGCATAGTGCTTTTGCGACTTTAAAGGCTCATTTTGGCGGTGGACACACTATTGTCTATATGATATTTAATTATTATTTAACTTAACTTATTTTTTTATTGTATATTATTATTTTATACTACATAACATATGAATGAAAATATACAAGTTTCAGATACAGCAAACCAATTTGGAACTGCTTAGGATTCGGTACATGAGCGAGCTTCGGAGGAGATCTATCTACTTCTTCGTCATTTCATGAGATAATCATCTAAACCTACATTGTAATATATATTTTTATCTCGTGCATTATAAATATATTACTCATTTTTATAGGGAGATCACAGTTAGTTCAGAGTCCGAACTTATACGAAGGAGTTAGATATATTGCGATCATGATTATTCATCTAATTTGTGATTTATGTGAATATTTTTTTGTGAGTATTTTATATGTAATTTGTCAATGACATATAATGTTCAAACTACTATATTAATATAATATATATGTTAAGATTTTAATTTTAAATATTTTGTATTTTTTAAAATATTAGCTGGATTTGTTAGATATAAAATATCTACTAAAAAATTGAAAATTTTTTAGGTTGCATCAAGATTTTTCCGATATTTTTATGGAAAACGCTTGGAATTTCCCACGATTTCTGAAAGAAATGCCAGAAATCAGGATGGGTTTTGGTTTTCTCGGCATTTTTGCAGGTGTTTCTTAGGGAATACCGAGGAAACCCCTAGCTTTTCCCAATATTTCACCTAAAAACGTCAGGAAAAATCTTAGTTAAAATGTCGGGAAAAATATTTTTTGTCGGCGTTTTTCAAACTTTGTATAAAATGTTGAAAAATATTTTTCCGACAAAAAAAATATCAAAAATTTTAACAATGATATTATTACCGACATTTGCTAAATACCAAAAAAAAATCCGATAATTTTTTGTCCGTAACGCCCCCTTTTTTTTTAGCGCCATAGTCGTCCTCCAAATAAAACAGATTACATCATTTATTTGCCCATTGTATGCGGAAATATTGCAGTGAAAAAGTAAAATTGATTTGGATATTACTTCTGGAGCGACGTAAAGTAACATAATTTCTTTCCTTCATTTTTTTTTCACGTCGTGGTGCGGAGTAGTGCTGAGAGTAACTATTCCTACACCCTGGAACGAAATAGCTACTCCTCAAGTTCGGCGGCTTTCCTTCAAAATTTACTTCATTCAACGAGTAAATCATCTTGGAAGCCCATGTTCCAAATTTTATTTCCCCTCCAAGCAGACCCATCCAGATCAAACCCTTCATGCCCTACTAAATAGAACCAGAATTGAAAGCATGATTGAGATTTTTCCCACCAAACAAGTAGACGGCATGCTACTCCCAATAACAACCAAGGGACTAAAAACAAACTCACACAACAAGCAGATCAACCAATCTTTCAAGAAATGAATCATAGTAATAAACATAAAAAAATGAACTTCAACGCATGAAGAACGTGGATAAGAGGGAATAGTTCAAGTGAAACACTTCCAAATCATCAGTAGCAGCAGGAGCAGCATCTGAGAGTGAGTTTTAGGAGGAAGAACGGTTGGAAGGATAAGAGCATATATATGTGTGTGGCGCAGAAGACATTGACTCTATTTGAGGCAAATTGGGTGGCTTCCTTCTCCGACCCAACAATGGCATTAACATGTGACAGCTCTAATGTGGGAACCAAACAACCGACAGCTAAAGCTATTGTGTATTATTCTCACTTGTCCCCATTGCCATGCTTCCTTCCTTCCTCTCTTGCAATCCATCAGCGATCCATCATCCTCCCCACCCATCACCCACACACAGACACAAGCATCAAACATCAAACACCAACCGAAAAAATAAACAACACAGCAATCATCTCTTGCTGTTCCCCATCACTACAATCCTCTTGTTTAAAGAATCATGATTTCATTTCATAAAAGAAAAGTTGCCAAAGATGCTTACTGATGAGATTGCACTCTCTCTCCTTTTTATTGGATCATCTCCTCTTTCTTTTTTTTTTCTTGTGAGATTTTTCATGGAAAGAAAAGAAAAGGAGGAAGAAAAGAAAGCAAAGGAATAAAGAATATTGGAAATCAATATGATCATTGTATGAGAAACATTTTTGATGACTCACAACTCATGAACACAGCTCCAAAAAAAAAAAAAACCAGAAGGAAGCTAGCAATCCCAGCAGATTCCAATTCACTCATCAAAGAATGGTCTGCTTCACTGTATAGATTTTCTGCGAGCAATCTTTATATCCAACAAATATAGGTGAAAATGAAGATAGAGAAGCTCCCAAAAAAAGGAAGAGAAATGAAACAAAGATGAAGATGATGAACATTGATCAAACTGATGCACGGGGGTCGAGTTTCGTCGAACCTACGAGTCGCTCGTGCTCATCGTGTCGTGCCTCTCGCAGCGGCCGTGAGTTTGCTGGGACCCGCCCGGCCAGGGCTCCCCGCTGCCGCCGCTCCCACTACCGGAAACTCCCCGATACGCATTGAGGGCTGCGAGAATGCCCATGTGGCCCTCTCCACCTCCGACACCGCCTGATCCCAATCCGAGCTGCTGGCTTGGCAGCAACGCCATCGGTGGAGGGAAGTTCATAAAATGAAGCCCGCCCGCCGCCATTGAACCTCTGAACATT
Source organism: Trichopus zeylanicus subsp. travancoricus (assembly GCA_005019695.1). Classification (NCBI taxonomy): domain Eukaryota; kingdom Viridiplantae; phylum Streptophyta; class Magnoliopsida; order Dioscoreales; family Dioscoreaceae; genus Trichopus; species Trichopus zeylanicus. The sequence goes on along the minus strand of RXID01001119.1, from coordinate 122,700 downwards.
GTAGTGTTGGCTACAGAAGGAAACGGATAGGAATCACCACCCGAGAGAGGTTGAGTTGCGGGGTTCGTCACCATCCACAGCGTAGTCGTGGTGGGCACTTGCCCGTGGCTGTGGCTGCTGCTACTCTGGCTGTAGCTCGCCATCTGCTGCTGCAGATGATGGGGCTCCTGCTCCCACCTTCGTTTCCCGGCGTTCAAAGCGTCGCTCTCTGTGTGGAAGCTAAACATGGCCGCAGCCGACGGCCCTTCCGGCGGCAGAAGCGGATGGCTGAAATAATGAGCCGTGCTGCCGCCACTGCCGCCACCGAAATACCCGGCGGTGGCGGAGCGGAGATGAGAGGAGGCTGAGATGGACGAGCCTGAGCTACGCATGGAAATATTGAGGGAGGTGAAATTGGCAGGGATAGTGCCGGTTCCGGTGGCGGCTATGACGGCCGGCTCGGCTTGCTGCAGGAGCCACTCTATGGTCTCGCCGTCGGACTTGTGGCCGAGCTCGCGGGTGAGCTGGAAGACGCGGGCGGCGCAGAGGGCGGGCATGCGGATACGTCGTCCCCGACCGTCGACCTTGGTGTGGCGATCCTTGGTGCACGTCCGCTTCGGCAGCTGCTTCTTCGGCTGCTCGGCACCGGGGTGGGCAACCGCCGACGAAGACGGGGGGGTGGTGGAGATTGCAAGAGATGGGTACCCGCCGGAGCTGGAAGAGCAGGCCTCGTCTTCTTTCTTCTCTAAGAGCTGGAGTGGGAAGTTTGGTCGCCGGGCTCCGCCGCCGCCGTTGCCGTCCATGATGGATCAGACCATGTTCTGTGGCTGTGGCTCCTGTGGACCAAGTAAGAATGATCTAGGTTTTTCAGCTTGGCGAGAGACACACCAAGTGTTCCTAGGGTTTGTGAGAGTCGATGGAAGAAGAAAGCCAATTCAAAATTTGACCATGGAGAGAGGAAAATATTTTATGAGCAAGTAGGTCACACCAATCACATAAGAATACGCGGAAAAAGAAGAAGCTATTTAACGAAGCATGGAGAATACTCAAATCACCTGATTTGAAGTTGTGGATGACTACTTCATACTTAGTAGTAGTAGCAGAAGAGAGAAAACTTAGAGAGAAAAACTAGCGCATGTTTGCATGACTTCTATAGGAGGAGATGATAATGAAGAAAAGCTTTCAAGGAAAATCATATAAATGAGTAAAATTATGGGTTGGTTCTGATTTACTCACCAGATAAGTGCCAGATAAGTATTAGTCTGATGGTGGAGGCGAATTTTTTTTTACTTTTTATTACTAAAATTTGTCTATTTGTTATAGGAAATTTGAGACCAATTGTTCTGCTACAAAATTGACATAATTTTTTCCTTTTTTTTTGTTTTTTAGAAATTATTGTTGTGATATTTTTTAAAAATTTACTGTGGTTGGGCAGTCACTTGGCTCAGACTCCACGTGCGGGGCTCTTTTATCATTCAATATGTGGAGACAATAGTGGCTGTGGTGGGTCCCATTTTGGCAAGTCTAAAAAAAAAAACTGCAAGGGAAAAGAAAGGGTCATCAAAGTGGGACCCCACCACTCTAGTGATCATTCTCTTGCCTTCTGCTCCCACTTCACCTTTGTTGGGATCCCCAAAGGCCATTTCATTTCCCACTCTAAAGCCTTGGCTAGGGTTAGGGTTTCTATCAGGCTCTCTTGTCTTAATTATTTTAATTAAATAAACATCCCTATCAAAATCATGGTCAACCTCCCTCAAATATTTTCCTCTTCTTTTTGTGATCAGTCTCACTCAATTGATTGCTACCTTCAACTGATTCTAATCTTGTTTCTCTTTTTCTTCGATACTCGATCTCCTGAAGCGAGTTTCTCTGCATCAACAATACCAAACAGAAATTCATTCACCTTCGGCAAACTCTCTCTTCAATAGTATTTTAAGAAATCTATCATAACTAAAGACTTGGTGCACACATCTTTGAGCTTCTCATAGTTGGCATATGTACATTTAGCTTTAAATTCTACTGCAAGCATTTTATTACCATGAGGAAGGATTTTACTCCAGAGGTGCAAACATACCACGTAACTTATGACTGCTCCTGAATACTGCCCTTTTGTACCATATTAATTGTTTTAACCTGAGAAAAGCCTCTTGCTCTCTTGGAGCTATTTATTTGTCTGCAACGGAAAACAAGGAAATGCTCTCCTTGCAAGAATACTTGAAAAATGAGCATTGACTAACAGCTAGGGCTTTAAATATCTCTTGCCAAATCTGGTGGCAAATGTTTCTTCATGAACACATCTTGTGCTAGTCCCATCTTAATCCTACATGTGGGTAGGACCCTTGAGCTAGGGTTTGCCCAATTAAAACCAAACATGAACCCTAGGGTTATCCAAAACAGTGCTGTTTGACAAGAATGTTTTGGGACTTTAATCAAAAGGGATTAATCAATCAAAAACCCTAATTTTAACCCAAGGAGAGAAGGAGAGAGTAGGAAAAGACAAAGTGGGGTAGTTGCCAGAGGTATGACTGCTCTGCCATAAAAGCAAAGCAATGGTTCTCATTGTTGTAGGGTTTGAGTAAAAAGAGATAAAAAAAAGGTTGTCTATTCTTTTTCATAATTCTCAAAGTGGGGGCTCATGTGGCTCTCAGGGCTTCCTTTTGAAGGGTTGGGTCACTTGTTGAGGCTTTAAGGAGGACAACGGACCAGAAATTGTGGGTGATTGGGATTACGAGTTTGGCCAAGTTAAGGAGATTCCTACAAGGGGTTAAAGAGACAACTAGGGTTTTAAAGATTTGATTAATCATGCAGAACCATAACATAATAACAAAAATATTTGAGCCTAAGTTTCCTTCTACAGATGCCCTATTTGTTGTGAAAGAAGAAAAAAAATGCTAGGAATACAGAAGCGAAGAAGGTTTCCCGAGAACAAATGATTGGGCAAACAATGATGCTTCTCATTTTTTTAATGGAGGAAGGTGCTGGTAGTGCAAGTTTAAAATGTTTGTTTATGATGATGGAGTAGGCATATATAGATATACACTAATGCAGCCAAAATAACTCTGGATGGAAAAAAAGAACTCAAGAGTTTACTACATTAATGAGAAAAGGGTTGGCGCATGAGGGTTTGAGCAAAAAATATTTTGATCGATGAAAAGAAAACTAACGGTGCCGACGTCCCTGTTATTGTCGTTCTCCTTTGCATGAGAAGTTTGCATGCTCGAATGATGATGATCATGCCACTAATGCCAACTTAATTTGCACGGCCAACCTCATCGATGCTACACCATTATTCAACTCTTTTTTTTTCTTAATCTTTTTACAAAAAACACCCTAACTTAATGTCTTTGGAGAAAAAAGAGAAAAACAACAAAAAAAAATGTCATTGTTACATTTGACCCCAAATATGACGAATTTAAAAATAAAATTTTAAGTTTTGATTTCGAAAATAAAAGCTGATATATTCAGCCATTTCAATAATTTTAATAATTTTAAAAAATATTATTATAATGTCTTACCCCAAGCAGATCAGAAATGATGAGTGTTAATAATCATCGGAGTTTATCCAATACGGACCCGATCCATTAGGTTGTGCGGTGGGCCGGCGCGACCACGTCATCAGACAGTCGGAATACTTTTGCCTGGATCGTCCGAGCGATGACGTCACTCCCCAATAAACCCGGAGATATCGATAGAACGAGTGCCGGCGGGACCCTCCGGCCACAGCCTAGCTCCGAGGTCACGCTGTTTCGCGTCTCGTCACGTGGTTACGCGGGCCCCGCCTTGCAGTTGTCTTTGCCCCGCGCTTTCCTCGAAATTACGAGAATCTCGCTACGTAAGAGTCCAACGCTTGGCTACCAATTACCGCATTGAGATTACCTCCGAAATGTTTCGATTTTAAATTAATTTATAATATTCCGATCCAAAATTTAATTTTAAATTTTAAAAAAGTATTATTTACTTATATATTGATTTTATTTTACAAATTGAATTTAAGTTCCGATGATCACAATGATCTGGGTTCGTCGAACGGACGGTTGCGATCGGTTTCAGACGCGTCCAGCGGAAGCAGAATGATTTTGAGCTATCATTTAAGCACCAGCATTCGAGTCAGTCGAGTCGAGGTGAGCTTGGAGCCCACCGTGGGGAAATCGAGAGTACTTCGATTTTGATGTAACCGGCACCGAAGAGATGAGGCAGGAGGCACCAACGCCAAACGAAAGCGAAATGAGCCATCCTCAAATTCAAATTCGATCCAGAAAACGTAATGTTTTTTTTTACCATGTCACGATTTGGAATTTTACATTTGACTGCAGCCATCTCGAGCTCATGCAATTTGGAGAGGAGGAAGCAGTTCAACATCCGATAAATGAAAGACAGGGGACATGGTTTGAGACAACGACGCAGACGGACATGAAGGAAAAGCCACAGAAAGCTGCAGATCTACAAACACATCTCTGCAAAGGCATTATTGAGCGCATTCATATCAGTCGCTGTAGTTCTGCACACACTGCCTGGAAAAAGAGTTGGGATCACTCCAAAAGAATCAGCATACAATTTTAGTACTTTTCTCATTTCATCTAACATGTTCTTTCCCAGTATCTTGTCTGTAGCCCGATTTAGCTAAGAGTTAATCAATAAAAATTGTAAAATGTTCTACCATTTGTGGAATTGAATCAAACTGCTCATCGGATTTGCTTTTCAAATTAGTGAATTATCAGTAAATAAAACTATAGATAAATAAGCTTTATTTGCTGAAAAGTTAAGATTTTTTTTCCCTTTTAATTCACTGGAACAAAGATCTAGTACAAACACCCAACATCCTAATGACTTTTCTTACTTGCAGATATCATTATGTACACATACACATGAAATTAAGCAGCTAATCTTGGCCATCTACACCATTATTTTTTTGTTGAAGTTCTTCTTTCAAATGTTCTGTAACCTGAATCATTTGGACATGTTATCGCCCTTGAGCATAAAAATATTGTGACTTAACTTTTGTAGAAAATGATAGTGGTGCATTGAATCACATGGTTGTTATAGCAGTTAAGTCTCATTGGTAAATCCTTGATGCAGACCATTTCTATGTCTTCAAAAAGTATCCAAAGAAAGATTCTGCCGCAATACAATCCAAATCATTGTCATCTGTATAATTTATTCATGTGGCAGCTCTATATTTCAGCAGACATACCTGTCCATGCTTATCCTATAAAAGGCCCAACACAAAAGGGATTCCAGCCATGCGTCTTAAAGCCCGCGACAGCAAGTTTGAAGATTTCAGCTACAGCCATTAATCCAGCTTGTACAGCATGAACAGCTAATCCAGCTGCTGCAACACCAGTATTGTTCACTCAAGGGCCTCGATATCACAAGAAAGACACTTCCATTCATCAAATTGATGAATAGTTGTGGAAAAGATAAAAGGTGAATGATGCATAGAAAAGCAGTTTTTCCATGACTTTCTGAACTTGATAACAGTAATTGAAATTCTGTTAATAGACTGAGATATTCTCCTCTAAGAAGCAAAATTTAAGCATCCAAATGCAATCTACATTCACTTCAAAAAGTATGATATAGCTGATTATCTACTAGGTTAAGGAGCACAAAATGAGCAAGTGCATCCTAGTGCAAATAGCGAAGGCATAACCGCTGATATTACAAGCAACCAATTGAAATGTTTCTAGATTCAAGTTCTTCACGTAGCCTATCATAACTCAGATAACTCCATGAGATAACTGGTTACCGTACTGGTTATTGCATATGGTATGCAAGAAAACTAATACGTTAATATAACCCGAAGGGAAAAGCCTACTGAAACAATATGCATGCATTGTGCTTCCTACTCTCAGAACATATTTAACTGGTGGGTGGAGTTTTTATGGGGGTAGATATGATGGGTACAAGATGGCATTGTCACTAAAGCTGCCAAGATGGGTACAAGAGACTGTTTCAATAAGAATGCATACTTGAACCTTGTATTTCAGTAGTATACCGGTCATCGCAGAAGACATAAAAACATCGGCAAGCGCGGACCAAAGATAAGTGACCTGCTCATGCTGCGGACAGTAAAAGAACTTTTTAAAGAGCACAGACTTTGAACACATGGTCTTACGAAGAACAGAGAACAAGAGAAAGTTACAACACTTCGTTCATTGGCAATGTTGTGCGGAAACCAGAGAGCACTGTCAAATGTAACAGCAAAAAGATGAGGCTCTCATCTTTGCCAGGGTCTGCAAAAATGTTTCTTTGAATACCGATAACAGCACATTGGTTATGTGACAGAAGATAACTCATAGAGGAAGTGACGCGAAAAGCGAACTAATAATTCAGATATGACAGAACAAATGAACTACGAGAGGCGATGATCTGGAAATGCGCAACTGTCACTCACATCTTGTTACCACAATAATTTTCTATCAGTTTGCAGAAATTTTCTGGGCTTGATAATAGATAAAATATTACCATCTGAGAAAGAAAATTTTTTGTGACACAAAGAAGGATCAATCCAAGATTGAAGCAATATTTGTGAGCTCAAGGTAGCTAATTAGTTATTGCATCACACCTACATATTCACAACATCAATCCCTTGCTGACATTGCGAGAAATTTTCTTTTTTTACAAAAAAAAAATTATCAGAGCCAGGTTTCGATCCTGGGACCTGTGGGTTATGGGCCCACCACGCTTCCGCTGCGCCACTCTGATTTGTTGTCAGTAATGTTATTTTACAAATATCACTTTTAACTTTAACGAACTTTAACAAACTCATAGCTAGATTTAGTATTTCTAAGCTTCTTTATCTTTTCAGGGCTTTGGGTTCTGAAATCAAAATTGAGCGGAGAATAAAAGTTTCAAATTAATTTTAGCCTTAAATATCATGTAAAATGTCTTATATTTCTTATTTGTGATTTTTCCTAATGTAACTTTCAAATATCTCTGCTCATAATAAGTACCTTTTTTTCACATTTACAAGCAGATGATTTTTAACCAAAAAATAACAAATATATATTTTACAATAAAAAATCACTTATATTATTGTAAATTTACAAAAAATATCTTGCTTATTAGTATCAGATGAAAATTTACAATTAATTATTATCCGATCAATTTTTTCATTGTTAATATTTAATTTAATGTAAAAAGATGATTATACCCTCCAATCTTTTAAACTGTAGTGTAAAAATATATTCTAACTGATTAATTTAATGTTCTTTTGTAAAAATATATCCTAACCGATTAATCTAATTTTCTTGCTAAGGCACAATGTTGGATTATTTGGAGTTATTGCGATTAAAAAGGAAAATGAGAAAAATCGGACAAAACAAATTTTTGCATTTTAATTTTAAAAATGTGATATAATGATTTTTTTACATCAAATTAAACACTAAAAATTGAATAAAATAATTTATTTAAAATTTTACTATATTAACATCGGCAAATACTTACTAAAAGTAAAAAAGACAACTTTCAAAAGTTGAAAACGGCCAGATATCCGAATTGGTATAATATTCAATATCTATTGGGTCTTATTTGCAAAAACCTCAAAATAAAACAAGGGATAATTACGGACCCCTAATTAGTCTTAATTAAGCTTAACCCCTTCTAATTTCCGTAACTACCCCACCATTCTCAAATTCGAAAATATTTAGCCCACACCCTGATTATTATTTAATCAAAATTTTGCCAAAAAATTTCGATTTTACCCCGGTTATTTACACATACACCCCTAAAAACTTATTTTTTTATATTTAACCCCCCGAAATTCGGATTTTTGCAAATAACACCCTGAAATAACTCCGATTTATAAAAAAGTTCTCGAAATTCGAATTTTCGCAAATAAACCCCCGGAAAGCGAAATTCGGATTTTTGCAAATAACACCCCGAAATAATTTCGATTTACAAAAAAGTCCTCGAAATTCGAATTTTTGCAAATAAACCCTCGGAAATTATTCCGATTTACAGAAAAGTCCCTCAAATTCGGATTTTTGCAAATAACACCCCGTCCCGCGAGCGGAAGTGGAGGCGGAGGCCGGGCGGGCAGGAGCGGAGGCGGAGGCTAGCGATAGGAGCGGAGGCGGAGGCCGGGCGGGCGGGTGCCGGCGGCGGGAGCGGAGGCCGAGGCCGAGGCTGTTCCGCCCCTGCGTGCCGGGGACGGAGGCCGAGGCCGGTGCGCCCGCGTGCCGGGGACGGGCGGCCTTGGCCGTGGCCGTCCGCCCGCGTGCCGGCGTGCCGGCCTCGGCCTCCGTCCCCGGCACGCGGGGGCGGAACGGCCTAGGCCTCCGCCTCCACTCCCGCCGCCAGCTCACCGGCGCCCTGGCCTCCGCCTCCTTCCCCGGCGCGCGGGCGCGGATTTTTGCAAATAACACACCGAAATTATTCAAATTTACAGAACAGTTCCCGAAATTTGGATTTTTGCAAATAACACCTTGAAATTATTCTGAATTACAAAAAAGTCCAGAACTTTCTTATAAAACCATCTTCTTCCTGTAGCCCTAAACGCATCTGCGCCACCGCCGCTGCCGCTCTGCTCTGCCACTGCCGCCGTCGGTCCCTGCGCAGCTGCTGCCATCCGTCGTTGCCCCGCCGGCTCGCCGTCACCGTCCGCTCGCTGCCCTGCGCCACCCACGTCGTCGCTGCTCTACGCCGCGCCCCCCACGACATCGCCGTCGCCGTCTGCCCTCGCGCCGTTGCTGCCCCGCCAGCGAGAACACCGCCGTCCCGTCGCTGCCGTCGCTGCCGCCCTCCTTCGTCCTCGGTAAGCCACCATCTTGTTCTTCGTTGCTGGCCCGCCTCCACCTTCCTCCGCCGTTCCCTCGCGCCGTTGCTGCCCTGCCTCCACCTCCTCCCCGCTCGATGGCCTCGGACCCAGCCACCACTCTCGTCCCTGCCCCTGCTCCCAGACGGGCTCTAACACCCTCGCCCTGCCCCCAAACGGGCTCTGACACCCCCGCCCCTCCCCCTTTGCCTCACTGCCACCCCCGCACCTACCCCCAGATGGGGTCCCAACACCCCCCGCCCCTCCCCCTTTTTGCCTCACTGGCAACCTGGTCCCCGCCCCCAGACGGGCTCCGACACACCCCGCCCCCCGGACCACACCCCCCCCCCTCTCTCCTCTCTTGCCTCACTGCCAACCCCCCCCTGCCCCCAGACGGGCTCCGCCACCCCCCCCCGCCCCCTTGCCTCATGGCCACCCTGTCCCCGCCCCTCCCCCTTTGCCTCATGCCACTCCTCCCCCCCCCCTCCCCCCCCCCCCCCTCTCCCTCTCCTCCTCCTCCTCCTCCTCCTCCTCCTCCCCCCCGCCTGCACCCCTGCTGACGTAGCAACAAGCGTGGTAGACGAGGAAAACACCGTTGTCTCTATTAAGAATTCCTTAAATCCACAAGGAAGAGAGAAAATTCACTAAAGTAAAACTTTATTGAGAATAAAAGTTGTCCCCCATCCATAGGACCGAAGGCCTATTTATACAAATACCAGAAATCCAATTTGAGTAAGTTTCTGACTTCCCAAGTCCTAAACTGAATATAACTCAGTTTAAACCCATTAATTGGGTTGGTAGAAGTTCTAAATAAGTTAACCTACGAAAATAAAATCCTAAATAAAGATTCATCCTTCCCAAGTCCTAAACTGAATAGGATTCAGTCCAAAATTGGTCTTGGGTTGGTGGAATCCGAGAATAAGACCTAAGACATCATAATGAAGAGAATTTTAAACATAGAAAGGTACTAAGTAAGGTAAATCCTAAGTTTAAATAGAAGAGTGAATCAAATCATTTGTCATGGCCCCTTGACTTCTGAATTAGCTTCTTTTGATATTCTTGAACTTCCTTTGAGTGTCTTACATCAGTGTCCCCTTCTTGTAAAGAACTCATCCTCGAGTTACTTTGTCGTAATGTGCAGTCCTCAGGTGCATAGTAGTCAAACAAATCTTGAATATTAAAAGTGTTTGAGATCCCCAAATCCTTCCGGAGGTCGATGACATAGGCATTGTTGTTTATCTTTCTCAGTATCTTCAGTGGCCCAATTTTCTTCTATTTCAGTTTGTTGTAAGTTCCAGCTGGAAACCGTTCTTCCTCAAGTGCACCATCACCAGATCTCCTTCTTGAAACTCTTTTGAACGCTTATGAATGTCCGCTTTAATTTTGTATTTGGCATTGGATTCTTCTAATTTCTTCTTTACCTCAGTATGCACTTCAATAATTCTCTCCGCCATATTGTCTGCAGCTATGCTTGTTCCTGGTAATTTGGGCAACACCATCAAATCCAGCGGGTGTTTTGGTGTTCTTCCATTGACAATTTCAAATGGCGATTTTCTCGTGGACCTATTCTTCATGTTATTGAAAGCAAATTCAACTTGTGCGAGTGCATAGTCCTACTGCTTTGGTTTGTCTCTTGCAAGACACCGAATGATGTTTACAAGTGTTCGATTCATCACTTCAGTTTGTCCATCTGTTTGTGGATGATAAGCATTACTAAATTGTATAGACGTATCAAATCGCTTCCACAATGTCTTCCAAAAGTAACTTAGAAATTTTGTGTCACGATCAGAAGTGATAGTCTTTGGCACTCCATGTAACCTTACAATCTCTTGAAAGAATAGATTAGCCACCCTTGTTGCATTTGCTGTTTTCTTACATGAAATGAAGTGTGTCATCTTGAAAAATCTGTCGACAACAACAAATACTGAATCTAAGCCTCATTGAGTCCTGGGGAGGCCCAAAACAAAATCCATCGATAGATCCTCCCATGGGGCATTTGGCACAGGTAATGGGGTATAAAGGCCAGTGTTTTGAGAGCTTCCTTTGGCTGTTTGGCATACATAGCATCTTTGTACAAAGCGACCAACATCCCTTTTAAGTTGTGGCCAGTAGTAGCGCTCTTCAACTAGTGCAATGCTCTTGTCACGCCCAAAATGTCCTGCTAAGCCACTGCTATGCAACTCTTTCACCACTTTTTCTCTCAAGGAGCACCTTGGAATGCAAAGACGAGAACCCTTAAAGAGAAAGCTTTCATGGAGATATAAATCACTTCTTTGTCCTGCTTGGCACTTTCTATACCTCTTTAAAATCTTCATCTTCAGCAAATAATTCCTTTAAATAATCAAACCCTTCAACTTTGTTGCTTATAGTTACCATCAAGGCTGCCCTACGGCTCAAAACATCTGCCACCTTATTTTTTTGTCCAGATTTGTGTTTCAAAACATAGGTGTATTGCTGTAAGAATGACGACCATCGACCATGCATGCGATTCAAGTCCTTCTGGCTATCAATGAATTTCAAAGCTTGGTGGTCAATATATAGAATGAACTCTCGTTGAATTAGATAGTGCTTCCAATGACGAACTGCTTGTACAACAGCATACAATTTCAGCTCATATGTTGACCACTTCTTTCAAGCTTCACTCAACTTTTCACTATAGAAAGCTACTGGTCTTCCTTCCTGGGATAGAACGGCTCCAATGCCTATGTACGAAGCATCACAATCTACCTCAAATAACTTCTCGAAGCTAGGCAATACCAAAATAGGTGCAGTAGATAACTTCTCCTTAATCAACTCAAAGCATCTATTAGCTTCTTGAGTCCAGGAGAACTTGCGTTGCTTCAAACATTCAGTTATTGGTGCCATAATGGAACTAAATTTTTTGACAAACCTCCGATAGAATGTCGCCAGACCATGGAAGCTTCTAACTTCTGATACACTTCTGGGTATAGGCCATTCCTTAATAGCTTTTACCTTTTCTTCATCAACATGAATGCCTTCAGCACTTACAACGAAACCCAAGAACACCAAGTGGTCAGTCATAAAATGGCATTTCTTTGAGTTGATGTACAACTGCTCCTTCTTCAGCACAGTAAGTACTTCTGTTAGATGCCTTTTATGTTCTTCTTCATTATGACTGTACACCAGGATATCATCAAAGTAAACAATAACAAAATGACCAATGAAAGGTTTGAGTACCTGATTCATCAATCACATGAAGGTACTTGGTACATTTGAGAGTCCAAAAGGCATAACAAGCCACTCATAAAGTCCTTCTTTTGTTTTGAAAGTAGTTTTCCATTCATCACCGGGTCTAATTCTGATTTGATGGTATCCACTCCTCAAATCTATCTTGGAGAAAACCTTTGACCCTTCCAACATGTCCAACATGTCCTCTAAGCGAGGAATTGGGAATCTATACTTTACCGTGATTCGGTTGATAGCTCGACTATCTACATACATCCGCCAACTTCCATCTTTCTTAGGTGTCAATAAGGCTGGAACTGCACATGGGCTCATGCTGACTCTAACCATTCCTTTTCTGATTAACTCCTCAATCTTGTCTTATAAAATTTGTGACTCTTTTGGACTCATTCTGTAGTGGGACAAATTTGGTAAACTCGCTCCAAGAACAAGGTCAATGTGGTGCTGAATATCTTTCATTGGGGGTAGTTCATCAGGAAGATCATCGGGCATGATTTCCTTGAATTCATCTAGGAAGGGTTGCAAGACTTTTGGAGCTTCAGTGGACATTGTCTCCATTCCTTTCTCAATCACAACATATATTTGGGATGTCTCTTTAGCCTCGTTTATAAAATTTTGCACAATCAGGATGGAGTGACCCTCCTCTTGTAAACTTTTGGGTCGACGCTTTTCGCCAATGGGGGTAAGGATAATTTTCTTTCCATCTTTGAAGAAGATGTAGCGATTGTCTCGCCCACGATGTGTAGAATCTCTATCAAATTGCCAGGTCTGCCAAGAAGAATATGACATGCATTCATCTCCACAACATCACAGGTTACCTCATCCTTGTAGAATTTTCTAATGAAAAAACAAATTTGACACCGTTCAGTTACCTTGTTTCACCAACCTTTTTAATCCAGTCGATCTTTAGGGAGAAGGATGTGATTCCGTCTTCAATTGAAACTTGTCAACCATAGTCTTGGAGATGATATTTTTACTGCTTCCTCCATCAATAATCATGTCACAGATCTTGCCATTTACTGTGCATCGAGTGCGAAAGATATTATGACGTTGTAGGTTTTCCTCTTGCTTTGGGATGTACATTAGATTTCGAACTACTAAAGATGACCTTTCACCATCAGGCTCCTCGAATATTCCATCTTCATAATTTTCTTGATCACAAGCTAGGTCATCATATTTTGAGTCATGTAAATTGTCAGCAACAAAATTATCTTCAATAGCCAAGTTCACAGGTTATCGTGCTGGACAAACATTAGAACGATGTCCAAATTTTTCACACACGATAGCACTTTAGATCAGGATTTGAACTTGGGTTCTTTGCTGATGTGACATTTCCTGATGGCCTTGTAGGTCTAGCTTCAAGACTCACTTGTGTGGGAGGTCGAGAAGGTTGTGTAGCTGCACCTCTATTAGGAATAGATTGTGCTCCTTTTGAATTCTCACCAATGGTTCTCCCCACCTAATTTCTGATGACAGGTCGCTCCAATTGGGACTCCACACGAGTTGCACTCCTCACAGCCTCATTAACTATCCAAATAGGTTGTAAAGAAATCCTATATTGGATGGTTGTGCGTAGCCCACCGATGAATCTTGCCACTTGATGAGATTCAGTCTCTATTAGATTATTACGTGCTGATAGGTAATAGAACTCCTCAGCATATGCCTTCACACTGCGATTACCCTGTCGACAATTTTGATATTGCTGAAAGAGTACCTGGTCATAATCTATGGGAAGGAATTGCTTTTCGAGAAGAGCCTTCATCCGTGGTCATACTCGAATTGGGGCTTTATTTTGGTGTGTCCTTTCCAACTGGATGCGTTCCCACCATGCTGATGCACCCCCCTTGAGTCGGTAAGCAACAAGCTTCACTTTCTTCGAATTTGGAATCTCCATGTAGTCGAAGAACCATTCCACTTCGGCAAGCCAATCGAGAAAATCTTCGATCTGAAGTTGGCTATTGAAAGATGGGAGATCAATCTTCAAGAGAAAATCATGACGTCTATCATGCTCAGAAACTGGTCGATGAAGGATGTCTTCAACTTCTTCGTCGTTGGAATTTTCAAGGATTTGTAAACCCTTTGGATTCACTTGCGGAGCCTTTTCTCAACCAATTGGATCGCGAGTCACTTCATCGATCCGTCGACGTGGTTGATTTAAGCCTTCAAGTTGATCCATCCTCAGCATCAACCTTGCAAGTGAGTTTTGGATTGCCTCCATGGTCGAATCAAAATACTCACGGCTGATGTGATTACCCACAGGAGCACCGTCCCTAGGGTTGCTGCTGATTGCGTCGTCGTTAGACATTAAAGCAAGGAGAGCCTCGCTCTGATACCACTTGACGTAGCAACAAGCGTGGTAGACGAGGAAAACACCGTTGCCTCTGTTAAGAACTCCTTGAATCCACAAAGAAGAGAGAAAATTCACTAAAGTAGAACTTTATTGAGAATAAAAGTTGTCCCCCGTCCATAGGACTGAAGGCCTATTTATACAAATACCAGAAATCCAATTTGAGTATGTTTCTGGCTTCCCAAGTCCTAAACTGACTATAACTCAGTTTAAACCCATTAATTGGGTTGGTAGAAGTTCTAAATAAGTTAACTTAGGAAAATAAAATCCTAAATAAAGATTCATCCTTCCCAAGTCCTAAACTGAATAGGATTCAGTCCAAAATTGGTCTTGGGTTGGTGGAATCCGAGAATAAGACCTAAGATATCATAATGAAGAGAATTTTAAACATAGAAAGGTACTAAGGTAAATCCTTAGTTTAAATAGAAGAGTGAATCAAATCATTTGTCATGGCCTCTTGACTTCTGAATTAGCTTCTTTTGATATTCTTGAACTTCCTTTGAGTGTCCTACATCACCCGCCCGTCTGCCCACCACTCCAACCCCCACCCCCTTTTCACCAAGCCACATGTTACAATTTTTTTATCTATTTTTTATATCTAATTTTTGATATTGTGTATTTACAGATGGTTGATTCAGAGAATCTGGTACGATTAGTGTTCCGTTATGGAGGATATTGGAAGGAAGTGGAACATACTCAAAGAAGAAAATATGTATTTGGTAGACAAAAATCTTTACTGGTTGATACAAGAAAATACACATTTGCAGAATTATGGACTGAAGCTTGTAAATTGGTCGAAGCAAGGACAAATGAGTTACTTGTGATCAAGTATTTATATCCAAACAGCAGTCCTCCAATTTATATGTCAATCAGCAGTGAAATTCAGCTGGAAGCAATGTGGACAGTAATTCAAGACTTGAAATATAGTAATATCTATATATCAGTGGAGACATAGGTGATCCTTTATCAACGGTGTCTGCACCAAGGCTGGCTCCTTTGACAGGAGAATCTTCTGTATATCACAGTGTGCAAAAAGATGAATATATTGATTCAGATTTAGATGATTGTCCTTCTGATTCTAGTTTTTATAGTTTGATGTATTCTTCTGATGATGATGAAGATAAGGAGGAGGAGGATGATAATGATGAGATAGTTGCTGAGCAGGATCAAGAAAATATAAGACAAGGCGAAGAAGAAGGAGTAGAAGACAGAGCGGAAGATGATTTACTGTCTTTACTTGAAGATAATTTGAATGACAATGTTTTGAACATAGGAGATATATTTAAAGATGTACATGCATTCAGATTGACTCTTAGATAGTACTGTATTGTGCACAGATTTCAGCCTTTGTTTGTGAAGAATGAGCGTAACAGAGTAACAGTCAGATGTGCTGCTGCGAATTGCCGATGGAGGCTTCATGCTTCAGAGAGATCTGATGGTTCAGGTTTTCAGATAAGAAAAATGGAATCAGTTCATACTTGTATTGTTATCAATACTTCTGAAAATAAAATGGCAAATGCTGAATGGGTAGGCAACCAAGTTTTGCATTGGATGTGTGTTGACAAGCAAATCACAGTCAAGTAAATACAGAATATGATGAATGAGAAATACAGTCTCAGACTGACTTATATGCAGGCATGAAGGGAAAAAGACTATGCTTACAGGATTATTCATGGCAATGAAGAAGAATCTTTTAATTTGTTTCATTCGCTGAAGGCAGAGTTGGAGATGAGGCATCCTGGTAATATTGTGCACATTGCATAGTGTCCAGATATGTCTTTTCAGAGATATTTTATGTCACTACATGCTCATAGGAGAGCATTTCTTACTGGATGCAGACCTATACTGGGAGTTGATGGATGCTTCTTGAAAGGGAAATATAAAGGCACATTGCTTTCATCTTGTGGAATTGATGGGGAGAATAACATAATTCCAGTTGCATTTGCAGTTGCAGAAGCAGAAACATACCAATCTTGGTTATGGTTTCTACATAACTTGCAACGGGTTATTGAAAATTTGAATAGCTTGGCTATTATTTCAGATAGACAGAAGGGTCTTTCTGATGCTGTGAAGAATATTTTCCCATATGCTGAGTATAGAGCTTGTATCAGACATGTGATTGCAAACTTGAAAAGATCATACCCTGGGAAAAGGTTAGAAAATTTGGTTTTTAATGCTTCAAATACATTTTTGCCTACTGAATTCGTGAAATATATGGAAAGGATTAAACAGCTATCCATACCAGCTTGGCAGTACATGAAAGAAATAAATGATTTTGCATGGAGTAGAAGTCACTTTGATCATTCAGTGAAATGTCATTATGTGACTAACAATATTTCTGAGTCATTTAACAGTTTTATTCAGAATGACAGGGAGCTTCCCTTTCTTGAATTACTTGATTTCATCAGGTTGAAGATAATGGTGAAATTTGGCACAAGAAAAAATGAAGGATCCCACTGGCCTGGAAAGCTAGTACCAAGAATAGAAGCTTTTATTAGGAAAGTTTCACAGGCACGGGGCGGATACCGTATTTGGAGGTCTTCTGATGATATTTCAGAGGTCAGTGATCCTGCAGGCCGATGGATTGTGGATATAAGGCAGAGAATTTGTGACTGTAGGCAATGGCAGCTGACGGCAGTGCCTGCGTTCGCGGTATTGTTGCTCTCCTTGATATTCGGCTTGATCCTATTGATTTTGTTGATGACTACTATATTCTGGAGACATACAAAAGAGTATATGATGTTCCTGTCACTCCATTGTCAAGTAAGAAACTTTGGGTGTCTGTGCCAAATGCTCTGCAAGTACTTCCTCCACGTTCAAGGAGACAACCTGGTAGGCCTAAGAAGAAAAGGATTAAGGATCCAATGGAAATATCAAGTAGATCAATATATGCTTGCAGTAGATGTGGTCAGCTGGGACACAACAAGAGAGCGTGTAAAGAGCCTCTTGGACTGCAACAACAAATTGATGTTTCTGGATCTAGCAGTACTCAACAGTCAGTGGAAAACCAATATGTTGGAGAACGTGGCAGGGGAAGAGGAAGAGGAAGGTTTACCGTAATGACTTCAAATTTTAGTATGCATTTACCATGTGAGTTTTTCTTTTAAAAACTTGACAATTGTTTTTCTTATTTTATGTGATTTTGAAACAATACATTAATAAATGTCACTGTATTTTTTTGCAGGAAGTTCGTCAAATCTCTAGGATCAATTTTCATTGGGTAAACAGTCTTCTAAAAAATGATGATGATGTCATATTGCTCGATTATCATAACTATTGGTGCATTTTGTTTGCAGGTACATATTTCTGCTAGATAGACTGGAGAGAGTTAGATGGCAAGGTTTTGGATTAGCGACTCAGGAGGAACTGTCATATCTTTTATCATCCACCTCTCTTTTGTTGAATGAGAAATGAGGAGTATTATTTTAGACAATTGTTTCATTAATGTTCTTCAAATTCTGATTTATAAGGAATAATCGAATGTTTCCTTTTTTTTAGTTGAATAATTGAAGGTTTGCTTTTGTTGGACAACAGCAGAACTTGTTATATTGTCTTGTGTCTTGAACTTTCTAGCTGCTATTGCTATCTGATTACTGATTAGGCTATATTGTTCTAGCAAGCTGCAAGCTTCTATTATTGTTCTGGCAGGCTATATGTTATAAAATCTCATTAATAATTGTCATTAATTAGGAAGTGGTTTTCTTTATAAATAAGTCCAAATTTTATTTATTTTATAAGTAAATTTTATAAATAAATCATCGAAGGTTTCAAAACTTAAAATTTAAAATTACAAGTTTTATATTATACATTAACAAATAGATCCCTTGATTTTTTTAAATAAATCAATATTTTAATTATTTTTAATATTAAATTTCACGAAAAATACAGTGAAAGTTTAAAAATTTCAAATTTCAAATTACAAGTTTATTATTTTTTACATTTAAAAATAGACCACCTTTAATATTTTTCTTTATAAATACGTCCAAATTTTATTTATTTTATAAGTAAATTTTACAAATAAATCATCGAAGGTTTCAAAACTTAAAATTCAAAATTACAAGTTTTATATTGTACATTTACAAATAGACCCCTTGAATTTTTTTAAATAAATCAATATTTTAATCATTTTTAATATTAAATTTCACGGAAAATACAGTGAAAGTTTAAAATTTTCAAATTTCAAATTACAAGTTTACTATTTTTACATTTAAAAATAGACCACCTTTAATATTTTTCTTTATAAATACGTCCAAATTTTATATATTTTATAAGTAAATTTTACACATAAATTATCGAAGGTTTTAAAACTTAAAATTTAAAATTACAAGTTTCATATTGTACATTTACAAATAGATCCCTTGATTTTTTTAAAATAAATCAATATTTTAATCATTTTTAATATTAAATTTCACGGAAAATATAGTGAAAGTTTTAAAATTTCAAATTTCAAATTACAAGTTTACTATTTTTACATTTAAAAATAGATCACCTTTAATATTTTTCTTTATAAATACGTCCAAATTTTATTTATTTTATAAATAAATTTTACAAATAAATCATCTATAAATAAATTTTACAAATAAGTCATCGAAGGTTTCAAAGTTTAAAATTTAAAATTACAAGTTTCATGTTGTACATTTACAAATAGATCCCTTCAATATTTTTATTTATAAATAAGTCTATATTTTTAATTATATTTTAAATAAAATTTTACAAAAAGACATTAGTGTTTTTTATATTTATAATTATAAATTTAATATTTATACATTAAAAAAAATCCTTAAATTTTTTTTTATAAAATAAGTCTTTTTTTTTAACTAATTATTACAAATACACCCCTCGCCGGACCATCGTCGGCCGACATCCGCGCTCGCGCGCCGGGGACGGAGGCCGAGGCTCGACGGCGCGCCGGACGGCCCTCCGGCATGCGGCCGCGGACGGCCTTCGCACGCGGGACGGCCTCCGCACTCGGCCTCGGCCTCCGCACGCAGGCGCGGATGGCCAAAGGCGAGGCCGTTCCGCCCCGTGTGCCGCGGACGGAGGCCGAGGCCGGCGCGCCGGCGCGCCGACACGTTGGGGTGGAATGGCCTCGGCCGTGGCCTTCGTCGCCCGGGTTTCGGCTCGCCGGCGCCCCGGCCTCCGCCTCCGCTCCCGCCTGCCCGGCCTCCGCCTCCGCTCCCGCCGCCGGCCTCCGCCTCCGCTCCCGCGGCCGGCCTCCTCCTCTGCTCCCGCCAGCGCGATGGGGTGTTATTTGCAAAAATCCGAATTTTGGGAACTTTTCTGTAAATCGGAATAATTTCCGAGGGTTTATTTGCAAAAAATTCGAATTTCAAGGACGTTTTTGTAAATCGGATTTATTTCGAGGTGTTATTTGCAAAAATCCGATTTTCGGGGGTAAAATCGAAATTTTGTGACAAAATTTTGATTAAATAACACTAAGTAAATATTTTGGAATTTGAGGGGTGGGGTAATTGCAGAAATTACGGGGGTTAAACGTAATTAAGGCTAATTACGGGGGTTATCCGTAATTATCCCATAAAACAATCAAACAAGGGAAACCGCCGAAAAATTCGCGCGAACAAAACCCAATTAATTCGCCCCCCACCACCACCAGGCCCTTCTCCTCCTCCCTCGTCCTCCTCGATCACCTACTCCGTTCCGAAATCCTAACCGTAATTTCCCTCTTTCTTCTCCGCATCCTCCATCTCGGCCACCTGATCGGCGGGGGGAGTAGGATCCGGCGACGGCGGCGAAGGCCCGGGAACGACGAGACGATGAGCGCGCCAAAGAAGCGCAACTTCAAGATCGAGGCCTTCAAGCACCAGGTGGAGGTCGACCCCAAGTACGCCGGGAAGACCTGGAATGCCCTCGAGCACGTCATCCATCAGATTTATAATCACAACGCCAGCGGCCTCTCCTTCGAGGAGCTCTACAGGTACCATTTCCTATATTTGTTTTTTTCTTCTTCTTAATTGGTTGTTTCTCATAAATTTGTTGTTTTTCTTTTGTTCTTGGACATTGATTGTGTATTGTAAGTTCTTGTTTATTTATTTATTTATTTTTTCAAAATGATTGTTTGGGATAAATGAGTTAAGAAAATGGGAAAAATGGTATATTGCTTTCTGTGGTGTTTTGTTGAATCATGGAGTGTCATGGAGTCCCAAGCTTATTTATTTCTCCTGATTGTCGCTTTCGTTGATTGTTTGCTTGTTGAGGTAAGCAATTAGGATTCATTTGTAATGAGGTTATATGGTATCATGGTAAGCATGGAATTGGATCCTTTAACCAAGCTGAAGGAGATAAAGTATTTGGCTGGGTGAAGGAAAACTTATAGAGATTCTCGCAGATGATTTCATGTGTTTCATGGTTGGCTTGCAAGATTTGGCCTTCTATATGCAGCTCTAACTCATACAGCACAGAAGGTAGAATTGGGTATTGTTTTGTGTTCCTCATGAGCCAAAACCCTTTTTTCTAATGTCGCAGTGGATTTACCATAATCAACTGCAGAAAATGCACCACTTAAGAGCAATCTAGAGCTTAATGGTGATTGTATTGATTAGTGATTTCTTCTCTAGTAGACAAATCCTTGTTGATGAAAGCTTCGAATGTACAGGTTTGGTTACCTCACTACGGTTAGCTATACGCTTCTATGAGTTTAGATGTTGGCTGTTGTAATCCAGGCTTTAAGTGCATTGTAGGAGCTGACCATGTCTGTCCTTGTTATTTGACTTGTAATGAATTTCAGAGCTTAATTTTCATGGCAATAGTTGTCTGAAAACCCTTTGTTACATTGTCCAGTGTAGGAAATTCAAACTGTTGTGTTTTGTCATCAGTTAATATGGGCAAATTCATGCACGTATGGAATTTAACACAGGTATTAAAACTACAGTCAACAAACTTGCGATAAATCTGTTTTCTTGTTTCTTATTTTACAAAAAAGTAATTTTTGATGTTCACAACACATTCCAAATCTTTCTTCATTAACGTAAAACATGCAGCACTGAAAATTGAAAAATTCTGGTCAGGTTAAAATTTTCATGTTTGTGATAGTTCGTTAAGTATATGCTATCCATTTGACCATCTATTACTTTAGGTATAAACTTTTCCTCCTAGGTGTGTGTGTTTTTTTCCCCTTCAAAAGATCCCTTTATATTGTGGAGTCTTGCAATTGGCCACCCAAGATAGCTACAAACCTCGAGAAGTAATTTCTAAAGAACAAATAAAATTTGGATGAATTTGAATATGCAATTAAATATTATGGGGACGTAATTTTTAACAAACGTAAATACCTGTTGTTAATGACGATTATTAGAAATATCTTAAAATAAAAAAATTAACAAATAAAATAGAGACATAAAAAGAAAAAACATAATTTGATTAATTTAAAAACGGCTAACATGACTTGAGTAAGAATATATTCTTATTTTACAAATTAAGAAATTTAAATTTATAATCATAAAAAATATAGAGTGAGAAGGAAATGAGAAAGATTTGATGTTTGTCGTTGTATCGCTTTTATGCACTTGATTAAATAAAACTTGACTCAAGTAGGTACTTAGTTTGATCTTTAGAGGATATTAATAACTTTATCTAATTTTAGGGTATACTAACTATCTTAACTTATATCGGTTGACCTAATTAGGATTTCAAGTACTATATATAACTTTATACTATTTGTTAATTGATCACTTTTGATCTTTGATTTAGGAGAATGGTTAGCGGCCTTAGGTTATGTTAATTATCCTTAATTTGATAATAAATGACTTTAAACTTGTTATTAATTAGATTTGAAATATTACCAACGATTTTATGCTTTTGTCGGTTAAGTTTAAAATATTATTAATAACTTTTCGCTTGTGTCTGTGAATTTCTTTTGAGCATGACGTTTGGCTTATTGATTTAGTGAATTCAAGTTTACATTGGTTTGGTTGGATTTAAAAAAAAATGTTTGTAACTTTGGCTTATACTAATAATTTTTTATTTGTATCGATTGAATTTGGAGTGTCATTGATAAGTTTAAGTATTACCGATGACTTTATACTTATATCGATTAACTTTCTTCAAATATAACGTTTGACTGGATAAGGAATTAACGGATTTGGCTTATACTAGTCATTCTCAATTTGATAATCAATAATATTTTGGTTTGCTATCAATTAGGCTTGAAACATTACTGATGACTTTATATTTGCTATCAATTGGCTCATTAATTAAGTTGGTGCAATTTTTTCATAATTTTATTTTAATTTAAAAAAATAGTTAGCAATTTTAACTTATGTTAATTATTTTTGACTTAATAATCAATAATTCTTTTGATTTGTTGTCAATTAGTTTGAGGTATTGTTAGCAGTTTTGAACTTGTTGTCAACTAATTCCACTTTGATTTAAATTTGACTCGATTCAAACTTAGTTTTGTTTTAAGTCTAGCTTGGTTTGATTTGATATTCATATTTGGTTTTAGTTCGAGTTTAATCTTATTTAATTTGATGCTCAAACTTGATTTTGCTTTAAATCTGATTTAAGTTAAGTTTGACTTTATGTTAGATATTTATTGGGTTTGTATTTAATCTTTAATGAATCTTAACTTGATTCTTGTTAGATCTTGGGTTTGATTCTTATTGCATCATGAATTTAACCCTTAATGGATTCTTATTGGATTTTAAATTTTATCATTATTGGATCTTGTTGAATGCTTATTAGATCTTGAATCAACTTCATTAAGTTCTTATTATAATGAATTTTGGTTTAATCTTTATTGGATTTTTATTAAATATTTAATGGATGTTTGTTCAACCATTATTGGGTTTGGGTTCGGGTTTGATTTTTAATGAATCTTGAGTTTGACTCTCAACAAATCTTTAATGAATTTTGAATCCAACCCTTATTATGTTTTTATTGGATTCTTAACGGAGATTGAATTAACTATTGTTGAATTGTTATTAGATTCTTAATGGATTTTGAATTCAATCTTTATTAGTTTTTTATTGAATTCTTAATAGATCTTAAATGCAATCTTATCAGCTTCTTATTGAATTTTTAATGAATTTTGGATCTAATTTTTGTTAGATTTTTATTAGATTTTTAATGGATCTTGCATTTAACTTTTATTAGGTTTTTATTAGATCCTTAATAGATATCGAATTCAACTCTTATTGGGTCCGTATTAAATCTTTATTGAATTTTGAATTCAACTCTTATTGAGTTCCTATTAGATTGTTAATGGTCTTTAAATTCAACTCTTGATGGATCATTATTGAATCGTTAATGGATCTTGAATTCAATTTTTATTGGATCTTTATTGGATTATAAATAAATCTTAGATTCAAAATTTGTTAGATTATTATTGGATTTTTATTGAATCTTAGATCTAACTCTTGTTGGATTTTTATTGGACCCTTAATGAGTCTTGGATTCAGTTCTTATTGGATCCTTTACTAAATACTTACAAATCTTTGGATTCTTATTAGATCTTTAATGAATTTTGGTTTCAATTTTTATTAAGTTCTTATTGCATTCTTAATGGATTTTGGATCTAACTATTATTAGGTTCTATTGAATTCTTACTAGATTTTGGATTTAATTTTTTTAGATTTTTATTGGATCCTTTTTAGATTTTGGATCTAACCTTTATTGAGTTCTTATTGGATTCTTAATGGATTTTAAATTTAATTCTTATTGGATTATTATTGGATTCTTAATGAATGTTGGGTTATTATTGAATCTAACGCCTGTTGGGTTTTTACTAAATTCTTAATAGATTTTGGATCTAAGTTTATTGGGTTCTTATTAAATCTTTAATGAATGTTAAATTTAACTCTCATTGAGTTTAATTTTGAATTATGTTGATCCTTATTGATTTTAGGTTTGACTTAAATCTTGATTTTGGTTTAAATTCGACTTGATTTGGTTCAAATTTGATTTGATTAGACTTAATCAAAATTTAAGTTTGAGTTGATTTGATTTAAAATTTGACCTGATTTGATTTGGGTCCCCATTTTAATTTGAATTTAGTTTATTAATTTTATTTGATTAATTTAGGTTCATTTGATGATCCATTCGAATCAGTTTGGTTTAATTTAATCAGTTTATTTAATTTGGCCAAATTGGCTTAAGTTTAATTTGATTAAGTTAATTGTTTTAATCAATTTACTTTAATGGATTTGAGATTCCTTAGACTGTCTATTGAGTAAATGACTTTTAAACAAATTCGCGAGCTTACCTTAATTTGATTTGACTTTCAAACAAGTTCACAAATTATCTTTAAGTTAATTTGATTTTCAGACAAGTCCGCAGACTGTTATTGAGTTGATTGACCTTCAGACGAGATTGTAAAATAGTCTTGAGTTAATTGATTTTTAGGCGAGATGTAGGTTGATTTTGAATCGATTAACATTTGAATTTGCATGCTGGTCTTGAGTCGAATAACGTTCGGATGAATTTGTAATTTAGTTCTAAGTCAAATGACGTTTTGGCGAACTTGCAAACTGATTTTAGGTTAAATAACATTCGAGTGAGTCCGTATATTGACCTTAAGTCAAATTAACTTTCGAGCGAGTTTACAGGGTGATACTAAATTGAAATGACTTTCAAACGAGATCGTAGGCTGATCCTTAGTTGAATGATTTTCGGATGAGTCCACAAGTTGGGCTTATGTCGAAATATTTTTTCAGGCGAATTCGCAGGTTGATCTTAGGTCAAATTGACTTTTGGATCAGTCCGCAGGCTGATTTTAGGTTGAATAACTTTAGACAAATCCGTAGGTTGGTTTTAAGTTATAATTACTTTCAGATAAGTCCGCAAACTAGTTTTAGGTCAGTGGAGGTAAATCGATATGCAAAAAAATTTTTTTTTTTTTCTTTTTTGTTTTTTCTTTCTTTTTTTCATTTTTTCATTTTTCTTTTTCCTTTCTTCATTATTTATTTATTTGTTTATTATTATTATTATTATTTTACAATAATTTTTTTCTTTCTTTTCAGCCAGAAAGCCGTTGCAGCAGCTGCAAAGGAGGCAGTTTGTTGATCAAATTTAAATGTTCAAATGACTGAACTTGAGTGACAAGTTATGCCAGGACTCGACAGGACATGACGGGAGGTCAGTGTAGGTGTAGAGGGCGAGGCTAGTGAGTAGCTAGGCAATGACAGTGAATGCTAGCAATAGAAGAGGGCGGCGAAACTGCTTGGGTGTGAGCAACAGCTCGAGGGCTTTGGCAAGTGCTAGCGGCGACTTGGTCGCAAGATGGCAGTTGCAATGGGTGAGAAAGCTATCTGGATGTATGCGGAGGGTGGTATAGCCACCCCTACATGGGCAAAAGGCAGCGGAGCCACCTAATGCATTGTCTAGTGGTGGAGGAACCACCTATGGATGATGTGCAGCGACAGTTCAAATGCCTAAACTTGTGGATTTGGGCGGTTGAATTTTAAAATTTGGTTGCTTGAACTTGGTTAAGAGGTACAAATAGTGACGAAAATGTTCTTGTAAAAAAATAAGAAAAATAGAAAAGAGAAGAAAGGACAAATAATAATAAAGGTAAAAGAGAGAAAAAAATAAAAAAATTCAAATTTACTTGTTTTCTCTTTTCCTTTGTGTTTAAACTCTAACTTTCTTTGTCTCTTCTTGATCTAATACGCTCTCTTTTATTCTCTCTTCTTTTTGCAAGGCTTTATTAGTTTTTTATAACTATTAGAGAGGGCATCAGATTGATTTTAAACTTTAGAATTGATGATAATTAAATCACAATCTCATTTTGAATTTTGAATTTTTTAAAATAATTTTGTGGATATGAATTGTGATTTTCTGTTTAAATTTGGGTATGGATAATATTGTAGATAAAATTTATTTCTATTTTGTTTTGGACGAGGATGAGATCTTTTATTTGAATGTGGATAAAGATTTAGATGAAATCTATAAGATTTCAAATTTTCTATCATTTTATGATATCATATAATACAAGAGGTTATTTCCAAATTCTTTATTTTTATGAATTTAGGGACCTATTTATTAAAAAATTTGATAAATGATCTATTTGTAAGAGTTTTATTTAGCACACACACATATTTGTAAAGATTTTATTTTTTTAATTTGACCTAAATTTTTAATAAGTTTTGGGTTCAATTTTGATCCATAATTTAGAGTCAATTATCCCACTTAGGTTGGATTCAATTTAAGCCCGATTTTCATAATAATTGAGGTTTGAATTGTGTCCAAATTTTGGTCAAATTGGATCGCAATTTAGGTCCTATTGAGACTATATTTAGGTCATAATTCAATTACATCCAAATTTTGATTTTGATCAAATTTTGACTGAACTTAGTTTGATTAAACCACCCAAACACATATATCTTTTCTAATATATGATTCCAGATAGTATCCAAGCAAAGATGGAGGTAGATATTTATGCTCTATTGATAGCTTGGCTATTGTGCTTGACTGCCTTGGGTTGTGCATTTGGTGATAGATATGCTAAATTGTTAGCGTTTCTGTCCCTCAGTTCATTTCTAGTTGGCTCATTTTGTGCTGCATCAGCAGAAGAGCGAGCTAATAGTGCTGAAGATGAATTTTACTTGAATTAAGCAAGTTTCATCTGTTGTTTTTTTACCTCTTGTCATTACATTCTACAGTTTCTATTTTGATAGGTTTGAAGCATGATAGTCCTGAATTTTTTTTTTCCAGATCTTGCCATCTCGATAACATTGCTTCATGCTATAGTTTTATTTGCATTTTGGTTCACATTTTCTTATTCCTAGTTCTCTTTTTCCAGGAATGCTTTCAATATGGTTCTGCATAAATAGCGAGAGAAGCTGTACTCTGGACTTGTAACTACCAGACAGGGCACCTGAAAGAAATATCAAAATCAATAGAGGCTGCTCAAGGAGGTATACTTTTGGAGGAGCTGAACGGGAGATCACAACAAGGCATTGCAGATGATCCGAGACATACTGATGTACATGGATAGAACTTTTGTCCCGATTAATCATAAAACACCTGTTCATGACCTAGGGTTGAATCTATGGAGGGACAAATCATTCATTGCAGCAAAATACATACTCAGTTGCTCGACACACTACTTGATCTTATTCACAGAGAGAGGACTGGTGAAGTTATCAACCGAGGGTTGATGAGGAATATAACAAAAATGCTGATGGATTTGGGATCTTTTGTGTACCAAGAAAATTTTGAGAAGCCTTTTCTTGATGCCACTTCTAGATTTTACAGTGTAGAGTGCCAGCAGTTTATCGAAAACTGTGATTGTGGGGAGTACCTTAAAACAGCAGAGAGGCAACTGACTGAAGAAATGGAGAGGGTTTCACACTACTTAGATGCCCATAGTGAGGTTAAAATTACCTCTGTGGTTGAGAAGGAGATGATTGCAAACCACATGCAGAGGTTAGTCTACATGGAAGACTGGCCTTGTGAATATGCTTGTGGGGGATGGTAAGTATGAAGATTTGAGTAGAATGTATAACTTATTCCGCCTAGTTCCTGAAGGGCGTTCACGTATGAGGGATGTAATGATTACGCACCTCCGAGAAACTGGAAAGCAGCTAGTAACTGACCCTGACAGAGCAAAGGATCCTGTGTATTTTGTGCAACCTCTTTTGGGTACTAAAGACAAGTATGACAGGTTCATCACCACTTCTTTTAATAATGACAAGCCATTCCAAAATGCTATGAATGCTTCATTTGAGCACTTTATTAATCTGAATAACAGGTCTCCTGAGTTCATTTCCTTGTATGTCGGTGATAAACTCTGAAAAGGCCTGAAAGGGGTCAGTGAAGAGGATGTAGAAATTGTCCTAGACAAAGTGATGATGTTGTTTAGGTACTTGCAAGAGAAGGATTTGTTTGAGAAATATTACAAGCAACACTGGGCGAAACGCCTTCTGTCTGGCAAGACGGCCTCTGATGATGCAGAGAGAAATATGATTGTGAAATTAAAGACAGAATGTGGCTATCAATTACCCATCTAAGCTAGAAGGCATGTTTACAGATATGAAGACCTCTCAGGATACCATGCAAAGCTTCTATGCTAGCCAGTCTTTTGATTCTGGAGAGGGCCCTACCATTGCCATCCAAGTTCTGACAACTGGGTCCTGGCCAACACAACCCAGTGCCCCTTGCAATCTTCTTACCGAAATTCTTGGTGTATGGGAGAGGTTCAGGGCATTTTATCTTGCAACTCATACTGGCAGGAGATTGACATGGCAGACAAATACGGGGACAGCTGATCTG
Organism: Trichopus zeylanicus subsp. travancoricus; assembly: GCA_005019695.1. Taxonomy (NCBI): domain Eukaryota; kingdom Viridiplantae; phylum Streptophyta; class Magnoliopsida; order Dioscoreales; family Dioscoreaceae; genus Trichopus; species Trichopus zeylanicus. The sequence continues at coordinate 94,189 of RXID01001119.1, read as the reverse complement.
AAAGCACTCTTTGGAAAGGGTCAGAAGCATGAGTTATCTCCACTTATCAGATGTGTGTCTTCATGCTCTTCAATTCATCAGACTGCCTGGGTTATAAAGAAATTGAACAGGCAACAGAAATACCAGCTCCAGACCTAAAGAGATGCCTTCAGTCCCTTGCTTGTGTCAAGGGTAAAAATGTTCTTTGCAAGGAGCCCATGAGAAAGGACATAACTGAGAATGATACCTTCTGCTTCAATGATAAGTTCACAAGCAAGCTTTTCAAAGTGAAGATAGGTACGGTTGTTGCACAGAAAGAATCAGAACCAGAGAAGCAAGAAACCTGAGCAAGAGTGGAGGAAGACTGGAAGCCTCAGATTGAGGCTGCTATGGTAAGAATTATGAAATCCAGGCGGGTTTTGGATCACAACAATATTGTGGCTGAGGTCACGAAACAGCTGCAATCTCGCTTCCTCTCAAATCCTGTAGTTATAACGAAAAGAATCTGAGTCCCTCATTGAGCAGGAATTCTTGGAGCAGGATAAAACAGATAGGAAGATGTATCGATACCTTGCCTAAAGCTAACACGCATTAGTTCCTTGGTTTGGAGGCCTAACTACTCATTAGCATGCAGTTGGTAAGTAGATTCATCTCTTTCTTGTATCAATACTACTTTTTTAATGATGCGTTTCGTGTTTTGTTGAGCTTCGCTTGATTCTATCTATTATGCACTTATCAGATTGAGAAGGTGGATGAACATGCCTGTTAAACTGAATTATGTTATTTAAATGTCAGAATGAACTAACGGTTCTGTTGCTGTCTGAGCTAAGGCCACAATTTGTACAGTGATTCTTGTTAGGAGTAATGCTTGATCTTTACCTTTATCTAACTCCACTTCACTTTCATTTACTGTGGTAGGATTTTATTGTTGTTTGCTCGATAACATCAATTCTGTGTCAAACAATAGTTGTTGGTAAGCAAGGATTTAATTGCATTTTAAACTTAACAAGTTTTATCCAGTAGGCATCCAGCTCTACAGCCTTTCTTGTTCAGTAAACTGAAGATTGCCAGCGAGCTGTTGGAGGATGCAGATTGAATCCAGCATAACAAAAGCCATCCATCCAAGCCTGTGCCCGATTCTCAGTCTGTGATGTAGGCTTAAGCCTTCTCCTATGAAGATGCATTTGATCCTTTTCTATTGACCCCTTCATCCAAGGATGTGCCACCCAAAGTAATCTTAAAGAGTTCGCATTCTCACATCAAGGGCATTAACTGGATTGGTATGTAATGAGAGATTGCAGACTGCTGTTAATGACATAGCCTGTTGTTTGCCTCATGGACATCATCTGTTGGGAATGCCAGCTGTGTCGTTGGTATTGCCAGCATCATTTAGTATGTGTACTTGAGAGAAGAGACAAGCTACTCACCCTAGTTTCAACTCTATTCATGGAACCCTATTGCAGTTATCATCCCTCCTGGGCAACAACTGCATAAACTTACCAGATGTCACTAAGAAAGATCAAATTCTGGGTGAGTTGGTCCAGGTGCTCTGGAAGTGTTCATGGATAGGTAGTATGAAAATGTGCCCTTGCCATTTTTAAGTACCTTATATTTGCGGGTTTTAGACCAGATGCTTGGGATTGTAAGATCATGTGCTAGTAGCCATCTACCATTCAAAAACTGTTTCTGGAGTTATCAGTTGCATGCTTGGGTAAGGAAAAGTCTTCTTATGTGGCTTGGCATGATCCAACCAAAGCTGAGCTCCAAAAGCAAGCAGTTACATCATAATTTCGCTGCTTATTCATAGAGATGCCGGAGGATCCTGAGGAAGGTTTCCAGCTTCTGAGATTTGCCCAACCAATTTCTGCCGTATCCAAGATGCATATGACTGAGATTTCTGTTGCTGCAGCTCAGAAGCAAGTGGTTCCCTGCATTGCTGATGCTAGTAATGCAGTAAGAATTGCAACTCTAAAGAAAATTTTCCAGTTTGTGAAATGTATTGATCATGTTTATATCAATGACATTATCCTCGTATGGGCCAAGGACCATCTTCAATCAACATTGATGCATCTTTGTCAGTTGAAGAGAACCCTAAATGTCTTTATTACTGTCTTAAGATTGTTTTTGCATGTAATGTGCTGCAATTTGAAAACCCTATGGTTTTGGAATGTGTAGAGAACCCAACGTCTGATTTCGATTCTTTCTTTTGCTTCTGGAGCATATTGGTTCATTTGAACAGCATTGTGAAGTGCACAAAGACCAGGGAAGCTCTTTTCTGCTGCATGGCTCTATGTGTGAAGCAATTTACTAGATTTCTTGGTAGATCTGAATTTATCAAACAAACAAATGTAGAGATTGCTCAGCTAAGTGGCAAGGAAAGCAACAGATTAGGAAAAGAGTTCGAACCATGTAAATGCACCGAGTCTTTTGTTACTGTCGTTAAGCAGCAAATTGCACCATCAGAGCCTGTGAACATGCAGAAGGCAGCTGCGGGATCAATAGTAGTGTCTGAGCTGCTTGAAGAAGCCATGTTGGTTGCTTCATTAGTGTCAAACAGCCAAATCCTCGACAAAGAACTGTGTTTCTGATGGTGATCAAAACTATTCCAGTACTGAAATGTTATATATTGGGGACATCTATGGCGGCAGGATACTAGATTTGTGGTACACATGGATCCAGCTGTTGGAGGATGACGATGTCAATCTTAGACAAAAGCTTGCCAAGAATGTCCAAACACGCATTAACTCTCGAGAATCAAACAAGAGTGCTTTCAGTGACAGTGCACTAAGTCAAGTGGATAGAGTGATTGAATCTAGCTTTGAGTTTTTGTCTTCTATGTTTGGACACTGGCTGAAGTACCTGGATTACTTACTAAGTTGGGTTTACAACACTGCTGGTTCTGTGAATTCCTGGGTGATCTTGTTTGCCAGATCCTTGACAAAGAGATTGATAATCATCATGAAGAGAAATTGCTGATATGTCAAAATATGTTGGGTCCAGTGGAGAAGCTTTTATACTCTAGTAGCCACTGTTGGAACAAGTCTCAGATGTTCTTAGAGAAATGGAGACTCAAAACTCATAAGCCAGTTAATATCATTTGTTGACAACAATTCCGGAACTGGGGCTGGAGCAGACTGGATTGGAGGAATAAGTAACCACAAGGATGCATTTATATCAATTATCTGAATTTGCTTGGTCTTTTTGCTCTCACAAAGGGCCCTATTGAAGGTTGTCAACCATTGGAAGCATCATCTGAGTCTCATTAAGCCTTATTTATCAGAATTTACTGAGCTGAGAAGTAACATTGGGTTGTATCTTGGGAACCCTCTAATCTCTAAGTTGTATGCTTTGGTGATAAAAAGTCATGAGAAAATTCTTAGGGTCTTCCAGGATCGAGCCTCCAAAGATAGCTCAATGTTTGAAAATTTAGACCCCTATTTTCTTCTTGGATAATCCTTGTATTCTCAAAAGCCTATTTTTCTGGTTAGCTATTTGTACAATGTAATTGACTTATTGATCATTCAATTAAGAGCTTAGAATCTCTAAAAATTTTAAGGGCTTCTCAGAAAAACTTTCAGGTTCTATTTAGTTGCATCTTTGAGCAGATGAGACTCTTTTTTGAGCTTCTCTCTTGAAAATATGGACAAGAAAATTTGAGACTTGAACAAAATACTCCACCATAAGTTAAAAGATGACATGGAAAAGAATTAGATTCAGGAATGGAAGTACATGAGCACATAATATTCCTTTATTTGTATACAATAAATAACAGTATCATGTGATCACAAAATTTCCAATGTAGGGATTACACCATTCAATTGGTTTACAAGACTTGGACTTCTGATAGCACTGGAGGAGTAAATCTAAGAGTTTGGAGGGTCTGCTCAAATATATGTCCCACTCTCAGCAGCTTCTCCTACAAATGTGACATTTATTAGAAAAAAAAAATCGTATTACATAATTATGGAAGATATTGAAACTACATTGCTGCTAACACGATGCTAATTCACTGGTGCATGCCATCCACTCAACAAACTTGATATAGGTAGTATATATAATGGTGGAATGAGATGGGAGTGTCAGCCTCAACAACTACACAGTAAGATTATAAGATAAAAAAACCACTAGAGAATGGACAATCACCTCAATGAAGGGAGCACCAATCATTTGAAGACCAACAGGAAGGCCAGCAGGTCCACCCTCAACAAATCCACAAGGTACTACCAAGGCAGGTAAACCAGCTAGGTTAACATTCACCTGCAGGACACAGAAATTTCACCCAGTCATAATACTTTCCAAGCAAAAGTTAGCACTGCTGTGAACTGTGCTTGCCACCACTTGTGATGACAACAAAGACTTAGAATGACAAACTTTAGTGAACCAATGTGTTTGACATGTGAATGCTAAATCTTCTTTTTTAGGGTACAAATCCAGTTCCCAAGTCATGCTAAAAAAACCTTGACATTCTTCAAAGCCTCAATACCTAGGCTGTATTATGTTCAACCTTAAGCTTTTTTGTTGGTTATTGGCATGTTAACTTGCAATGCTACTCAACCAAGCTGACGGAAACAACATCATACTAAAGTTTTATCTGCCCATGCTACTTGGTTAAAGATAGAGACTACTATAAAGCTTAAGCTGAAAATGTGGTGCTTCCAAATGACATGCATCCACAGATACGAACAATGAAAATGTCATTCAGATCAACAAGATTAGAGATTCAAGAATCATACTGTCATGATGTCACCTGCATACATCGCTAAGGGATCACTGGTCTTCTCACCTGCAAGTATAATGATAGAGGATAGTTGTAGCCAAAAAGAAGTTACAAGTTAACCACCCAGTCAACAGAACGTACCTATCTTATAAGCAACTGATGGTGCTGCAGGTGAAATAAGAATGTCATTTTTATCCAATGCATCCTTGAAGCTTTTCTGGACCAACGTCCTCACCTAGAATAGTATAACAATCATGACTCTTCTTTATGCAGTTTTGTTTCATTAATTTTCTTTTTAAATAAGGAAGAGAGGAGAGGAAGGAATTGAACCATTACGCTATGTAAAAAAATGAAAATAAAAAAGAGAGCAATTTCCTTTTATGATCAATTCAACCTGCTGGGCACGCTTGTAGTAAGCATCATAGTATCCGGCAGACAAAGCATATGTTCCCATCAAAATTCTCATTTTGACCTGAAGAGATATTAGCAGTTGTTAATTTGCAGATGAAACCACCTGCCAAAATACCAATATTTTGTTGAACTTCAAGTTCAGTCAAAGAAGACTAAAAAGGATTCTTGAAGTGTAGCATGTAATTTTTTTTTATTAAGTTGGAAAGTGGATAAGAATCCCCATACCTCATTCCCAAAGCCCTTTGCCCTTGAATCCCCATAAAGGGAACCTAATTCATCAGCTGTAACCTGGCTTCCATACCTGAGATTCAAAAGTTATATCTACAATGGGTTTTGAAACAACATACTACAACCTACAAAAAGATGGATATATGCAAATGATGAGATAATAACAACAACAGAAATCAATGGAGAAGTTGCCACCTTACACCATCATAGCGAGATAAATTAGATGATGCCTCTGATGATGCCAGGATATAATAAGCTGGTAAACCAAGAGAAAATGAAGGCAATGATACCTGTAGTTCATTAGGAACACTCAAAAGACTCATACAACAGGTGTATGGAGCACTAGAACATGAAGTAAATATGAAGGAAACACGACAAGCTAAAAAGGGTCACTGTGGAAATTGCAAAGTGAAAAATGCTTAAACAACATGCTGACCTCTGTCACTACAGATCCTAGTTCTTCCAGGTGTGAAGCAGCAGCTTCAACTGAAGATACCACTGCCATGTCAACACCTTCTCCAAGGGTTTCTTGAATCACCCCAACCCTCAGTCCTTTTAAAGGTTTAGACTCCACAAAATTCAGTGACATCAACTCTGATGCATAGTTGGGAACCTCCTGAAAAGGAGATGGAAAACCCATATTTGTAAATTCCCTCAAGTGCTTCTTTAGTATAGGTCAGCACCTCTAGAATTTGTAGGGAGAAGAAATTATTTCTCAAGTTCAGAATTCAGATAAAGGAAAAGCCGAGTGAACCTACATTACCTACAATGCTGTTCCCATCAATACGTTGAGAATACATAAACAAACCTTAGTCTTTGTGCCAGCAATGCATGCTGCATTTTTGGATATAATTTGAGTAAAGAATGAACTGAAAGTAATTGCAAACGACCTTACACGCTTACTACTAGTGGCATCCAATCTGTCATGACCTGATATTGTGTTTAGAAAAATTGCAGTGTCCGTTACTGATGAACCAAAGCACCCAATCACATCTAAGGACGAGGCATATGCCATGAGGCCATAACGAGAAACACGTCCATATGTTGGCTTCAGTCCAACAACACCACAGAAAGATGCAGGCTGCCTCACACTACCACCAGTGTCGCTTCCTAGAGATACTACGCATTGCCTAGCAGAAACAGCTGCAGCTGAGCCACCTGATGATCCTCCAGGTACTCGAGATATGTCCCAGGGATTGGTAGTAACCTACAGATGCATGAAGGCAAACAGGAAAAAATATTAATTTCCAATTTCAGCAGGCAAGAGAAACGGACATATACAAAAAGCAGCATCTGCTCTGGAAAACTGAAAACAGCAAGCTCAGGAAAAATTGCGAGGAAAGAAGTTCTTCAACTTTCAAATTCCAAGTATTGCCACCGAAACCCACTAAACTGATAGTCTTTTTATTCAGCACAATCCATAATTTCTCAAACAGCTTCAAGATAGAAACAAAAGAAAAACCCAATTGCGATTAAGCAAGCATTCCAAAAGTTCTAGCAAAATCAAAACAAAAACCTGGAAAACTGTCTTTCCTGAAACAACTATTGGTTAATAAAGTGAAGTGTTCAAGTTGTAACATTCCCAAAAGATACCTCAAAAATTCAAACTTTTGGATTCAGCCACCAGATTTTAATCGGACCGAACCAAAAAAAGTGTTACAGATAAAAACAGAAGCAAAATCCAAACAAAACCACCCAAAAGCAATCACATTTCGTCTAAACAGCTCAAAAATTCAGCAAAAATGCAACCTTTACTGCTGGCAGAGCCTAATTTTCACTAAAATCCATTATAAAGCAAACCTGAAATCCGGATCCCTCGGTGCTGCTTCCCATCCCAAACTCATCCAAATTCGTCTTCCCAACAACGATAGCCCCAGCCTCCCTCAACCTCCTCACCGCCGTCGCGTCAAACGCCGGCCGATAGCCATCCAGAATCCTTGACCCACCGGTAGAAGGCATATCGACAGTACAAATATTGTCCTTCACCCCCACCAACACCCCCATCAACGGCCCCAAATCATCCCCCCTCTCCACTGCCCGATCCACCGCCTCGGCGTCCTTGAGGACGTTCTCGGAGACATAGAGGAAGCTCCGGAGGCGAGGCTCTGCGGCGTGGAGTCGGGAGAGGTAGTCGGCAGCGATGTCGGCGGCGGTGGCGCGGCGGGAGAGGAGAGCGTCGCGGATGGAGAGGACCTCGGAGACCGGTGGCGCGAAGGTTTGGGGAGGGAGTTGAGTCTGGGTGGGTGCCGCAGCCTGGGCTAAGGTTTGAAGTCGCCGGCGGAGAAGCGGTGGCCGGGTACGGCGGAGAAGAAGGCGAGGGTTTTGGATAAGGGATGCCATGAACGAACCCGAAGCCGGTTCAATTCCATGAGGTATTTAGAAATGGATTTTATTTTATTTTTTCATAAAACCCGTCCTTCTTGCGTTTATTGCAAAAATGTATGGAGATATTATTTTGCAATTACGAATAACTCCCGGTAAGTTGCGAAATCCCCAATTTTTCAAAATTACCAAAAACGCCCTGAAAAGTTTCAAAAATTCGAATCGACGCCTCTGGTTTTCAAAATTACCAAAATCCCGGGATATTTTCTAAATTTGCGAAAAATCTAGTCTATTTTTTATATTTACCAAATAACAATTACAGTTTACAGACCCAGAAATAGCCAGTGCCTATGCCTGCCACCCTCTTCTCGTGAACTCTGGCAATGGTTCCACCCTCTTATGGCAGTCCGAGTTGTCGAAGAACACGAATGGGTGCGTATGCCTTCCTCTCCTTGCCACTCTATGCTTGTACTTGTTGTTGCTTAGCACCTTCAAAAATAACAATAGCAACAACTCCGCTGTGAGCTATCTGAGTGTGATATTACCTAGTCAATTTGACTATCCTGATGCAATGCTTAAATAATGTCACCAACATTGACAATGGTCCTCCCTTCTCTTGGTTGAGCAGGAATCCACACTCCATCTCTGAGAACCTGGGAGACCACCAACGTCATCTTGGAAGATAAGAGTCAAATAATTTCCGTCTTAATGCTCACATATTCCATTGTCTCAATCTCTGTTGCTGAAAACTATCGCAACGCTATCATAAAATTGGTACCTCAGTTATTGTTTTGCTCCTTGGGGAAGTTGAGAGGAAGGCCCATGGCCTTGTCTGAGTATTTCCGCAATCACCATTGCTGCTTCTGAGAGTTGTTTGAAGCACTCATCCACCACATCATCATCAAACATCATAAATGATCAGGTATCGTGTAGGATATTTGGCTGTAATTTTGATGTAAGCAGTATCAAGTGCATTATCTATATACCTGAACTCCAGTGGATTGGTAGGTATACAATGTAGCCTGAATCAGGGTTGAAGAGGATCAAGTACTCATTCTTGTCTGTGGAGTTCTCCGGTTGTTGAGCATAGCTAGTCCAATCGCTTGGCGCATGAGGTAAGGTGGCACACCTTGGTTCACTATTCAGAAGAAGCCATAGGTTTTGCAAGCTTGGTGAACTATTTTCTGTGGCCTGCTAGCATCCTTCCATTCTCATCAACTTCATGGAAGAAAGGAGTCAAGTCCACATGAGGAATGATATTCAGCTCGGTGGAAGCCATGTTGCTTCTCATATTTCAGATGTATGGCCACACCATCTGGATTCAAGGAGACAAAAGAAGCTAGAAAGATGGATTGAAAATTCAAAGCACTTCCAGTTTTGAAGATCCCTCTCTTTGTGCATGCAACAAGACGGGAGTTTTTGTTTTCTTCTCTTTTGTAATACTAAAATATTATTGATTTGCATCAGTTTGTCTCAACTCTCTAGAAAGAGAATTAAAGGAAATCTACAAATTAACGATCAAAATTTTAGAATTCGGCTGTTTGGATATACTTACAAATTTCGAAATTATTGGAATTGCGTGATTCCAATCATTCCCAATTCCCAGTTTGAATTCTGATCGGAGAGTACGGAAAACACCGATTCCGGGTGAAAAATGCGTAGGGCCATCGGACGAAATTTTGGATTTTCCTCATCGGCCTTCTCCCCTGATTGATGCTATAAGCACTTATTTGGATGAATTTCAAAGCTCTGAAACGAAAGAAATTGGGGAAATTAAAAATCTAATTGCTTAATTTTAGTGTTTAATTTGATTTCGAAATTCGAAAATAAAAAAATTGGATAATATCTTTTTCTTTTTAATTTCGGTTTTGAATTTCAAAAATTTTAAGAGATATTTATTCAATTTCTAAAAATTATAGTGGAGCCCACAAATTAAATGATGAATTTATATAATATTTAGACCATTTTTTTAAATTTTTTTGTTTTTAAATTCATTTACTTATTTTTAATTTTATAATATTTCTATAACTAAAATAAATTATTTTTTAAAAATTATAATTTTAAGTTTGTTAAATTATTTAACTTATTAGCTAATAAAAAAATAATATGTATTAGCTAATTAATGATTATATTAATCTTATTTAATTATGATTATATTATGTATTATTATGATTATATTATGTATTATTTAATATGTATTATGATTATATTATGATTATTTAATTATGTATTAGCTAATTATGTATTATATTAATCTTATGATTATATTATTTAATTATTTAATTTTATTAGCTAATTAATGATTATATTAATCTTAAAATAATAAATTATATTTCTAAGAAAATATGTATTTGATGTTTATCAAATTATTTACCAAGAAAAAATATTAAATAAATTCTAAATTAATTTTTAGATCATTCTTAAATTTATATTAATTTTTAATAAATATAGTTTTTTCTAATATTAATATTTTATTTTATTTTATTTATTTATAAATAAAGTATTACTTTTTAAAAAATAATATATATTTTATGTTTATAAATTATATTTATTTTTTTTTTTTTTCATTTATATATTAAATTTAATATTTTTTTTAATTTTAAAAAAATTAAGTAATTCTAATATTATTAAAATATTTTTCAAACATTAAAATTACACCATTTTAATAATTTGCTCGATTAAAAATTCATGAAAACGCCTAAGAAAACTCTTCCGCGGTGATTTCTGGTGCCGTTTGATCCGCCGGCCTTGCTCCTCCGTTTCGGCCTCAATCCGGCGATGGACCTCGAATCCAACCACGAGATCTGCCGCACAGCAGAGTTCATCCGTGCCCGAGGTTTCTCACGCGTTGCTCTTCAGGTTCCTCCTCTCCAAAACCCTAGAATTGGCTTTTGGGTTGCTAAGTTTCGTTTTCTTTTTGTTAAAACTTATTGTACTTGGGTTTGGATTCTCAGTTCCTCGATGAGCTCCTCAAGGAAAACTCGAGGGTCGCCAGAGCGCTGAGGAACGAGCTCAGGAAGGGCGTGCGACTGTTTGTGATGGCCGACACGGCTTACGGCAGCTGCTGGATTCATGAGGTCGGGACCTTGCACTTAGTGCTCACTATGGCCATGCCTACTTGAGCCCGTGAGTTATTTGCATCTTTTTCTTTTCTGGATTTGGGAGTGAGATAGTTAAGCGAACTGTGGTTGAAAGGTAGAAACTTTGTGTTGTTTTTAGTGTGAATTTGATGCCTTTGTGGAGCGGATTTCCTAATGATGACGGTTTTCCATATATTTTAATGTTATATTTTGTATGGTTAATTTTAGTGGTTGTGAATTTGAGCTCTGGGATTCATTTTGGTGCAGAACTTCATCTTTACCAGCACTGTGTGTTTGGAAAAGCCTCTAACGATGTGAAGCATCGTGTTGAATCGTTATGCCAATCCTTTACTAGGAACATGCCTGCTCTAGTAAGCACTGGAGTACTTATTCTCTTTCTCTGTAATTCTTTTTTTTTTTTAAAATGCTATTGCCTGTATCATTCAAGGGAATGTTAATCCTGCTCATCGTATCAGTTTTATGGAGTGAATGGTGGGTTTGATTCAAGGGGCAAAGAGTGCACAAAATTGAATCAAATGCTGTGAGAAATCTTGAATCAACAAATTATTCTTATAGATATTAAGATAATCAAATTGTAAACATAAAAGAAAAGGATGGTGCTTATTTTATTTGACCACCAATAGTATATAGTGCTAATTTTTTCTGCCAAATTTATAGCCGCAGAAAAAAAAAATATCATCCTTTGGAGCTGCCTATTTCAGTGTTGATCTGTGGCAATACCCAACTCATCTGTACTTCTGAAACTGTGCCGATATGAGATAAATGTGGTTCAATTTTCTTTCTCTGAATTGCAGGTGATGTATGGATTGGAATATGCACATGCTTTGCAGAGTATAAAAGCTGTAATGTCCGAATCATTGTCATTGGGCTGGCCCAATCAGATGCTCTATTATGCCGAAATCACCTGCTCAAGTATAAATCCATCAGGGAATCAGAACAAAAACAAAGAGCATCTTGGATCTCATCAGTATTCCATTTATGATGGTGACCTGCTCAAGGAGGGAGACTCTGAGGTGACACAATCTAGAAACTGCAATAAACTGGAGTCTGGTATCAAATTTGAGCATGGAGGACTGACTTGGAGTATATCATCTGAGAGTGAGATGGATGACAACTTGTTGTTCTGGATTGGGTCTGACAATGCAGCATTTTGAATATTGTTCTTGCATTCAACAACTGTGAAATAGATAGGAAGCCTTGTCAGTCAAAATTTTTATATTCTCAAGTTCTGTTGGATTTTTACCTTTTTTGCTAATACTGTACTTATTAACAGACATTGAGCAGTGAAACCAACGAGGAGAAGGTGTGCTCTTTACTTGATCTTGCTCTCTTTTGTTTGTGTGTTTTTTATATGTTGTGTACGAAATGTCTGATACTTATACAATGTTATAGGAATGTATTAATATGTTGTATTTTATAGGAGATGTTCGAGCATATACGATTTGTGGCAAAATTATCAAGATCAAGTCAATAAATTTTCGGATAATTGGTATAAATCTTATAATTCTTTGAAGAAAGCAAATCGAGCTCTATATGAGTTTGAAGAGAAGTTAGAAAAAAAAAATTGTTTCAAATCCACAAGAAGAATATGTCCAGAAAGAAAATAAATTTTTTTATATTATTTTGTAGTAATTAACTATCATATTTGCACCAAAAAAATATCTCCTATTTATGTATTTTGAAATTTATATTTATTCAAATTTCTATGAATATCATGTTATTTTCATATGTAATGTATTTAAAATTATGAATATTTTCTTAGTATATCTGGCATTTTTTATTTTTATTGATTTTCAACCATTGTATGTATTATTTTTGTGTAAATATATGGAAAGTAAATCATAGTTGAACTATTTTTTTATACCTAAATCATCAATATTTTTTCATATGTGCTATTTTATTTATTAAAGTGCAATTTTATCTAAAAAATTATTTAGTGCTATATTAATTAAGTTTATATAACTAAATATAAATAAAAATTAAAATTTATAATCCGAAAATTTTTTTTTGCTTAAACCATCAATATGTCACATCCCTACTATTTTAATTATTGAAGGGCAACTTATTTTCTTAATTTTTATATAAACATTTAATTAATGTTACATTAATTAAGTTTATATAAATATATATAAATAAAATTTTAAATTCATAATAAAATGGGGGTAAGCTCAATATATTCTCAATTCCAACTTTAACCAAATACTAGAATTCTCAGAATTGATGAATTTTATTAATTTTATTTTCAAATCAAATGGTGACATTATAGAATTGAACAATTTCGTATTACTCAATTTCATGTAAAAAATATTCATTCAAACACTAAAATTGACTAATTCCTTTAATTTTCTCAATTCAAGAGAATTAATCAATTTTTTAATTTTAGAATTGAAATTAAATCAAATGCCATCTAGGAGAGAGAGAGAGAAGAGGTGGGGGGGGGGGGGGGGGGGGGGGGGGTGTGGGGGTGCACAGCGTTGTCACCGCTGATGAACTGCACGAATCATAAAGTTATAATTCAATGAAAAATATTATTGGCAGTGTACATCTATTTGTACCTTCGACACCTTTGAGCACTTGAGATATGGAGGCAACGTTCTCCTCTTCCGCGCCCTTCGGGTGCGAGCGGGCAGCTTTCCAGATAACCTAGCAACCCATATATGCCGGAGAAGACCCAGTAGACGATCACCGGCACATAGGTGATCAACACCTCGTCAGAGATCTCAAACGCCATTGTTGAAGTATCGATCGTTAGATGGTTAACAAAGTAACTTTAGATCAAGCTAGCTACCACAAGTCAAGAGAAGAGTTCTTCTTTGTCTTCACTAGTGTTGCCCTAAAATTGATCTAAGAGCTAGCGAGCTGAATGGTGCATTCAAGCAAGAAGAAGCTCCCCTATTTCATAGTAGTCTTGGAGAACCCATAAAGTCCAGTCCATTAAAGGAAGTCACAAAGCAAGTAGTATGTGATTAATTGGTCCTTGAAAGAAGAAAAGTCTAGTCTTTGAGTAATGCAAAACGTGCCCATGATTTCTTTGTTCTACCTTGATGTTGTTCAAACACGGCGATTTGTATAGTGAGTGACTCGTGCTCCGTTCTTTGTACATGACTACTATGGATGTTTTTTTTTTTTCCCTAAAAGTTGACAAAATAGGATCTTAACGTGCTAATTGTCACGAGTTTCCCATGCATTACATAAACGAGTTTTCCGCAAGCCTCAACATAAACATGCAGAGAGTTCTTACTGGGCACATGTTTTTTTAAAGACAGTTTTTGGTAAGACTATTTTTCGAATAATAATTTGAAATAATATATATTTTTTGTAAATTTGATGGTTGACATGTTCTCGACATAAGTAATATTTAATTTTTCTTGCGGATGGTAAAATTCTTTCAAGAGATTTTTTAGCCAAATTATCTCAGAAATATTTGTGTTATTATTGCAATATATTAAGTTTGACATGTGGATAGGACTATCACATTCTTTTTTAGAATTTCAAGAAAATACAATAGTGTCCAAAACAGAAAAAAAAATATCTAGTAGTATTTTTTCTTTTTGGTCACTTTTTTTGGGTGACTATATGGGTATTCTGTCAATTTTACTTTTTTATTATAACAAAAAAATATATTTTAATATCCTCTTTGTAACTAGGTAATATTGTAATTACTTTAGACATTGTTTGGGTTAAAATCGAAATTAAGATCATTTTGTTTCAAAGCGGCTTAACATTTAAATATTAAAAAGATAATCAAATTAACTCTATTTTATTTTTAAAAAAAATAAATTACCAAATTACTTTTATCTTTATTTATTCAAATCTCAATAAATAATATACCTAAAGGTATAATGGTAAAAAAAAATTTTACACAATTCACTAACCAAGCTAATATTTAAGTACTAAAAATTTGATCAGATTACATTTTTGTATTTCAGTCTTGATCGTGAGTTTAATCTTAACCTTGATACCAAACCAAACGAAGTCTTAGTGTTTTTATATTATATGCTAATAAGACCAATCCTATACATAATGTCAGATTTTATTGAAGTTAGATATATCAGGAACACAAAACTTTCAAGGTGTTAGCTCCAGTAGCTTTGTTTGTCTTTCATTATTCAACTTCAAAATTAATTTCAACGAAGTGTTAATTGAGTTCCAATTCTCCATCTTGAATTTTTCAAATATTTCTTTTGTATCTTCTTATGAGAAATTGAAGATATCATCTAATTGTTAATTAACTTTAATGCTTAGAAAGCAGGACGTAAGCCTATAATTTTTCTTTTCAAACTCTTTAACCATAACCTAATTAAACTTTTTGACTGTTTTGTTATTATTTCTTATAAATAATAGGTCAGCAACGCAAAGATAAAATAACAAGTTTTTGTTTGATTTAACTTTGACGTAAAATTCATGTTCATATATGTGCACATTTTTAAATTTTATTTTGTTAGCAATAATCATTTATGGGAATGTTTTAAGGTGTCAAACGGCTCATTTAATCAAGATGTTAAAATTATTTTAGAGTGAATTTGACAAGATCTAAAATAATAACAGGTTGTGACTAATATTGCTCGTGAGTTTTCATTGGTCCAAAAGGCAAAGTTTTCATCCAGCCTTTTCCTCCCTGAACTTAAGCCTAAGGAAAGCTTTTGAAATTTTTTTTTTTTTTTTTTTTAAAAATTTACGGACTAGACTGTGTCATATTCGGTCTTATTGTATGGCGGGCCGTGCCTGTTCTGTGGACCACGAAGATGGCATTAGATACGACCCATAACGTCCCATACTAAGCCAATCTGTAAATCAAAAGTTAATTTTGACACACCTAAACTGTTTTCAAGTCGTCGGTGATTGTTTTAACTCGTATAAAACATTCTTCAGCTTTCAGAACTAAATTTATAAGACTTAATTTCATTATTACACTAATCAAATTATAATTAGTAACTGCTTTTTATATTCAACATACAATATTTGTCACGTAATATACCTACCACTTTCACCTAGTCACATAAATTAATTTAATATTTTTTAAAAAATAATTAATTATTTTTAGATTATATTAATAATTTCAAATGTGATTAATTAACAATTATATTATCGAAAGAACAATCAAGTGGAAGCCAGTCGATAGCTGGCCCAGCTTGATACCCCCCCATCGGGGCTCTTCTCCCCAGTCCCCACAGCACGGCATGTTAGTTCTGCAGATCTGGAAACTGCAGATCTTGTCCACATAATAAAGAACGGCCGGCAGTAGTTGTAGTCGGGACCGCACAGCTGCTGATGCACGTCGTGGAAGGCCGAGTTATTCCATGATCGAGTGGTCGTCGACGGTCTTCATGGTGACCAAGCAGAAGAAGACCACCAAGGTCCGGTGCGACATGCCGGAGGCCGGAAACCCGACTATCCCCGAACTTGTGTCGTCGATGAACCCTTCGAAAGGATGCCCGTACCGACTCCCGAAGGCCCACGAGACGACCAGGCGGTGGTGATGGGAAAAGAGGTGGCGGCACCGAGAACTAGTTGGTGTGCTCGAGTCTGCGCGTGAAATACATGTACATATCATATACGATCATAGCTACTCATCACAATGTTTTTTGACATTTAGCAGCGCTTTCTCTCCATTGTAATCGTATTTTAATTGTCATTTGGTCCTCTTCTGCTGATTTGTAGCTTTAATATAGAACCAGTAGCGCACATTTTGAAGTTAAAGAATCAAACTTCGGTACAAGAGCCGAGCGAGAGAGCACATTAATTGGAGACAGAGTTGGCTGTACCATTCATAGAAGAGCAGATCGAGCGAGAGAGCACATTAAAAACTCGATTGACAATGGCACATGCTCCACGCATATATTTAATTGGAGACAGAGAGCCATAATGTTCAATTCCTATTATTATCAATGATAGAGTTCGGATCCTAGATGTAAAAAAAAAAATATAAGAAGGTCGATCTCTCTCCCTCTCCATTGAAAGAAATGAGATTGTTGCTGATACAGTACATAAAAAAAAAAAAAAACTAAATTAACCAAAATTTTCAGATGTAGAGGCAATCAAGAAAGCTGCATAAGTAAATATATAACCTACGGAAAAGTGGGCTAATCCAACCAATCTTGCTTGGACAATGGAAAGAGCCACTGGCTTATCTCTCCACCGAATCAAATTAGCCAAAGGTGTGCGTTCATGAGCCCATGCTAAAGTTTCAATCAATTCTTGCCAATATCCACGCCAGGAAATTAAGAACATAAATCCAGTAGCCCAAACAAGATGTCCAAATAAAAACATCCATGCCCACACGGATAAACTATTCATACCAAAAGGATTATATCCATTGATAAGTTGTGAAGAGTTCAACCATAGATAATCTCTTAACCATCCCATCAAATAAGTGGAGGATTCATTAAATTGTGAAAGGTTACCCTGCCATAATGTGATGTGTTTCCAATGCCAATAAAAAGTCACCCATCCAATGGTATTTAACATCCAGAAAACTGCCAAATAAAATGCGTCCCAACCGGAAATATCACAAGTACCGCCGCGTCCTGGGCCGTCGCAAGGAAAACTATAACCAAAATCCTTTTTATCTGGCATTAGCTTAGAACCACGTGCATCTAAAGCACCTTTTACTAAAATCAATGTAGTTGTGTGCAAACCTAGAGCAATAGCATGATGGACCAAGAAATCTCCAGGACCTATTGTTAAGAAGAGTGAATTACTATTCTCATTAATAGCATTCAACCAGCCGGGTAACCATATGTTTCGACCCGCATTGAATGCTGGGCCATTCGTTGAAGATAAGAGTACATCGAACCCATACGAAGTCTTACCATGAGCAGATTGTATCCATTGGGCAAATATGGGTTCGATCAAGATTTGTTTTTCCGGAGTACCAAAAGCGAGCATGACGTCGTTATGAACATAAAGTCCCAAAGTATGGAATCCCAGAAACAGGCTGGCCCAACTTAAATGAGATATGATAGCTTCCTTATGGTCTAACATTCTTGCTAATACATTATCCTCATTCTGTTCCGGATTATAATCTCTAATGAAGAATATAGCTCCATGAGCAAAGGCTCCCGTCATGATGAATCCTGCGATGTATTGGTGATGAGTATATAACGCAGCTTGAGTAGTAAAGTCTTGTGCTATGAATGCATAAGCAGGCAAAGAGTACATGTGTTGAGCTACTAAAGAAGTAATAACCCCTAAAGAGGCTAGAGCAAGACCTAATTGAAAATGAATCGAATTGTTGATTGTGTCATAAAGGCCCTTATGCCCACGTCCTAATCGACCCCCCGGGGGAATATGTGCTTCTAAAAGATCTTTGATACTGTGCCCAATCCCGAAGTTAGTTCTATACATATGACCAGCAACGAGAAAAAGAAATGCAATAGCTAAATGATGATGAGCAATATCGGTCAGCCATAAACTTTGCGTTTGTGGATGGAATCCTCCAAGAAGGGTTAGAATGGCAGTTCCCGCCCCCTTGGAGGTACCAAATAAATGACTGCTGGAATCAGGGTTTTGTGCATAAAGATTCCACTGACCGGTAAAAAGTGGTTCCAATCCTTGGGGATGTGGTAATATGTTTAAGAAATTATTCCATCTGACATACTCCCCCCTGGATCCGGGAATAGCGACATGAACTAAATGTCCTGCCCAAGCCAAAGAACTTAGTCCGAAAAGTCCTGACAAATGATGATTGAGACGAGATTCGGCATTTTTAAACCACGAAACGCTCGGTCTCCATTTTGGTTGTAGGTGTAACCAACCCGCTATTAAAGATATACCAGAAAGACATAATAGAAAAAGAGCTCCAGTATAAAGATCTTTATTGGTGCGTAATCCAATTGTATACCACCACTGATAAAGACTGGAATAAGCAATATTCACGGGGCCGATAGCACCTCCTTGAGTAAAGGCCTCTACGGCGGGTTGACCAAAATGAGGATCCCAAATTGCATGAGCAATAGGTCTTACATGTAAAGGGTTCTGTATCCATGACTCCAAATTTCCTTGTCAAGCTACATGAAACAGATTTCCGGACGTCCACAGAAAGATTATTGCTAACTGCCCAAAATGAGAAGCAAAAATGTTCTGATAAAGACGTTCCTCAGTAATATCATCATGACTTTCGAAATCTTATAATTCTTTGAAGAAAGCAAATCGAGCTCTATATGAGTTTGAAGAGAAGTTAGAAAAAAAAAATTGTTTCAAATCCAAAAGAAGAATATGTCCAGAAAGAAAATAAATTTTTTTATATTATTTTGTAGTAATTAACTATCATATTTGCACCAAAAAAATATCTCCTATTTATGTATTTTGAAATTTATATTTATTCAAATTTCTATGAATATCATGTTATTTTCATATGTAATGTATTTTAAATTATGAATATTTTCTTAGTATATCTGGCATTTTTTATTTTTATTGATTTTCAACCATTGTATGTATTATTTTTGTGTAAATATATGGAAAGTAAATCATAGTTGAACTATTTTTTTATACCTAAATCATCAATATTTTTTCATATGTGCTATTTTATTTATTAAAGTGCAATTTTATCTAAAAAATTATTTAGTGCTATATTAATTAAGTTTATATAACTAAATATAAATAAAAATTAAAATTTATAATCCGAAAATTTTTTTTTGCTTAAACCATCAATATGTCACATCCCTACTATTTTAATTATTGAAGGGCAACTTATTTTCTTAATTTTTATATAAACATTTAATTAATGTTACATTAATTAAGTTTATATAAATATATATAAATAAAATTTTAAATTCATAATAAAATGGGGGTAAGCTCAATATATTCTCAATTCCAACTTTAACCAAATACTAGAATTCTCAGAATTGATGAATTTTATTAATTTTATTTTCAAATCAAATGGTGACATTATAGAATTGAACAATTTCGTATTACTCAATTTCATGTAAAAAATATTCATTCAAACACTAAAATTGACTAATTCCTTTAATTTTCTCAATTCAAGAGAATTAATCAATTTTTTAATTTTAGAATTGAAATTAAATCAAATGCCATCTAGGAGAGAGAGAGAGAAGAGGGGGGGGGGGGGGGGGGGGGGGGGGGAGGGGGTGCACAGCGTTGTCACCGCTGATGAACTGCACGAATCATAAAGTTATAATTTAATGAAAAATATTATTGGCAGTGTACATCTATTTGTACCTTCGACACCTTTGAGCACTTGAGATATGGAGGCAACGTTCTCCTCTTCCGCGCCCTTCGGGTGCGAGCGGGCAGCTTTCCAGATAACCTAGCAACCCATATATGCCGGAGAAGACCCAGTAGACGATCACCGGCACATAGGTGATCAACACCTCGTCAGAGATCTCAAACGCCATTGTTGAAGTATCGATCGTTAGATGGTTAACAAAGTAACTTTAGATCAAGCTAGCTACCACAAGTCAAGAGAAGAGTTCTTCTTTGTCTTCACTAGTGTTGCCCTAAAATTGATCTAAGAGCTAGCGAGCTGAATGGTGCATTCAAGCAAGAAGAAGCTCCCCTATTTCATAGTAGTCTTGGAGAACCCATAAAGTCCAGTCCATTAAAGGAAGTCACAAAGCAAGTAGTATGTGATTAATTGGTCCTTGAAAGAAGAAAAGTCTAGTCTTTGAGTAATGCAAAACGTGCCCATGATTTCTTTGTTCTACCTTGATGTTGTTCAAACACGGCGATTTGTATAGTGAGTGACTCGTGCTCCGTTCTTTGTACATGACTACTATGGATGTTTTTTTTTTTCCCTAAAAGTTGACAAAATAGGATCTTAACGTGCTAATTGTCACGAGTTTCCCATGCATTACATAAACGAGTTTTCCGCAAGCCTCAACATAAACATGCAGAGAGTTCTTACTGGGCACATGTTTTTTTAAAGACAGTTTTTGGTAAGACTATTTTTCGAATAATAATTTGAAATAATATATATTTTTTGTAAATTTGATGGTTGACATGTTCTCGACATAAGTAATATTTAATTTTTCTTGCGGATGGTAAAATTCTTTCAAGAGATTTTTTAGCCAAATTATCTCAGAAATATTTGTGTTATTATTGCAATATATTAAGTTTGACATGTGGATAGGACTATCACATTCTTTTTTAGAATTTCAAGAAAATACAATAGTGTCCAAAAGAGAAAAAAAAATATCTAGTAGTATTTTTTCTTTTTGGTCACTTTTTTTGGGTGACTATATGGGTATTCTGTCAATTTTACTTTTTTATTATAACAAAAAAATATATTTTAATATCCTCTTTGTAACTAGGTAATATTGTAATTACTTTAGACACTGTTTGGGTTAAAATCGAAATTAAGATCATTTTGTTTCAAAGCGGCTTAACATTTAAATATTAAAAAGATAATCAAATTAACTCTATTTTATTTTTTAAAAAAATAAATTACCAAATTACTTTTATCTTTATTTATTCAAATCTCAATAAATAATATATCTAAAGGTATAATGGTAAAAAAAAATTTTACACAATTCACTAACCAAGCTAATATTTAAGTACTAAAAATTTGATCAGATTACATTTTTGTATTTCAGTCTTGATCGTGAGTTTAATCTTAACCTTGATACCAAACCAAACGAAGTCTTAGTGTTTTTATATTATATGCTAATAAGACCAATCCTATACATAATGTCAGATTTTATTGAAGTTAGATATATCAGGAACACAAAACTTTCAAGGTGTTAGCTCCAGTAGCTTTGTTTGTCTTTCATTATTCAACTTCAAAATTAATTTCAACGAAGTGTTAATTGAGTTCCAATTCTCCATCTTGAATTTTTCAAATATTTCTTTTGTATCTTCTTATGAGAAATTGAAGATATCATCTAATTGTTAATTAACTTTAATGCTTAGAAAGCAGGACGTAAGCCTATAATTTTTCTTTTCAAACTCTTTAACCATAACCTAATTAAACTTTTTGACTGTTTTGTTATTATTTCTTATAAATAATAGGTCAGCAACGCAAAGATAAAATAACAAGTTTTTGTTTGATTTAACTTTGACGTAAAATTCATGTTCATATATGTGCACATTTTTAAATTTTATTTTGTTAGCAATAATCATTTATGGGAATGTTTTAAGGTGTCAAACGGCTCATTTAATCAAGATGTTAAAATTATTTTAGAGTGAATTTGACAAGATCTAAAATAATAACAGGTTGTGACTAATATTGCTCGTGAGTTTTCATTGGTCCAAAAGGCAAAGTTTTCATCCAGCCTTTTCCTCCCTGAACTTAAGCCTAAGGAAAGCTTTTGAAATTTTTTTTTTTTTTTTTTTTAAAAAATTTACGGACTAGATTGTGTCATATTCGGTCTTATTGTATGGCGGGCCGTGTCTGTTCTGTGGACCACGAAGATGGCATTAGATACGACCCATAACGTCCCATACTAAGCCAATCTGTAAATCAAAAGTTAATTTTGACACACCTAAACTGTTTTCAAGTCGTCGGTGATTGTTTTAACTCGTATAAAACATTCTTCAGCTTTCAGAACTAAATTTATAAGACTTAATTTCATTATTACACTAATCAAATTATAATTAGTAACTGCTTTTTATATTCAACATACAATATTTGTCACGTAATATACCTACCACTTTCACCTAGTCACATAAATTAATTTAATATTTTTTAAAAAATAATTAATTATTTTTAGATTATATTAATAATTTCAAATGTGATTAATTAACAATTATATTATCGAAAGAACAATCAAGTGGAAGCCAGTCGATAGCTGGCCCAGCTTGATACCCCCCCATCGGGGCTCTTCTCCCCAGTCCCCACAGCACGGCATGTTAGTTCTGCAGATCTGGAAACTGCAGATCTTGTCCACATAATAAAGAACGGCCGGCAGTAGTTGTAGTCGGGACCGCACAGCTGCTGATGCACGTCGTGGAAGGCCGAGTTATTCCATGATCGAGTGGTCGTCGACGGTCTTCATGGTGACCAAGCAGAAGAAGACCACCAAGGTCCGGTGCGACATGCCGGAGGCCGGAAACCCGACTATCCCCGAACTTGTGTCGTCGATGAACCCTTCGAAAGGATGCCCGTACCGACTCCCGAAGGCCCACGAGACGACCAGGCGGTGGTGATGGGAAAAGAGGTGGCGGCACCGAGAACTAGTTGGTGTGCTCGAGTCTGCGCGTGAAATACATGTACATATCATATACGATCATAGCTACTCATCACAATGTTTTTTGACATTTAGCAGCGCTTTCTCTCCATTGTAATCGTATTTTAATTGTCATTTGGTCCTCTTCTGCTGATTTGTAGCTTTAATATAGAACCAGTAGCGCACATTTTGAAGTTAAAGAATCAAACTTCGGTACAAGAGCCGAGCGAGAGAGCACATTAATTGGAGACAGAGTTGGCTGTACCATTCATAGAAGAGCAGATCGAGCGAGAGAGCACATTAAAAACTCGATTGACAATGGCACATGCTCCACGCATATATTTAATTGGAGACAGAGAGCCATAATGTTCAGTTCCTATTATTATCAATGATAGAGTTCGGATCCTAGATGTAAAAAAAAAAATATAAGAAGGTCGATCTCTCTCCCTCTCCATTGAAAGAAATGAGATTGTTGCTGATACAGTACATAAAAAAAAAAAAAAACTAAATTAACCAAAATTTTCAGATGTAGAGGCAATCAAGAAAGCTGCATAAGTAAATATATAACCTACGGAAAAGTGGGCTAATCCAACCAATCTTGCTTGGACAATGGAAAGAGCCACTGGCTTATCTCTCCACCGAATCAAATTAGCCAAAGGTGTGCGTTCATGAGCCCATGCTAAAGTTTCAATCAATTCTTGCCAATATCCACGCCAGGAAATTAAGAACATAAATCCAGTAGCCCAAACAAGATGTCCAAATAAAAACATCCATGCCCACACGGATAAACTATTCATACAAAAAGGATTATATCCATTGATAAGTTGTGAAGAGTTCAACCATAGATAATCTCTTAACCATCCCATCAAATAAGTGGATGATTCAATAAATTGTGAATGGTTACCCTACCATAATGTGATGTGTTTCCAATGCCAATAAAAAGTCACCCATCCAATGGTATTTAACATCTAGAAAATTGCCAAATAAAGTGCATCCCAACCAGAAATATCACAAGTACCGTCGCATCCTGGGCCGTCACAAGGAAAACTATAACCAAAAACCTTTTTATCTGGCATTAGCTTAGAACCATGTGCATCTAAAGCACCTTTTACTAAAATGAATGTAGTTGTGTGCAAACCTAGAGCAATAGCATGATGGACCAAGAAATCTCCAGGACCTATTGTTAAGAAGAGTGAATTACTATTCTCATTAATAGCATTCAACCAGCCGGGTAACCATATGTTTCGACCCGCATTGAATGCTGGGCCATTCGTTGAAGATAAGAGTACATCGAACCCATACGAAGTCTTACCATGAGCAGATTGTATCCATTGGGCAAATATGGGTTCGATCAAGATTTGTTTTTCCGGAGTATCAAAAGCGAGCATGACGTCGTTATGAACATAAAGTCTCAAAGTATGGAATCCCAGAAACAGGCTGGCCCAACTTAAATGAGATATGATAGCTTCCTTATGGTCTAACATTCTTGCTAATACATTATCCTCCTTCTGTTCCGGATTATAATCTCTAATGAAGAATATAGCTCCATGAGCAAAGGCTCCCGTCATGATGAATCCTGCGATGTATTGGTGATGAGTATATAACGCAGCTTGAGTAGTAAAGTCTTGTGCTATGAATGCATAAGCAGGCAAAGAGTACATGTGTTGAGCTACTAAAGAAGTCATAACCCCTAAAGAGGCTAGAGCAAGACCTAATTGAAAATGAATCGAATTGTTGATTGTGTCATAAAGGCCCTTATGCCCACGTCCTAATCGACCCCCCGGGGGAATATGTGCTTCTAAAAGATCTTTGATACTGTGCCCAATCCCGAAGTTAGTTCTATACATATGACCAGCAACGAGCAAAAGAAATGCAATAGCTAAATGATGATGAGCAATATCGGTCAGCCATAAACTTTGCGTTTGTGGATGGAATCCTCCAAGAAGGGTTAGAATGGCAGTTCCCGCCCCCTTGGATGTACCAAATAAATGACTGCTGGAATCAGGGTTTTGTGCATAAAGATTCCACTGACCGGTAAAAAGTGGTTCCAATCCTTGGGGATGTGGTAATATGTTTAAGAAATTATTCCATCGGACATACTCCCCCCTGGATCCGGGAATAGCGACATGAACTAAATGTCCTGCCCAAGCCAAAGAACTTAGTCCGAAAAGTCCTGACAAATGATGATTGAGACGAGATTCGGCATTTTTAAACCACGAAACGCTCGGTCTCCATTTTGGTTGTAGGTGTAACCAACCCGCTATTAAAGATATACCAGAAAGACATAATAGAAAAAGAGCTCCAGTATAAAGATCTTTATTGGTGCGTAATCCAATTGTATACCACCACTGATAAAGACTGGAATAAGCAATATTCACGGGGCCGATAGCACCTCCTTGAGTAAAGGCCTCTACGGCGGGTTGACCAAAATGAGGATCCCAAATTGCATGAGCAATAGGTCTTACATGTAAAGGGTTCTGTATCCATGACTCCAAATTTCCTTGTCAAGCTACATGAAACAGATTTCCGGACGTCCACAGAAAGATTATTGCTAACTGCCCAAAATGAGAAGCAAAAATGTTCTGATAAAGACGTTCCTCAGTAATATCATCATGACTTTCGAAATCTTATAATTCTTTGAAGAAAGCAAATCGAGCTCTATATGAGTTTGAAGAGAAGTTAGAAAAAAAAAATTGTTTCAAATCCAAAAGAAGAATATGTCCAGAAAGAAAATAAATTTTTTTATATTATTTTGTAGTAATTAACTATCATATTTGCACCAAAAAAATATCTCCTATTTATGTATTTTGAAATTTATATTTATTCAAATTTCTATGAATATCATGTTATTTTCATATGTAATGTATTTTAAATTATGAATATTTTCTTAGTATATCTGGCATTTTTTATTTTTATTGATTTTCAACCATTGTATGTATTATTTTTGTGTAAATATATGGAAAGTAAATCATAGTTGAACTATTTTTTTATACCTAAATCATCAATATTTTTTCATATGTGCTATTTTATTTATTAAAGTGCAATTTTATCTAAAAAATTATTTAGTGCTATATTAATTAAGTTTATATAACTAAATATAAATAAAAATTAAAATTTATAATCCGAAAATTTTTTTTTGCTTAAACCATCAATATGTCACATCCCTACTATTTTAATTATTGAAGGGCAACTTATTTTCTTAATTTTTATATAAACATTTAATTAATGTTACATTAATTAAGTTTATATAAATATATATAAATAAAATTTTAAATTCATAATAAAATGGGGGTAAGCTCAATATATTCTCAATTCCAACTTTAACCAAATACTAGAATTCTCAGAATTGATGAATTTTATTAATTTTATTTTCAAATCAAATGGTGACATTATAGAATTGAACAATTTCGTATTACTCAATTTCATGTAAAAAATATTCATTCAAACACTAAAATTGACTAATTCCTTTAATTTTCTCAATTCAAGAGAATTAATCAATTTTTTAATTTTAGAATTGAAATTAAATCAAATGCCATCTAGGAGAGAGAGAGAGAAGAGGGGGGGGGGGGGGGGGGGGGGGTGGGGGGGGGAGGGGGTGCACAGCGTTGTCACCGCTGATGAACTGCACGAATCATAAAGTTATAATTTAATGAAAAATATTATTGGCAGTGTACATCTATTTGTACCTTCGACACCTTTGAGCACTTGAGATATGGAGGCAACGTTCTCCTCTTCCGCGCCCTTCGGGTGCGAGCGGGCAGCTTTCCAGATAACCTAGCAACCCATATATGCCGGAGAAGACCCAGTAGACGATCACCGGCACATAGGTGATCAACACCTCGTCAGAGATCTCAAACGCCATTGTTGAAGTATCGATCGTTAGATGGTTAACAAAGTAACTTTAGATCAAGCTAGCTACCACAAGTCAAGAGAAGAGTTCTTCTTTGTCTTCACTAGTGTTGCCCTAAAATTGATCTAAGAGCTAGCGAGCTGAATGGTGCATTCAAGCAAGAAGAAGCTCCCCTATTTCATAGTAGTCTTGGAGAACCCATAAAGTCCAGTCCATTAAAGGAAGTCACAAAGCAAGTAGTCTGTGATTAATTGGTCCTTGAAAGAAGAAAAGTCTAGTCTTTGAGTAATGCAAAACGTGCCCATGATTTCTTTGTTCTACCTTGATGTTGTTCAAACACGGCGATTTGTATAGTGAGTGACTCGTGCTCCGTTCTTTGTACATGACTACTATGGATGTTTTTTTTTTTTTCCCTAAAAGTTGACAAAATAGGATCTTAACGTGCTAATTGTCACGAGTTTCCCATGCATTACATAAACGAGTTTTCCGCAAGCCTCAACATAAACATGCAGAGAGTTCTTACTGGGCACATGTTTTTTTAAAGACAGTTTTTGGTAAGACTATTTTTCGAATAATAATTTGAAATAATATATATTTTTTGTAAATTTGATGGTTGACATGTTCTCGACATAAGTAATATTTAATTTTTCTTGCGGATGGTAAAATTCTTTCAAGAGATTTTTTAGCCAAATTATCTCAGAAATATTTGTGTTATTATTGCAATATATTAAGTTTGACATGTGGATAGGACTATCACATTCTTTTTTAGAATTTCAAGAAAATACAATAGTGTCCAAAACAGAAAAAAAAATATCTAGTAGTATTTTTTCTTTTTGGTCACTTTTTTTGGGTGACTATATGGGTATTCTGTCAATTTTACTTTTTTATTATAACAAAAAAATATATTTTAATATCCTCTTTGTAACTAGGTAATATTGTAATTACTTTAGACATTGTTTGGGTTAAAATCGAAATTAAGATCATTTTGTTTCAAAGCGGCTTAACATTTAAATATTAAAAAGATAATCAAATTAACTCTATTTTATTTTTAAAAAAAATAAATTACCAAATTACTTTTATCTTTATTTATTCAAATCTCAATAAATAATATACCTAAAGGTATAATGGTAAAAAAAAATTTTACACAATTCACTAACCAAGCTAATATTTAAGTACTAAAAATTTGATCAGATTACATTTTTGTATTTCAGTCTTGATCGTGAGTTTAATCTTAACCTTGATACCAAACCAAACGAAGTCTTAGTGTTTTTATATTATATGCTAATAAGACCAATCCTATACATAATGTCAGATTTTATTGAAGTTAGATATATCAGGAACACAAAACTTTCAAGGTGTTAGCTCCAGTAGCTTTGTTTGTCTTTCATTATTCAACTTCAAAATTAATTTCAACGAAGTGTTAATTGAGTTCCAATTCTCCATCTTGAATTTTTCAAATATTTCTTTTGTATCTTCTTATGAGAAATTGAAGATATCATCTAATTGTTAATTAACTTTAATGCTTAGAAAGCAGGACGTAAGCCTATAATTTTTCTTTTCAAACTCTTTAACCATAACCTAATTAAACTTTTTGACTGTTTTGTTATTATTTCTTATAAATAATAGGTCAGCAACGCAAAGATAAAATAACAAGTTTTTGTTTGATTTAACTTTGACGTAAAATTCATGTTCATATATGTGCACATTTTTAAATTTTATTTTGTTAGCAATAATCATTTATGGGAATGTTTTAAGGTGTCAAACGGCTCATTTAATCAAGATGTTAAAATTATTTTAGAGTGAATTTGACAAGATCTAAAATAATAACAGGTTGTGACTAATATTGCTCGTGAGTTTTCATTGGTCCAAAAGGCAAAGTTTTCATCCAGCCTTTTCCTCCCTGAACTTAAGCCTAAGGAAAGCTTTTGAAATTTTTTTTTTTTTTTTTTTTTAAAAATTTACGGACTAGACTGTGTCATATTCGGTCTTATTGTATGGCGGGCCGTGCCTGTTCTGTGGACCACGAAGATGGCATTAGATACGACCCATAACGTCCCATACTAAGCCAATCTGTAAATCAAAAGTTAATTTTGACACACCTAAACTGTTTTCAAGTCGTCGGTGATTGTTTTAACTCGTATAAAACATTCTTCAGCTTTCAGAACTAAATTTATAAGACTTAATTTCATTATTACACTAATCAAATTATAATTAGTAACTGCTTTTTATATTCAACATACAATATTTGTCACGTAATATACCTACCACTTTCACCTAGTCACATAAATTAATTTAATATTTTTTAAAAAATAATTAATTATTTTTAGATTATATTAATAATTTCAAATGTGATTAATTAACAATTATATTATCGAAAGAACAATCAAGTGGAAGCCAGTCGATAGCTGGCCCAGCTTGATACCCCCCCATCGGGGCTCTTCTCCCCAGTCCCCACAGCACGGCATGTTAGTTCTGCAGATCTGGAAACTGCAGATCTTGTCCACATAATAAAGAACGGCCGGCAGTAGTTGTAGTCGGGACCGCACAGCTGCTGATGCACGTCGTGGAAGGCCGAGTTATTCCATGATCGAGTGGTCGTCGACGGTCTTGATGGTGACCAAGCAGAAGAAGACCACCAAGGTCCGGTGCGACATGCCGGAGGCCGGAAACCCGACTATCCCCGAACTTGTGTCGTCGATGAACCCTTCGAAAGGATGCCCGTACCGACTCCCGAAGGCCCACGAGACGACCAGGCGGTGGTGATGGGAAAAGAGGTGGCGGCACCGAGAATTAGTTGGTGTGCTCGAGTCTGCGCGTGAAATACATGTACATATCATATACGATCATAGCTACTCATCACAATGTTTTTTGACATTTAGCAGCGCTTTCTCTCCGTTGTAATCGTATTTTAATTGTCATTTGGTCCTCTTCTGCTGATTTGTAGCTTTAATATAGAACCAGTAGCGCACATTTTGAAGTTAAAGAATCAAACTTCGGTACAAGAGCCGAGCGAGAGAGCACATTAATTGGAGACAGAGTTGGCTGTACCATTCATAGAAGAGCAGATCGAGCGAGAGAGCACATTAAAAACTCGATTGACAATGGCACATGCTCCACGCATATATTTAATTGGAGACAGAGAGCCATAATGTTCAGTTCCTATTATTATCAATGATAGAGTTCGGATCCTAGATATAAAAAAAAAAATATAAGAAGGTCGATCTCTCTCCCTCTCCATTGAAAGAAATGAGATTGTTGCTGATACAGTACATAAAAAAAAAAAAAAACTAAATTAACCAAAATTTTCAGATGTAGAGGCAATCAAGAAAGCTGCATAAGTAAATATATAACCTACGGAAAAGTGGGCTAATCCAACCAATCTTGCTTGGACAATGGAAAGAGCCACTGGCTTTTCTCTCCACCGAATCAAATTAGCCAAAGGTGTGCGTTCATGAGCCCATGCTAAAGTTTCAATCAATTCTTGCCAATATCCACGCCAGGAAATTAAGAACATAAATCCAGTAGCCCAAACAAGATGTCCAAATAAAAACATCCATGCCCACACGGATAAACTATTCATACCAAAAGGATTATATCCATTGATAAGTTGTGAAGAGTTCAACCATAGATAATCTCTTAACCATCCCATCAAATAAGTGGAGGATTCATTAAATTGTGAAAGGTTACCCTGCCATAATGTGATGTGTTTCCAATGCCAATAAAAAGTCACCCATCCAATGGTATTTAACATCCAGAAAACTGCCAAATAAAATGCGTCCCAACCGGAAATATCACAAGTACCGCCGCGTCCTGGGCCGTCGCAAGGAAAACTATAACCAAAATCCTTTTTATCTGGCATTAGCTTAGAACCACGTGCATCTAAAGCACCTTTTACTAAAATCAATGTAGTTGTGTGCAAACCTAGAGCAATAGCATGATGGACCAAGAAATCTCCAGGACCTATTGTTAAGAAGAGTGAATTACTATTCTCATTAATAGCATTCAACCAGCCGGGTAACCATATGTTTCGACCCGCATTGAATGCTGGGCCATTCGTTGAAGATAAGAGTACATCGAACCCATACGAAGTCTTACCATGAGCAGATTGTATCCATTGGGCAAATATGGGTTCGATCAAGATTTGTTTTTCCGGAGTACCAAAAGCGAGCATGACGTCGTTATGAACATAAAGTCTCAAAGTATGGAATCCCAGAAACAGGCTGGCCCAACTTAAATGAGATATGATAGCTTCCTTATGGTCTAACATTCTTGCTAATACATTATCCTCATTCTGTTCCGGATTATAATCTCTAATGAAGAATATAGCTCCATGAGCAAAGGCTCCCGTCATGATGAATCCTGCGATGTATTGGTGATGAGTATATAACGCAGCTTGAGTAGTAAAGTCTTGTGCTATGAATGCATAAGCAGGCAAAGAGTACATGTGTTAGCTACTAAAGAAGTAATAACCCCTAAAGAGGCTAGAGCAAGACCTAATTGAAAATGAATCGAATTGTTGATTGTGTCATAAAGGCCCTTATGCCCACGTCCTAATCGACCCCCCGGGGGAATATGTGCTTCTAAAAGATCTTTGATACTGTGCCCAATCCCGAAGTTAGTTCTATACATATGACCAGCAACGAGAAAAAGAAATGCAATAGCTAAATGATGATGAGCAATATCGGTCAGCCATAAACTTTGCGTTTGTGGATGGAATCCTCCAAGAAGGGTTAGAATGGCAGTTCCCGCCCCCTTGGAGGTACCAAATAAATGACTGCTGGAATCAGGGTTTTGTGCATAAAGATTCCACTGACCGGTAAAAAGTGGTTCCAATCCTTGGGGATGTGGTAATATGTTTAAGAAATTATTCCATCTGACATACTCCCCCCTGGATCCGGGAATAGCGACATGAACTAAATGTCCTGCCCAAGCCAAAGAACTTAGTCCGAAAAGTCCTGACAAATGATGATTGAGACGAGATTCGGCATTTTTAAACCACGAAACGCTCGGTCTCCATTTTGGTTGTAGGTGTAACCAACCCGCTATTAAAGATATACCAGAAAGACATAATAGAAAAAGAGCTCCAGTATAAAGATCTTTATTGGTGCGTAATCCAATTGTATACCACCACTGATAAAGACTGGAATAAGCAATATTCACGGGGCCGATAGCACCTCCTTGAGTAAAGGCCTCTACGGCGGGTTGACCAAAATGAGGATCCCAAATTGCATGAGCAATAGGTCTTACATGTAAAGGGTTCTGTATCCATGACTCCAAATTTCCTTGCCAAGCTACATGAAACAGATTTCCGGACGTCCACAGAAAGATTATTGCTAACTGCCCAAAATGAGAAGCAAAAATGTTCTGATAAAGACGTTCCTCAGTAATATCATCATGACTTTCGAAATCTTATAATTCTTTGAAGAAAGCAAATCGAGCTCTATATGAGTTTGAAGAGAAGTTAGAAAAAAAAAATTGTTTCAAATCCAAAAGAAGAATATGTCCAGAAAGAAAATAAATTTTTTTATATTATTTTGTAGTAATTAACTATCATATTTGCACCAAAAAAATATCTCCTATTTATGTATTTTGAAATTTATATTTATTCAAATTTCTATGAATATCATGTTATTTTCATATGTAATGTATTTTAAATTATGAATATTTTCTTAGTATATCTGGCATTTTTTATTTTTATTGATTTTCAACCATTGTATGTATTATTTTTGTGTAAATATATGGAAAGTAAATCATAGTTGAACTATTTTTTTATACCTAAATCATCAATATTTTTTCATATGTGCTATTTTATTTATTAAAGTGCAATTTTATCTAAAAAATTATTTAGTGCTATATTAATTAAGTTTATATAACTAAATATAAATAAAAATTAAAATTTATAATCCGAAAATTTTTTTTTGCTTAAACCATCAATATGTCACATCCCTACTATTTTAATTATTGAAGGGCAACTTATTTTCTTAATTTTTATATAAACATTTAATTAATGTTACATTAATTAAGTTTATATAAATATATATAAATAAAATTTTAAATTCATAATAAAATGGGGGTAAGCTCAATATATTCTCAATTCCAACTTTAACCAAATACTAGAATTCTCAGAATTGATGAATTTTATTAATTTTATTTTCAAATCAAATGGTGACATTATAGAATTGAACAATTTCGTATTACTCAATTTCATGTAAAAAATATTCATTCAAACACTAAAATTGACTAATTCCTTTAATTTTCTCAATTCAAGAGAATTAATCAATTTTTTAATTTTAGAATTGAAATTAAATCAAATGCCATCTAGGAGAGAGAGAGAGAAGAGGGGGGGGGGGGGGGGGGGGGGGGTGGGGGGGGGGGGGGTGCACAGCGTTGTCACCGCTGATGAACTGCACGAATCATAAAGTTATAATTCAATGAAAAATATTATTGGCAGTGTACATCTGTTTGTACCTTCGACACCTTTGAGCACTTGAGATATGGAGGCAACGTTCTCCTCTTCCGCGCCCTTCGGGTGCGAGCGGGCAGCTTTCCAGATAACCTAGCAACCCATATATGCCGGAGAAGACCCAGTAGACGATCACCGGCACATAGGTGATCAACACCTCGTCAGAGATCTCAAACGCCATTGTTGAAGTATCGATCGTTAGATGGTTAACAAAGTAACTTTAGATCAAGCTAGCTACCACAAGTCAAGAGAAGAGTTCTTCTTTGTCTTCACTAGTGTTGCCCTAAAATTGATCTAAGAGCTAGCGAGCTGAATGGTGCATTCAAGCAAGAAGAAGCTCCCCTATTTCATAGTAGTCTTGGAGAACCCATAAAGTCCAGTCCATTAAAGGAAGTCACAAAGCAAGTAGTCTGTGATTAATTGGTCCTTGAAAGAAGAAAAGTCTAGTCTTTGAGTAATGCAAAACGTGCCCATGATTTCTTTGTTCTACCTTGATGTTGTTCAAACACGGCGATTTGTATAGTGAGTGACTCGTGCTCCGTTCTTTGTACATGACTACTACGGATGTTTTTTTTTTTTCCCTAAAAGTTGACAAAATAGGATCTTAACGTGCTAATTGTCACGAGTTTCCCATGCATTACATAAACGAGTTTTCCGCAAGCCTCAACATAAACATGCAGAGAGTTCTTACTGGGCACATGTTTTTTTAAAGACAGTTTTTGGTAAGACTATTTTTCGAATAATAATTTGAAATAATATATATTTTTTGTAAATTTGATGGTTGACATGTTCTCGACATAAGTAATATTTAATTTTTCTTGCGGATGGTAAAATTCTTTCAAGAGATTTTTTAGCCAAATTATCTCAGAAATATTTGTGTTATTATTGCAATATATTAAGTTTGACATGTGGATAGGACTATCACATTCTTTTTTAGAATTTCAAGAAAATACAATAGTGTCCAAAAGAGAAAAAAAAATATCTAGTAGTATTTTTTCTTTTTGGTCACTTTTTTTGGGTGACTATATGGGTATTCTGTCAATTTTACTTTTTTATTATAACAAAAAAATATATTTTAATATCCTCTTTGTAACTAGGTAATATTGTAATTACTTTAGACACTGTTTGGGTTAAAATCGAAATTAAGATCATTTTGTTTCAAAGCGGCTTAACATTTAAATATTAAAAAGATAATCAAATTAACTCTATTTTATTTTTTAAAAAAATAAATTACCAAATTACTTTTATCTTTATTTATTCAAATCTCAATAAATAATATACCTAAAGGTATAATGGTAAAAAAAAATTTTACACAATTCACTAACCAAGCTAATATTTAAGTACTAAAAATTTGATCAGATTACATTTTTGTATTTCAGTCTTGATCGTGAGTTTAATCTTAACCTTGATACCAAACCAAACGAAGTCTTAGTGTTTTTATATTATATGCTAATAAGACCAATCCTATACATAATGTCAGATTTTATTGAAGTTAGATATATCAGGAACACAAAACTTTCAAGGTGTTAGCTCCAGTAGCTTTGTTTGTCTTTCATTATTCAACTTCAAAATTAATTTCAACGAAGTGTTAATTGAGTTCCAATTCTCCATCTTGAATTTTTCAAATATTTCTTTTGTATCTTCTTATGAGAAATTGAAGATATCATCTAATTGTTAATTAACTTTAATGCTTAGAAAGCAGGACGTAAGCCTATAATTTTTCTTTTCAAACTCTTTAACCATAACCTAATTAAACTTTTTGACTGTTTTGTTATTATTTCTTATAAATAATAGGTCAGCAACGCAAAGATAAAATAACAAGTTTTTGTTTGATTTAACTTTGACGTAAAATTCATGTTCATATATGTGCACATTTTTAAATTTTATTTTGTTAGCAATAATCATTTATGGGAATGTTTTAAGGTGTCAAACGGCTCATTTAATCAAGATGTTAAAATTATTTTAGAGTGAATTTGACAAGATCTAAAATAATAACAGGTTGTGACTAATATTGCTCGTGAGTTTTCATTGGTCCAAAAGGCAAAGTTTTCATCCAGCCTTTTCCTCCCTGAACTTAAGCCTAAGGAAAGCTTTTGAAATTTTTTTTTTTTTTTTTTTTAAAAAATTTACGGACTAGATTGTGTCATATTCGGTCTTATTGTATGGCGGGCCGTGTCTGTTCTGTGGACCACGAAGATGGCATTAGATACGACCCATAACGTCCCATACTAAGCCAATCTGTAAATCAAAAGTTAATTTTGACACACCTAAACTGTTTTCAAGTCGTCGGTGATTGTTTTAACTCGTATAAAACATTCTTCAGCTTTCAGAACTAAATTTATAAGACTTAATTTCATTATTACACTAATCAAATTATAATTAGTAACTGCTTTTTATATTCAACATACAATATTTGTCACGTAATATACCTACCACTTTCACCTAGTCACATAAATTAATTTAATATTTTTTAAAAAATAATTAATTATTTTTAGATTATATTAATAATTTCAAATGTGATTAATTAACAATTATATTATCGAAAGAACAATCAAGTGGAAGCCAGTCGATAGCTGGCCCAGCTTGATACCCCCCCATCGGGGCTCTTCTCCCCAGTCCCCACAGCACGGCATGTTAGTTCTGCAGATCTGGAAACTGCAGATCTTGTCCACATAATAAAGAACGGCCGGCAGTAGTTGTAGTCGGGACCGCACAGCTGCTGATGCACGTCGTGGAAGGCCGAGTTATTCCATGATCGAGTGGTCGTCGACGGTCTTCATGGTGACCAAGCAGAAGAAGACCACCAAGGTCCGGTGCGACATGCCGGAGGCCGGAAACCCGACTATCCCCGAACTTGTGTCGTCGATGAACCCTTCGAAAGGATGCCCGTACCGACTCCCGAAGGCCCACGAGACGACCAGGCGGTGGTGATGGGAAAAGAGGTGGCGGCACCGAGAACTAGTTGGTGTGCTCGAGTCTGCGCGTGAAATACATGTACATATCATATACGATCATAGCTACTCATCACAATGTTTTTTGACATTTAGCAGCGCTTTCTCTCCATTGTAATCGTATTTTAATTGTCATTTGGTCCTCTTCTGCTGATTTGTAGCTTTAATATAGAACCAGTAGCGCACATTTTGAAGTTAAAGAATCAAACTTCGGTACAAGAGCCGAGCGAGAGAGCACATTAATTGGAGACAGAGTTGGCTGTACCATTCATAGAAGAGCAGATCGAGCGAGAGAGCACATTAAAAACTCGATTGACAATGGCACATGCTCCACGCATATATTTAATTGGAGACAGAGAGCCATAATGTTCAGTTCCTATTATTATCAATGATAGAGTTCGGATCCTAGATGTAAAAAAAAAAATATAAGAAGGTCGATCTCTCTCCCTCTCCATTGAAAGAAATGAGATTGTTGCTGATACAGTACATAAAAAAAAAAAAAAACTAAATTAACCAAAATTTTCAGATGTAGAGGCAATCAAGAAAGCTGCATAAGTAAATATATAACCTACGGAAAAGTGGGCTAATCCAACCAATCTTGCTTGGACAATGGAAAGAGCCACTGGCTTATCTCTCCACCGAATCAAATTAGCCAAAGGTGTGCGTTCATGAGCCCATGCTAAAGTTTCAATCAATTCTTGCCAATATCCACGCCAGGAAATTAAGAACATAAATCCAGTAGCCCAAACAAGATGTCCAAATAAAAACATCCATGCCCACACGGATAAACTATTCATACCAAAAGGATTATATCCATTGATAAGTTGTGAAGAGTTCAACCATAGATAATCTCTTAACCATCCCATCAAATA
The DNA here is from genome assembly GCA_005019695.1 of Trichopus zeylanicus subsp. travancoricus. NCBI lineage: Eukaryota > Viridiplantae > Streptophyta > Magnoliopsida > Dioscoreales > Dioscoreaceae > Trichopus > Trichopus zeylanicus. The sequence continues at coordinate 57,170 of RXID01001119.1, read as the reverse complement.
AGTGGAGGATTCATTAAATTGTGAAAGGTTACCCTGCCATAATGTGATGTGTTTCCAATGCCAATAAAAAGTCACCCATCCAATGGTATTTAACATCCAGAAAACTGCCAAATAAAATGCGTCCCAACCGGAAATATCACAAGTACCGCCGCGTCCTGGGCCGTCGCAAGGAAAACTATAACCAAAATCCTTTTTATCTGGCATTAGCTTAGAACCACGTGCATCTAAAGCACCTTTTACTAAAATCAATGTAGTTGTGTGCAAACCTAGAGCAATAGCATGATGGACCAAGAAATCTCCAGGACCTATTGTTAAGAAGAGTGAATTACTATTCTCATTAATAGCATTCAACCAGCCGGGTAACCATATGTTTCGACCCGCATTGAATGCTGGGCCATTCGTTGAAGATAAGAGTACATCGAACCCATACGAAGTCTTACCATGAGCAGATTGTATCCATTGGGCAAATATGGGTTCGATCAAGATTTGTTTTTCCGGAGTACCAAAAGCGAGCATGACGTCGTTATGAACATAAAGTCTCAAAGTATGGAATCCCAGAAACAGGCTGGCCCAACTTAAATGAGATATGATAGCTTCCTTATGGTCTAACATTCTTGCTAATACATTATCCTCATTCTGTTCCGGATTATAATCTCTAATGAAGAATATAGCTCCATGAGCAAAGGCTCCCGTCATGATGAATCCTGCGATGTATTGGTGATGAGTATATAACGCAGCTTGAGTAGTAAAGTCTTGTGCTATGAATGCATAAGCAGGCAAAGAGTACATGTGTTGAGCTACTAAAGAAGTAATAACCCCTAAAGAGGCTAGAGCAAGACCTAATTGAAAATGAATCGAATTGTTGATTGTGTCATAAAGGCCCTTATGCCCACGTCCTAATCGACCCCCCGGGGGAATATGTGCTTCTAAAAGATCTTTGATACTGTGCCCAATCCCGAAGTTAGTTCTATACATATGACCAGCAACGAGAAAAAGAAATGCAATAGCTAAATGATGATGAGCAATATCGGTCAGCCATAAACTTTGCGTTTGTGGATGGAATCCTCCAAGAAGGGTTAGAATGGCAGTTCCCGCCCCCTTGGAGGTACCAAATAAATGACTGCTGGAATCAGGGTTTTGTGCATAAAGATTCCACTGACCGGTAAAAAGTGGTTCCAATCCTTGGGGATGTGGTAATATGTTTAAGAAATTATTCCATCTGACATACTCCCCCCTGGATCCGGGAATAGCGACATGAACTAAATGTCCTGCCCAAGCCAAAGAACTTAGTCCGAAAAGTCCTGACAAATGATGATTGAGACGAGATTCGGCATTTTTAAACCACGAAACGCTCGGTCTCCATTTTGGTTGTAGGTGTAACCAACCCGCTATTAAAGATATACCAGAAAGACATAATAGAAAAAGAGCTCCAGTATAAAGATCTTTATTGGTGCGTAATCCAATTGTATACCACCACTGATAAAGACCGGAATAAGCAATATTCACGGGGCCGATAGCACCTCCTCGAGTAAAGGCCTCTACGGCGGGTTGACCAAAATGAGGATCCCAAATTGCATGAGCAATAGGTCTTACATGTAAAGGGTCCTGTATCCATGACTCCAAATTTCCTTGCCAAGCTACATGAAACAGATTTCCGGACGTCCACAGAAAGATTATTGCTAACTGCCCAAAGTGAGAAGCAAAAATGTTCTGATAAAGACGTTCCTCAGTAATATCATCATGACTTTCGAAATCATGTGCGGTAGCAATACCAAACCAAATACGACGAGTAGTGGGGTCCTGAGCTAAACCTTGGCTAAACCTTGGAAATCTTAATGCCATAATGCCTTTCAAATCCTCCTAGCCATTATCCTACTGCAATAATTCTTGCTAAGAAGAATGCCCATGTTGTGGCAATTCCACCCAGAAGGTAATGGGTTACTCCTACAGCGCGTCCTTGTACAATGCTCAAGGCTCTAGGCTGAGTAGCAGGAGCAACTTTTAATTTGTTATGAGCCCAAACGATAGATTCAATGAGTTCTTGCCAATAACCACGGCCACTGAATAGAAACATTAAACTGAAAGCCCAGACAAAATGAGCACCTAAGAAAAAAAGACCATATGCAGATAATGAAGAACCATAAGACTGAATTACCTGAGATGCCTGTGCCCATAAGAAATCCCGTAACCACCCATTAATAGTAATGGAACTTTGTGCAAAGTTTCCTCCTGTGATATGGGTTACCACTCCTTGATCACTTATAGTGCCCCAAACATCTGACTGCATTTTCCAACTGAAATGGAAAATTACTACCGAAATTGCATTGTACATCCAGAATAGACCTAAGAAGACATGATCCCAGGCAGATACTTGACATGTTCCTCCTCTTCCAGGCCCATCACAAGGGAAACGAAAACCAAGATTTGCTTTATCAGGTATCAAACGGGAACTGCGAGCAAATAGAACGCCTTTCAGTAGTATCAATACAGTCACATGGATCGTAAATGCATGAATGTGATGGACCAAAAAGTCTGCGGTTCCTAATGGAATAGGTAACAAAGCTACTTTGCCGCCTACTGCTACTAATTCATCACCTCCCCAAGTTAAGCTGGTACTTGTTGTTGCACTAGGAGCTGTTACACCCGGCGCTAAAGCATGGGTGTTTTGTACCCATTGAGCAAAGATGGGTTGGAGTTGTATAGCGGTATCTGAAAACATATCTTGGGGACGCCCTAAAGCACTCATGGTATCGTTATGAATATATAAGCCAAAACTGTGAAACCCTAGAAATATACATGCCCAGTTAAGATGTGATATGATTGCATCACGGTGCCTAAGGACACGATCTAATAGATCATTGTATCTAGTAATCGGATCGTAATCTCTTACCATAAAAATAGCTGCATGTGCAGCAGCACCAACTATGAGAAATCCGCCGATCCACATATGATGTGTGAACAGCGAAAGTTGTGTACCATAGTCAATAGCTAAGTATGGATAGGGGGGCATGGAATACATATGGTGAGCTACAACAATGGTTAAAGAACCTAACATAGCTAGGTTAAGAGCTAATTGAGCATGCCATGACGTTGTTAGGATTTCATAAAGGCCCTTATGACCCTGGCCTGTAAATGGACCTTTATGGGCTTCTAAAATGTCTTTAAGGCCATGGCCAATACCCCAGTTGGTCCTATACATATGACCGGCGATCAAGAAAAGAATTGCAATTGCTAAATGATGATGTGCTATATCGCTCAGCCACAGACCTCCCGTTATTGGATCTAATCCTCCACGAAAACTCAGAAATTCTGCGTATTTTGACCAATTCAAGGTGAAAAAGGGGGTTGCTCCCTCGGCAAAACTGGGATAAAGTTGAATCAAAAGATCCCGATTCAAGATAAATTCATGAGGAAGTGGTATCTCTTTAGGATCAACTCCAGCATCGAGAAATTGGTTAATAGGTAAAGATACATGGATTTGGTGTCCCGCCCAAGAAAGAGACCCAAGTCCTAGTAACCCCGCTAAGTGGTGATTCAACATAGATTCTACATCTTGGAACCAAGCCAATTTTGGCGCTGCTTTGTGATAATGGAACCAACCGGCAAAAAGCATTAAGGATGCAAAGACCAATGCACCAATTGCGGTACAATAGAGTTGTAATTCACTAGTTATTCCAGATGCTCGCCAAATCTGAAAAAAACCGGAGGTTATTTGTATTCCCCGGAAACCCCCGCCTACATCACCATTCAATATTTCTTGACCTACTATTGGCCAAACCACCTGCGCACTGGGTCCAATGTGAGTAGGATCACTTAGCCATGCTTCATAATTGGAAAAACGGGCACCGTGGAAGTACATGCCGCTCAGCCAAAGAAAGATAATGGAGAGTTGACCGAAATGAGCACTAAATACTTTTCGAGAGATCTCCTCTAAATCACTGGTATGACTATCAAAATCGTGAGCATCAGCATGTAGGTTCCAGATCCAAGTGGTAGTATCGGGACCCTTAGCTATTGTTCTTGAGAAATGGCCGGGTCGGGCCCATTCTTCGAAAGACGTTTTTATAGGATCCCTATCTACAACAATTTTTACTTCTGGTTCCGGCGAACGAATAATCATTAAGTCCTCCTCTTTCCGGACAACACATACAAAGAGACCTGCCAATAGTCAGATTTTTAGTGAACCTCTGAAAGATGGATATTTTATTTAATTTATGATTAGTCCCTTTTTTTTTCCTATCTCCCATCCATCTATTTAGTTTTTCACTAGAGCAATTATGATATCCAAGTCGATCCGGGGCAAGTGTTCGGATCTATTATGACATAATGATTAGGTGCCTAACGGACAATTTTTTATCTTGTAAAACCTTTTCTCATAAAACCCTTTCCTAGTGTGACGAAAAAACTGCTTTTTGTGCAACCTAACCTAGTCTAATATATTTCTATCTGAATGTATAAATGCCCATATGTATCAACTTCCGTGGAACATAATATCTTAATTACTGTACTGTATTACATTACATTAAAAATCACAAAATAATTCATTAGAATTAATAGGATTCATTTCGATATTTATATTTAGTCATTCAAAGGTATTCTTTCCTTTATTAGATTAGTTTTCTGTACCCGTATCTCCTTTATCCCTATAAGATACCATACAATAATGATTTTAGAAGTAAGAGATATAATGAAATTTCTGATTGGATCTTATCATAGGATATGTATGATCTATTTAATTTTCTTAATAGATCCAACAATCAATTGTAATTCATTACAAATTTTATTCGAATTCTAAACGCCTCGTAATCTTCAACCAATTATGTGCTTCAATATAATTATTCGGGGTAAGCACTATAGTCTGTTTCCAATACTCAGCAGCTTGATTAAACCAAGCTTCTGCGTTTTCAGAATCACCCCGTAGAATGACCTGTTCTCCCTGGTTGGAATAGGTGAGTAAATTCCTTTCCTTAGAACCGTACTTGAGAGTTTCCTACCTCATACGGCTCAGCAATTGATTCTTTTGGCATCCCATTTTAACCTATACTAACTGTATTAGATTTTTAAGAAATGAACCCCCCTTAACAAAAAAAAAAGGGGGGGGGGGGGGGGGGGGGGGGGGGGGGGTTAGGGGGGGGGTAACCACAACTAAGCAGACGGCACACGGACGCGGACGGCCAAGGCCGTCCGTCCCCGGCACGCGGGCGCGCCGGCCTCTACCTCCGTCCCCGGCACGCGGGGGCGGAACGGCCTCGGCCTCCGCGCGCGGGCGCGCCGGCCTTGGCCTTCGTCCCCGGCACGCGGGGGCGGAACGGCCTCGGCCGTGGCCGTCCGCGCCAGCGTTTCGGCGCGCCGGCGCCCGGCCTCCGCCTCCGCTCCAGCCACCGGCCTCCGCCTCCGTTCCCACCCGCCCGGCCTCCGCCTCCGCTCCGGCCGCCGGCCGCCGCCGCCTCCGCTCCCGCGGCCGGCCGGCCTCCTCCTCCGCTCCCGCCCGCGCGACGGGATGTTATTTGCAAAAATTCGAATTTCGGGGATTTTTCTGTATATCGGAATAATTTCCGGGGGTTTATTTGTAAAAATTCGAATTTGGAGGACGTTTTTGTAAATCTGAGTTCTTTCGGGGTGTTATTTGTAAAATTCCGAAATCCGGGGATTAACTATAATAAATAAGTTTTTAGGGGTGTATGTGTAAAAAAAAGGGGTAAAATCGGAATTTTTTGATAAAATTTTAATTAAATAACAATCGGGGCTGTAGGTAAATATGGGCGAATTTGAGGAGTGGGATAATTACGAAAATTACGGAGAGTTAACCGTAATTAAGATTAATTACGGGGGTCACCATAATTATCCCTATATTTAACTACGAAATGGCTGGAACACATGGCCGACTCTGAAGTCCAGCAACAAATGAAAGCTGCTCTCGTGCAGCTTTGTATTATCAGTTTCTTGCCTACCCCCCTATGAAAAATAATTAAATTATATATAATTTTTTGTTATTTTTCTTATCATTATTATGTACAATATTTTTTTTTATTTTTCATGAAATTTCAGATCATTTAGATCCAATTAATCCCAAAAGGATTAATAATTCAGCATATTCTTTCTCGACATCAAAAAAATATAAAATTTTTTTAAAAAATTTCAAATTTGAGATTTCTATTTTAACTTTATTATTGCTAAAAAATTTCTAACAATTGTAATTTGAATTTTTTTCGTCATTTTATTATAACGGTTGAAAAATATACTCAGTATATTTTTAAGTAAGAATTAAAATATTTAACCCAATGATCTGAAATTTTATTAAAAATTAAAGTAGAAGTTATATGTAATTATAAAAGATTCAAAAAATTATACCTAATTTAGTTATTTTTTAGAAAATTATATGTAACAAAACTCTTATATTATTTGTGCATGGCGGTTGAAAATTGTCGGACAGCAAAAATATATAGCGCGACGAAGACTACGCAAAGACTCTTTGTTCATTGAAAAAGCCATTTATCAATCACATTTTCTTGATGATAATAGTTGCTATAATATGGCTTCAAATATCAACTAGGACGTGAGCATTAAAACCAAAAAAATGAGATTTTTTTTTTTGCATATATCTATTTTAAAGATTATCAAATTTTATTATTCTATTGCAAAATTTAAAAATTATATGTTTTTATTTGAGTTATGAAGCATATTATAGTGTGAATAAAATTGGTATATCATATCGATTTTATAATTTTTAGAATCGAAATTAAATTCTAGTTTTTAAAAATCTTAGAATCCAAATTGTATTAGTTTAGGTTGAGAATTGGATTTCCGATTCCGATTATAAACCGATTTTAATAAAATCGGTATATCAATTTTTCAAATTATCAATTTTAAAATCTAAATTTTATATTATAATATTTTAAAAATTAAATATAATATATAAAGTAATAATTTTAGGTATCTTTTAACACTATATAATTTTAGCCGAAATTTAAAAAATATTAATAAAATAAATATGGAATTAAATTTTAAAATATATGTAATGTATATTCTCTCTATTTATATATTTATTCAAAATCTGTATAATTTCAATTTACTGATTTTTTTTGTAAAGTATAAAACCGGAACTGTAATTAATTTTATGGTTCCACAAAAATTGAGGATCGAAATTGTATCAATTTATTTTAAAATTAATTTTTCGATATAATTCTTAATTGGTACTATGTAGTATACTGATTTTCCGTTTTTTTTCTCACCCCTAATATAAACCATCTCCAAAGATCTAAAATACCCTTGAACAAAATTATTAACTCTAATTATTTTTTCAGGTTTAATAACTTTGCCTTTTATTTTCAAGCCCCAATAATTGGATCAGGGGGGACTTCTTTAGAGAATTTGAAAATAAGAGTATCTCTAAGGTATTACAAATACCATTTTAGACTATCAATGACGATTCTCAATTCGTGATCGTAAAAGACGAAATTTTGAAGCTTAAGTTTTATTCATTGAATGATCAATGTGAGATCGATGTAATTTAATTGAATTTTTCTACTTTTTCGAACCTTAAGATGGTCAAAAAAAAAAAAATCTCAAAATGAATATTTCCATGTATGCATTGAAAATGGGTGAAAAACCCAGTTAATCTTATTAGAGATTGAAGATAAATAGTAAAAATGGAAAAGTACAAATATCAATAAAATATAAGTATATTATTGTAATTATTTTTTTAATCCAAAGGTATTTGAGTTTTTTCACATTTTCTTATTATATTTTAATTTGTGATTGATTTTTGTATATGGGAAGAAAATGGAAGTAAAAATATGTAATATATATTTGTGATTTTGTAAAATATAATAATATTTTGATATGAGTGAAAAAGATGAGGACTTATATCAAAATTGACTTCTAAGGGTAAGCCGTTGCCCCAACGTCCCTCGTTCCACGTCTGTGTGCCAGTTCCTTGTCGCCATGGTGGTCCGTGATCTATGGCAATGCGTCGTACATCGGTAGATGCACATAAGTTCTTGTACAAGCATGTCCACTCCAAGCACCATGCACTAGTGATCCCCTACTTCTACGGTGCCATCCCTTCCGGGCTCTTTTTCAAGACTTAACAGGCGGCGCTTAGGCCATGATCATCTCCAGCGTGACACCAAGAACCAGCATGTACTTCTGCTTGGTGACCATGAAGTCGCGGGACAAGCACTCAAGAGCTGTACCTCCGTCGGAGCCCTCTGTAAATGTGCTTCAGAAACAACGTGATCTTGGTGCATGGCTTCAATCTCAAGTGAAAAACACTGAGCATTTTAATTTTTTGGTAAGGAGCGCAAAAGCTAAATTACAAAACAATCAAACTGGCCATCAAAACATAGAGCTAGATTTCACTAACGTCAATATATTGTCAGGACATTGCCTTTTCCATCATTTGTGTTCCCCATTAGCAGTAGCTCTTCTAGCACGGCCATAATCAACGTCTCATTGAAGTTCGAACGATGGTCAGATTCTTGTCCGCTTGCCATTTGCATTGTCCATTGCTTCAGTAGCAATATCAGAGACGATGACCAACTCCGTCTTCAGGTAGAACGACTTCGGTGGTTGCCCCATGCCAATCAAATGGTCTGAAAGTCAGGCCTCTAATCCAACATATCTTTTTCCCGGTCACTTAATTCACTAACCCCGGTTATAGTTTATTAACAAACCATTAAATTAGAGGCTACTCGTCAGCTGGATATATATCTGAAAAAATAAATCTCTGGTTGTTGTAGACGATGAGATGTTTCAACTCCGAAGCAAATCATTGGAGACAACGAATTATGGTAGCACATAATTAATTAATGGATTCTTTCTGGACAGCATAAAGCTAGAATATTTTACTTCTATGCTTCAATTTTTCGAATTTTAGAAATGTAAGAATAATGTTCAAAATTAAATAGATTCCCGTGTGAAGCTTGAATTCAATAGTTAACATAACATGGCCCAAGTTTAATTATATAAAAATATGAACTCAATAATTGCACGTGAAAAACACAAATAATAAACAGTGGGAAATAGATCTGGGCATGTGATGCCAGATCTGCATTTGTCAATACGTACGACTGGATGGATTTTACCAATTTACTGTAAGATTCGGTTTAAATAGAATTAGAAGGCCTTTGTTGCTCTCCAACCTCAATCTGTTGAGGAACACCGGTAAGCAGAAAAACTCCTCATCAGTGTTAAAAATGTCAGCTCTTCTTGCCCCGCTCGAGTTCTCCGACGAGGTGTTGAGCACCTATGTGCCGGTGATCGTCTACTGGGTCTTCTCCGGCATATATGGGTTACTAGGTTATCTGGAAAGCTGCCGCTTGCACCCGAAGGGCGCTGAGGAGGAGGAGAACGTCGCCTCCAAATCACAAGTGCTCAAAGGTGTCCTTCTCCAACAGGCAGTACAGATCGGTGTCGTATCCTTCATGATGAAGGTGCTTACATATGTACACTGCCAATAATATTTTTCACGGAAATATAACTCTTGTGTTTTGATCCATTCAGTTCATCAGCGACGACAACGCTGTCTCCCAGCCGCAGCCCCCGCTCCTAGTGTCTGTCTGCCAGTTCATGGTAGCCATGGTGGCCCTTGATCTGTGGCAGTACTTTGGACATCGCTACATGCATGTCAACAAGTTCTTGTACAAGCACATCCATTCAAAGCACCATGCGCTCGTGGTTCCCTACGCATGGGGATCCCTATACAATCACCCGTTGGAGGGCTTGATTCTCGACACAATCGGCGGCTCTCTTGCCTTCCTCGTCTCCGGAATGACGCCAAGGACAAGCATCTACTTCTTCTCCTTTGCGACGATCAAGTCGGTGGACATGCACTCAGGGTTGTTCCTCAAATGGAATCCTCTTCAGGTGTGCTTCAAGAACAATGTGGCCTACCATGACATCCACCACCAGCTCAAAGGAAACAAGTACAACTACGCGCAGCCGTTCTTCGTCTCTTGGGACCTGATCTTTGGGACTCATATGCCTTTCACAGTGGAGGAGAGGAAAGGTGGTGGCTATGAAGCTCGGTGTTTGAAGAATAATTGAGAGTAGGGAATTTGTTTCGAGCCAATTTGCCCTAAAGTGTGGTTGGCGCTGGTCAACGTCGACGTGCGATGTTGTGATATAATTTGTAAGAATAGTATTATGCTCTTGCGCAAATAATGAGTCTCATCCCTGTTCAAATTTCTCTTCAGTTGCTGTAATTAATTAGCCAAAATATTCATATATATGAGACAAACAAGCAAGTTTAGAAAATATTGGGATCGGGAGCGGGATCAGGCGAACCCGATCCAGATCCAGATTGGACGGATTGGCTGATCTGGCTGATCGATTATATTTTCTGGACAAAAAAATTTTAAAATATGGAAAGAATATAAATACAAGCGTAACAAAGTAGGAGTATAAAAACATAATTTTTTTTTCATATTTTTATAATATTAATAGACAATCACAAACGTGAAAAATAAATTAAATTTTTAGAAAAACTCTACGACGAAGAGAAATTATTAGCTTTAAATATAATGAATAAATTTTGTGTATTGTACATGTTATGTGTATTAATTAGCTATTTTTTATCTTTATATAGCAAAATCCATAAAAATAAATCTTGTCTATTAATTAGCTATTTTAAAAATTAAAACAAATAATATTTTTGCTGGATCGGTCAGATCCGCCATTCGGATGGGGACCCGTACCAAATTCGGCCGATTCTTGTTTTTACATTATTTCGGACCGGAAGGTGCCGATCCGGATACGGATCGGGATCGGCCGATTTTCCGAGCCTTTGTAACAAGTGCTTAAGGATGAAAGAGGCTCATGCATAGATGCATATAATAAGCTTGGGATACGGGGGCACCTCATGAGGAAAAGGAATTGAAATGGGCAGACATGCTGGATGGAACTCCTGAGGTCGACGATGAAGATGAAGACGAAAAATGGTGAAACAATGGGAGAAGGACATAAGAAAGCAAACAAGGTGCCGGCGGCCGCTGAGAAAGCCAAGGAGAAACAAGCGGCTCAAAACCAAGAGGTAGACCAGCCACTTTTGAATTGAAGTGCGGATCCTCCGCCAACGGATGAGTTTGAGTTCTCGGACGAGGTCTCGAGCACCTATGTTCTGGTCATCTTCTACTGGATCTTCTCTGGCATATATGGATTGCTAGGTTATCCGGAACGCTTCCGCTTGCACTTTATCTAAGGCGCCGAGCAGGTGGAAGACGTAGCTTCCATATCACAAGTACTCGAAGGAATTCACGTAAATATCCATTTGAACACAAACATTGCACTGGATAAATGGTAAGCACAACGGTGAGACAAATTGGAAAGTTGCTACAAGTTACAAGTGCTACATGAAAGATAGTATTTCAGGCAGTTATCAGAATATGCATGGACATCCATATTTGCTAATTATACACTTGGTGTATACTCGTTTAATGACAAGAGGGTTGCGTAGTAGATATATGTGTATCTCCAACTTGAAGAACACCAGTGACCACTTGTGATTTGGAGGCTAGGTTTTCCCACGCTTCGGGGCCCTTTCGATTACGTCTGTTTAATAATTTTGAGTTAAATCTTTGCCACAATCAAGGTAGTGGTAGACACGAGAATTCGAGTTTATAGGGTGAATTGGTATTAGATTAAATTTATAGTATTATATTAAATGAATCAATTTTAATTCAATTCATTTATTAAATGAATTAATTTTATGAGCTTGAATTTAATTTGATTTTTAAATAGATAATTCAACATGATTTGAATTCATCCATTTATTAAATGAATCAGATTTGGGACATGATCTGATTTGACCTGAATTAATTCATTTAATTAAATAGATTTTAATTTAATCTAATTTGAATTGATCTAATTTACTCAAATCAATTCGAATTAGATCAAATTAACCTAAATCGATTCAACATGTTTAATTAACATTAATAATTTTAACATATTTCAAATAATTAAAATAATATTATTATTAATAACTAATTATAATAATAAAAATACTTAATTTATAAATAATAATTTAAAAATTCCTTAAAAATATTATAAAATAAAATATTTAATAATTCTAATTGGTTTAATTGATAAATGGTTTACTAGATCCGACCGATTTATAACCAATAAATAAATAAGTCAATCGATTCATAAACATATTACATGGGTTGATTCGATTACGACTCGAATTTTTTTGAGTCATAATTTGGTCAACCCGATTACGATTCAAACTCGATTATAACAAACCCAAACCCATTTAATTTGAGTCGGACTAACGGTTCAAATCATATATTATCAGGTGTAGATGGTGGATAGAAAATTAGGGTTGTACTTCAAATTGAAAATTCAACTTACTAGGATTCTTGGTTGCAAATATCTTGAACTTCTTGTCTTTATATAATTTCAACTTCAAAATATTCGATTGTTGTGAAGTGGATAAAAATATAAAAAATCACTTATTTTCACTTATGACTTACTTTTTAAGATAATTAAAAGTAATTCACTTCTGTCATTGGTTGAATAAAAGCGTATTCAGAAATATAATTTTTAATATATAAAATATTATTCATTAAAAATTTTTATAAATTTTTTTAAAATTTTTATTATATGTGAGATTATTAATGCTATTATAATTTAAAATATCATTAAATTCACTTTTAGGAGTCACTTCGAAATAATAAAATAGAAGTAAAATTTATTTTATTTTTTATTTTTGTATTAGAAGTGGTCAAAAGTGAATTGATATTCAAAAAAAATATTTTCGAGTAACCAAACAACAAAAGTGAACACTTCCAAGTACTTCTCTCCACACAAAACACAAACACACTTAGTTTTGACCTTATCAAGATCTCGCCAATGCATTGGAGCATCTCGATGAGATTCTAGGCATGTTTTTTCCTACTATTGTTTATTGGATTAATTTACTCAGGATTCTATGAATTCATCAATTTGTTCGATCAATTTCAAAAATACAAAATCCACTCGCTGGTGGAAGAGAAAACGAAGAACATTATTTCAAAGTGCAGTGTTCTTAAATAAGTGAATTATGGGCCTTTTATGACATTAGAACTTATACAATTTTTGGGATTAATTTGAGGATTTGGGTGAGCGTATATGATTTATGAGATTGTGGATGAATTTTGAGAATTCAAAAATAATTTAAAATATTATTAAATTATTATTCTAAAATTAATGACTAGTATGAATTTTTATATATTGTTGAGATTTTTATGATCATAGTGTGCAGTAGAAGTGTCATAGAGTGGTTGATTTGGTGTAGGTTATTGAATAAGAGAATTTAGAGGCTAAATTTTTATGTATGAGAGAATGTTATATTGTTAGTTTGATCATGTTGATGCGAATGTTTTAAGCATGCGAGAGGTATATTTATGACCTTGTTGATTTGGGTAGATAAAATTTGGAGACCAAATTTTCTAAGGGAATAAAATGTTATTGACATGATTTGAAGATCGGGTTGGATTGGGTTGAATTGGATTAGAATAAATTAGCGATCAAGGTTAAGTGGATTTAGTGAAACTTTATGAAATTAAATAAATTTGATTTAATGATAATATGAATTTGGTGAATTGATGGATAAATTAAATTATTTAATTGGTGCTTAATGTAAATTTGGTTGGATTGAATCTAGTTGGATGAGGACCTAGTCAATTGGATCTTGACTTGGATAGGGGTTCATTTAATTAAATTTGAATTGAATTTATTAAGTGGTAATATGTATATTTGAGGTTCTGTTATGCTTATATGTAATTCTGATTTGAGAACTTGGAAATTTGGATTCTGAATTAGTGAATTATCAAGGGTTTATATGAAAATTTTTGGATGAATACTTGAAATAATAATTTATATAATTCGAGCCTTAAAGTGTAAATTGGCTGAAATCAATCACCTTAAGGACTAAATAGTAATCTAAAATAATTTAGGATGTTTTCTGTTAAATTATATATTGAATTCTATTCAAATGACACAAAGATAATTAAAATATAATTATATTTATTTTAAGGGTTGAAATATATAATTATATTCAATTATTCATAACTCTTTCATTTAAACACCGAATTCAGTTGAGGATGATACAAGTATTGTGATTTCACATTGATCAAGCATTTGAAATCTTGACCCTACACTGAGAAAATTACTGCTCTACATATTCATTGAGTGGGTGGTATGAGCCCTACGTCATACATAGTAGTTAGTTTTCTTCCATCCAATCTATTTGTGACCATTACTGAAGAGATCTAATACAGACAGAGGGACTATAGACAAGTTGAGAAGGAAGATATCATGAATTTTAATGGATGGTGGTTATAAAAGGCATTTTAGAGCTTGATCTGTAGAACTTTCTTGGGACGTGTATTTAACTATCCTGGTCATACAAAGAAGTTTAAGGTAATGTATGCTTCAACTGATAAACATCCAATGAGATTCAGGATTCGATGGATTTGACTTCCGAGTAAAATCTATTTTTGAGTTTAAAACATCTAAAATAAGCTTTTTTGTATATTTATTTTAATTAAACTCTTTCTTAGATGTTGTTATTTTTTTTAATGTTCTTTATAATTGTCGGCAACTGTTGAGGGATTAATTTGATTCTTAAAATCACTCTATCCTTAGGGATAGATAGGTAATATTGATGGGGTGATTTTTTTTATGAAATTACAGATTATCGGACATAATGACTATTGGTCTCTAGAAATATAAGCGATATGTTTACTATGATGAGTGAACACCACTCATCATTTGTGAAGAGTACAAGTGGATATGGCCCTTGAGGGGTTTTGAGTGTACGCATACGTTGGGATTGAGGATTTTCTTTGAATAATTCGATTGTCATACATTTCTCTCTAACTACACTGTTAATTTCTCAATTGCTTGATCTTTCGCACCCTATTATCACCCATTGCTAGATTAGTAATGGAGCATGATAATATCCTGATAACCATCATAACAACACAAATAAAAGAAACATGCAAGTATAAGATCCTTAATTCAACTACAGTAAGATTTAAAGAACATAATCCAATGATATTAATAAATCAAATACAACTAGTCAAGTTTACATCCCATAATTCTATTTGAAAATAAAAACATACGATGACTAATCCCATTAGCCCTTGTAGGTATTCTTCTTTGTCACTCACGTATTAACTCCATCACCTGAAAATACATAAACACCACCGCATGAGTATGTCAACATATTCAGTAAGTAAACCCCCTACCCTCATTACAACATAATGATATATATATATGTGTGTGTATGATGATCAACTATGCTGAGCAAAAAGACATCATCAAATGAGAGAAAATATCATTCACGGAGTAAGAAATCAAAATCAAGTAACCAAGAAGTTATTTAATCGAGTAACCACAAGATCAAGCAACTAAAACACCAACACTGTAGTTGAAGAGAATTGCATGACAATCAAATCGTCTCAAAAAAATCCCCAATCCCGACATAAACGTACTTTCAAAATCCCTCGAGAGTTGTATCCATCTATATTCTCCATAAGTGATGAGTGGTGTTCAATTGCTATAGTAAATACATCTCCTCTGTAGATTAGTAGTTATCACATCTAATGACTCACTAATTTCATAAGGGAATCGCCTACCAATACTGACTCTGCCTGTTTCTGGAGATAAAGTGATCCTAATAATCAATTTAATCCCTTAATAATTATCGACAACCAAAAAGAATTTTTAATAATGACTAACAATATTTAAGAAATTATTTAATCAACAAAATACAAAAGAATTAATTCAATATGTTTCAAACTAAGAACTAATCCAACTGTATCACTGAATTTGCAGTTAGAAAGAGAAAGTTAGGGAAGGTTAAAATCTAATATGCAAAAAACTCCCTGAAATTCAATCATTTAGTTTATATTAACAACAGTTTAAAAAATTATCTAATTTCTACTCAGTATTTTACTGCATACCCCTCCAACTATCTGATTTTGCAATTCCAATTTATATAACCATTTTTTTTATTCGAATTTTACAGTCAGCCACCCAATATTTCAGAAATTATATGGTCTGTTAGTTCTACGAACAATTAATATATGATTATATATTGCTACTTTACAAAAAACCCCTCTGTTTTACTAAAACTCATATGTTCAGATATTTTACAACAATACCCTCAATTAATCATTTAACTTAGTAATCCAATTAAATATGAACTAGCCAACAATAAACCCCAAACCGAACCCGAACCAGATCCCCAAACCAAATCCAAAATTCGGATCCAATTAATTAATTAGTTAGGTCAAATCCCACTTAATCCAAAAATTAATCAATTCGGTTAATTACTTGATTAGCCCATTTTATTAGGTAACCACTCAAACCAATTCATTTAAAACCTAAACCAAACCAACCCAAAACCGAACCAAAACCTAACCTAATGACCAACCCAAACCCAAGACCAAACCCTTCTCCTTCTTCTTCTCACAATCATCCTTAACCATCCCTAAACTCTAACCTTGGCCCCTTCCCCCCACCGCAGCCGCCGTTCTTACGCCACCACCGCTGTTCCCACGTCGCCGGCGCCGCCTCCGCCGTCTCGCCCTCAGCCTTGTCGTGCGCAGCCGCGCCGCGCGTGCTGCCCATGCATGCTACCCCACTCAGCCACCGTCCAGTGCGGCCGATGCTCGCGCCACCGCCGCCTGCTCGCTTGCCGTCGAGCCGCCGCCGCTCCGCTTCCACCGCGCCGACCCGCTACACGACCACCAAACGCGCAGCAACGCCGCGGCACCACGCGCAGCGCTGCGCCGTTGCCTTGTGCGCTCTGCTCTGGCCCACTATCACTCCATGTCTCATTCTGGTCCGCCGTTGAACTTCCATTGAGGAAGATGACTAGAACAAGTTGATACTACATCTAAATCCCTAATCAACCTCATTCAATCCCCTTTTTATGAAAATTTTTAACACAATCTATTCAGATCAGTTTCTACAATCTAAGGTCTGGTATACATCTATCCTAGATGAAATAGATGACCTATATGCTTACTATTAGTTGTCCATGACATATATATCATAAATCTCATTCGAAGGCGTTTGATTCAAGGAATAAAAAAACAAATATCATTAAGGGATTCAACAAAATGAAAATCATCTATCTCGATTTCACCTCTTATTCTATGGTGAAGCTTTTTTTTTTTTTGTTTATTATAATTTCGTTTAATTTTTTGGGGATTGATAATTCCTCCGTAATAATAAAAAGGTTTGTTAAATTCTTATTTTTCTACTTTTTTTTTTTCTACTTAATCATTATTCATATTTTTCATTTTGAAGATTACGTGTTTTTGACCTTTCTTTTTTAACCATCCCTTAGGCTCAAAGCCCAAAGCCCAAAATCATGGTATAACATTCATCTTATTTTAAAAAAATTTGGTTTCCAAATTTAATTAGTGACATACCTTGAAATTTTCGAAGAAATTTTGCTTTTACATCTTTCTCCTCCAATATAGTCTCATCTCTAGAGTGATGCTACCATAGTATTTTCTCTAAAGAAATTATTTTTCTTCTAAGGACATGCTCTTTTCACTCCAAAATTTAAATGAGTTATTCCTCGCATGTTATATTCTCTCGTAATTGTACTGATTGAAACATGAGAATGTGGGAAGGGTTTGTGACATATTTCTTCAATATGAATACATATAAAATATTATACACATTTGCCAGAGTTGAAGGTAGAGTTAAATGATAAGCAACGATATTAATCCTCTCTAGAATCTTAAATGATCTGATGTATTGGGGAACAATCTTGCCCTTTACACCAAATCTCATCACCCCCTTTGCAGGAAATACTTTAAGAAAGATATGTTCTCCTACATGAAACTCTAGATCTTGTCTTCGGTGATCAACATAATTCTTCTGTCTAGTCTGAGCTGCATGCAGCCTCCATCGAATCACCTTAATCTTCTCTATTATAATTTATACTAATTCTGGCTCAAGTATTTGCCTCTCTCTAACCTACATCCAATAACTTGGTAATTTGCATTTTTCTCCCATACAAAGTCTCATATGGGGCAATCTGTATACTGGTAGCAAACCGATCTAGTGAGTACATCCTCTTAATAGGTAGAAAATTGTTGGGGAGTCACAAGAGTGTCAAACCAGATCCATATAGTGAGCCGGACACTAAACCATCCCAAAAGCTCAAGCTCATGGGATATGGGTCTTTTTCACTATATCTATTGGACTCTATCTATCCAATATCTGATGTGAGACTAATTCATCACACCTGACATTATAACAATCTCCCCCTTTAGGTGTGATTTGATCACATCAATTTAATACTCTTAATCAAGAACTCTTTTATTCGACCACTTCCACTGTGTGACCTATGTCCTCGCACCGTCCTCTAGTGCCCGCGCCCTTGTGTCGGCTTCTGGCGCTCACACTTGTGGGCTCGCCATCTTGGCGCCAGTGCATGCGCCCTCTCTCCAACTTCAAGCCGGCCTCGCACCCGTGTCCTCTCGCCGGTCTTTACCATGAGACTAATATGTGACTCAATTCAGTCGCATCATCGCGGTAATTTTTGGTCTTAAGAGTTTGCACAGCTTCGAACCTGAAGCTCTGATACCACTTGTTGGTAAGCCACAAGAGTGTCAAACCAGATCCATATAGTGAGCCGGACACCAAACCATCCCAAAAGCTCAAGCTCATGGGATATGAGTCTTTTTCACTATATTTATTGGACTCTATCTATCCAATATCCGACGTGGGACTAATTCATCACACCTGACATTATAACAGAAAATATGCTGATTTAATGCGTCTTTCCACAATCAACCAAACAGAGTTGAAGCCTTTCTTTGTCTTTGGTAACCCCATCACAAAGTCCATGGTGATGTGCTCCTACTTTCATTCTGGAATAGGAAGGGATTGTACCTTCCTTGTAGGTTTCTGATGCTCAATCTTCCCTACTAGCAAATGAGGCATTTAGAGACAAACTCTACAATGTTTTTTTTCATGTCATGCCACCAATAGTCTTACTTCAAATCTTGATACATCTTAGTACTACCTGAATGGATTTAATACTTGAAGCAATGAGCCTTATTCAATAATTCCTACTTTACTTGTGGATCAATAGGACACAAAGATGATTTTAAAATCTAATCACGCCATTTGCAGAAACTTAGAAACTAGACTTTTGCTTTTGAGCCATTTCCTCCCACAAGGTTTGACAAGAAGGATCCTTTAGTTGGCCCTCCTTGAGCCTCATCACCAAATCCGACTGAAGATGTAGACCAGCAAGAAAACCATAACAAGCCTCTGTCAAGAATGCCACCCTCAAGTCTCGAATAGCCTCAAGAGACTTTCACTTTTGCACTAATAGAGGTGCTGCATAACCAGCTGGCTTCCTACTTAAGGCATCAACAAAAATATTAGCCTTTCCAGGATGATAATTGATAGAACAATCATAATCCTTCAAGAAGTCTAACCATTTCCTCTGTCTTATATTGAGTTCTTTCTAGGTAAAAAGATATTTCAGACTCTTATGATCAGTGAAAATCTCAAAAACCTAACCATACAAATAATGTCTTTAGATCTTAAAGGCAAAAATAATGGTTGTCAACTCTAGGTCATGAGTAGGATAATTCTTCTCATAAACCTTCAACTATCGTGAAGCATAGGCCACGACCTTTTTGTGTTGCATCAATACACATCCCAAGCTCTTAATTGAAGCATCACTGTAAACAACCACTTTTTTAATTGTAGCATCACTGTAACCAACCAATCCTTCTCCACTAGAAGGTATGGTTAATACTAGCACTGAAGTCAATTTGTTCTTGGCTCCCTAAAACTATGTTCGCATTCTTTACTCTAAACAAACTTCATGCTCTTTTGAGTCAGCTTGGTTAGAGGAGTTGCTATCTTAGAGAAGCCCTTCACAAACCTTCTGTAATAACCTACCAAACCCAAGAATTTTCTTACCTCAGTCACATTGGTTGGCTCCTTCCAATTCAACACTACTTCCACCTTCTTAGGGCCTATAATTATGTTTGCACCTGAGATCACATGTCCCAAGAAGACCACTTCTAAAAGCCAAAAGCGACACTTGCTAAGTTTGTCACATAGTCACTCCTTCCTCAAGGTTTCCAACACAAGTTGCAAGTGGTATGCATGCTCAACTCAACTCCTGGAGTACACCAAGATGTCATTGATGAACATAATTACAAATATATCAAGATATTGTCAAAAAATTGCTTCCTTGATCTTCATTTTATAGTACCCTGATCTGAGATCAATCTTCGAATACACTTGAGTTTCTTCAAATTGATCAAATAAATCATCAATCCAAGGAAGAGGATGCTTGTTTTTCATTGTGTCCTGATTGATTTGTCAGTATTCTATGCACAATCTCATGGTGTCATCCTTCTTCTTCATAAAGAGCACTAGGGCACCCCCAAGGCAATACACTTGGGCGAATAAAGCCTTTATCTAATAACTCCTATAATTGTTTCTTCAGCTCTTCCAATTCAATTGGTGTCATTTTGTATGGAGCTTTAGAAATAGGAGTCGTTCCTGGAATTAATTCAATGCCAAACTCGACTTCTCTTTCATGAGGTAATCCCGATAGTTCCTCTGGAAAAACATCTAGAAACTCCTGCACTATTGGTATACTTGCATGAGGTAATATTTTTGCAAGATCTTTTGAGATGAAGGCCAAGTAACCCTAACATTCATTCGGCAATAATCGTCGAGCTTGCATTGCAGAGATGATAGTTGGTGATTCCTCTCTAATTCCCACTAGTTGGAAATGTGGTCTCCCTGGAGGATGGAAACTAACCACTTTCCTAAAATAGTCTACATTGGCATGATAGGCAGCAAACCAATCCATGCCAATTATTGTATCAAAATCACTGAAATTTAACACCATCAAATTAGAAAGGAGGCCATACCCACTAATTCAAAGGATGCAATCTCCAAGAACCTTCTGAGCTATCAAAGACACCCTTGATGATGTCCCCACAATCAAAACAGAATCCAATAGTGTAACAGGTAGGTTTAGCCTTTATGCAAAATGTGGTACAACAAAACTATGTGTAGATCCAGAATTAATCAGAATGCATGCAGTAATACCATATATTTCGGCTATACCTCGAATGACATCGCTAAAAATCTGAGCATCTTGATGAGTGAGTGCAAACATGCAAGCTGTTTCCGGTTTCTTCTGCAGGGGTGGTCTCCCTTGCTGTTGTCCTCTTTTTGGATAGTTTCTTTACTCATGGCCTGGCTGATAGCAAACAAAACAAAGGCGTACTCCATCTGGACTCCTCATGTAGTTGTGCGACATGTTCCCTATCTCCACAGAGGTAATAGTGTGGAGTCTTCAGAAGTTGTGGTGCCACCGATTTCTTTCCTTCTACCCTATGTCTTTTTGCAGGTTGATGATGATAGCTCTCAACTTTTTTATGTTGCCTATGGCGAGTCCTCTATTCAGCATCACTCTCAGCTTTGGACTTTGCAATGACACTCTCCACTGACAAAGCCTTATTCAATATTGAACTGAATGTTTTTAGTTCAAATATCTCCACTTTTTCACGGATTGCAGGCCTCAATCTATTCATGAATAACGCCACCCTTTGAACATCTGTGACCATGAACTTTGGTGTGAATCAGGCAAGATGCTCAAACTCTGCCTTATATTCAGTAACAATTTGACCCTCTTGTTTCAGGCTGAGTAGTTCCTGCTGCATGTCCACTTGAGCAGACTCTAGGAAATATCACTCCAAAAAAAGCCTCCTTGAACTGTTCCTAGGTGATCTCTACTTCATCACCTCCCAAGGCATGGTAAGCAGTGTTTCACCATGCTTTTGCATCACCCTCCAGTCAATAGTTGACAAAGTTAATCATTTCTTGGTCATTATAGTTCACAGTTTGGAATGTCCTCTCTATCTTGTGTAGCCAATTATTTGTTGTAATAGCATCGAATTTCCCTCCAAATGTTGTCAGTGTCAAATTCATGAATTGTGTCAACTTTGCATTAGCACTTGCATTATTGGTAGTTAAGCCCGCTTATTGGAATAACTGCACCATGGCTCCAAACAAGGCCTCGCTTAGTGCTACTGGGATCTCCTGAGTCTCGACGATTTTTGGTGCATTTGGAATCTCTGATGGGTACGACCTCTTTGCTGACTAAGCTTGGGTACTAAACCTCAGTCGATGAGGAACACGAGCTGGGTCGAAGGCTAGCCCACGACCTCCTCATTGAGCTCGTCCCCCTCAAGCCACTCGTCCCCCACGCTGTCCATATCCTTTCATCTTGATGATCCTGAAAAGAAATCATATCCACATATTAGGTTCATTCAAAAGTGATAAAACTTACACCACAAGAATTAAGGTTCTCTTATTTTCACAAATCCCAAAATCTTGTGCTCTAATATTATAAAAGTTGTCACATCCCATTACCATCCATCGCTGGGCTAGTAACGGAGTATGACAACATACTGACAACCATCATAACAACATAGATAAAAGGAACATACAAATATGAGATGCTTAATTCAATTAGAGTAAGCTTTAAACAATATAATATAGTGATACTGATAAACCAAATACTACTAGTCAAGTTTACATCCCATAATTTTATTTGAAAATAAAAACATACGATGACTAATCCCATTGGCCCTTGTCGGAATTCTCCTTTGTCCCTCAAGTATCAACTCCGTCACTTGAAAACACATAAATAATATTATATGGGTATGTCAACATATTATGCAGGTAAGCCCCCTACCTTTATTACAACGATATATATATATATATATATATACACACACTTGTATGTATAATGATTAACTATGTTGAGTAAGAAGGCATCATCAACTGATAGAAAATATTATTCATAGAGTAAGAAATCAAGTAACCAAGAAGTCATTTAATTGAGTAATCACAAGATCAAGCAAATGAAATACCAAACAGTGTAGTCGGAGAGAATCACATGGTAATCAGATCGTCTCGAAAAAACCCCTAATCCCAATATAGGCGTACTCTCAAAATTTCTCGAGAATCGTATCCACATGCACTCTCTACAAGTAGTGAGTGGTGTTCATCCGACATAATAAACACATATTCTATATCAGTAGTCGTCACGTTTGATGACCGCTAATCCTATAAGGGAATTGTTCCACCAATACTAGCTTGTCTATCTCTAAGGATAGAGTAATCCTAATAATCAATTTAACTCCTCAACAAACTATCAATAACTAGAGAGAACTTTTGATAATGATTAATAATATCCAAAAGAGTATTTAATCAACAAAATATAAAGTAGCTAATTTAAGATATTTCAAATTCAAATGTAGATTGAATCTAACAAATCCTATATCACTGACTTTGGGGTTAGAAGAGAAAATTATGGAAAGTTAAAGTTTACTATGCAAAAAAACCCCTGAAATTCAATCATTTACTTTAAATTACCAACAGTTTAAAAGTTTATCTAATTTCTATTTAGTATTTTACTGCAAACCCCTTGAACTATCTGATTTTGCAATTCAAATTTATACAACCCTTTTTGTATTGGAATTTTACAGTCAGCCCCCCCAATATTTCAGAAATTATATGGTCTATTATTCCTACGAACAATTAATATAGGATTATATATAGTTAATTTACAGAAAACACCTCTGTTTTATTAAAAATTATATTTTCCGATATTTTACAACAATACCCTCAATTAATCATTTAACTTAGTACTCCAATTAAATTTAAACTAGCCAACAAATAAACCCCAAACCAAATCCAAAATTCGGATCCAATTAATTAATTAGTTACGTCAAATCCCACTTAATCCAAAATTTAATCAATTCGGTTAATTACTTGATTAGCCCATTTCATTAGGCAACCACTCAAACAAATTCATTTAAAACCAAGGTTTTATAACTCGGTATCGGTTTCGGTTTCGGGACCCAGCGAAACCGATACGTTTCGGTCGTTTCGGCCGTTTCGGTTTCAATTTCGGCTGAAAGATTTTTTAAAATTATTAATTGAGTGTTGACTAGAGTTTGACTATATTTTGACTTTACTTTGATTTCAAATTAAAAATACGATAAAATATTGAAAAAAATTTGGAAAAATTTGAAAAATTAGGAATGAATTTATACTTAATTTTATCATAATATTAAATATTATTTCAGTTAATTAATATTAATTTTGATAGTTAGTCATTGATATTGTCTACTTTTAATATATATTAGTATATTAAAAAAACATATAAGAAATAACATGAATATGATTAAAAGTTAAAATTAGCATAAGCACATTTAGCTTTTCATTAAAATGTACTTCACACATACATAATTTTATAAATTTTAAGATAATACAACTAATCATCATAATCATCATCAGTTGAGTTTGGAACATCTGGGTGTGAAATTACAAATCCAGTACCTTAATGATCCGGACGAGCATTTGTAGACATATGAGCCAGAACAACTAGATCTGCGCGATCTCGTGGCAACGGTTCTGAAGTATAATCATATATCGAAGGTCCAAAATAAAAATTATATTTTGACTAAAATTTAACTTTATTTTAATTATTTTTTAACTTCAAATTAAAAAATTATAATATATTTAAAAATATTAAAAAATAATGAATAATTACGTGAATAATATTATGTACGTAAACAGTATCTGACAGAAATCGATAATGACGCCGAAATCAAATTGGCGATAATACTGGCCTCAGTGTAAGACCGGCTTCATCTTGCAGAAGTACGAGTCAGGTCGGTGAGGACGCAATATAGGCGATAGAGCGACGATGAACTAGTGAGTACGCATGACCCTTGAGCTCGGACACGAAGCCGGCGCGAGGTCCTCTCCACGCCCCCCGCCCACCCCCACGCGGTGCAAGCCCGGCCCCCGCCCGCCCGGGCTCGAGCCCGGCGAGCTCCCCCCGGCCCGCACTCAAGCCCGGCGAGCTCCCGCCTGCGCTCGGTGAAGATAAACAGTAACTATGAACAGTAAACTCTAATCGAAACCTAAAATAGGATTTCGGCCGAAACTACGCACCATGTTTAAAACCTAAACCAAACCAAACGAAAATCGAACCAAACCTAACCAAACGACCAACCCAAACCTAAGACCAAACCTTTGTCCTTCTCACAACCATCCCCAAACTCTAAACCTTGCCCTTTCCCCCTACCGCAACCGCCGCGCCACCGTTCTCGCGCCACCACCGCCGTCCCCACATCGCCGTCGCCCCTGCCGCCGTCTCGCCCGCAGCCCCCTTCGTGCGTAGCCGCACCGCACATGCTACCCACGCACGCTGCCCCGCACAGCCGCCGTCCAGCGCGGCCGATGCTTGCTCCACCGCTGAGCCGCCGCCGCTCAGCTTCCACCGTGCCGACCCGCGCAGCAGCCCCGCGGCACCATGCGCAGCGCTGCGTCGCGGCAGACGCGCACCGCCGTGTGGCCCACCACCGGCGCGACCTTCACCCCGCGCAGCCATCGCCTTGTGCGCTCCGCTTTGGCCCACTATCGCTCCATGTCTCATTCTGGTCCGCCGTTGAACTTCCATTGAGGAAGATGACCAGAACAAGTTGACACTACATCTAAATCCCTAATCAACCTCATTCAAGCCCCTTTTTATGAAAATTTTTAACACAATTACGCCCTCTATTCAGATCCGTTTCTACATTCTGAGTTCTGGTATACATCTATCCTAGATTTAGATGAAATAGATGACCTATATGCATACTATTAATTGTCCCTAACATATATATCATAAATCTCATTCCAACGCGTCTGATTGAAGGAATAGAAAAACAAATATCATCAACGAGGGATTTAACAAAATGAAAGTTACTTATATTATCGTAATCTTGACGCTTTTGCTTCATCCACTGTAATTTCATCCAATATTTTCAATGCCAGTGACTCTTCTGGAATAATAGAAAGGTTTATTATATACTTCTTTTTTATTTTTTATCCTGCTTAACCATTACTCCCATCTCTGATTCCGAAGAGTATGTGTTTTCCACTTTTTCTTCTCGACCGTCCTTTGAGCCCAAAGCCCAAAGACCAAAATCATGATATGATATCACTATTGTCTATTTATGATATTATTCCTACGCATTTGTAGCATGTGGTCCATTTATTTTTAACTCTCCGAAAAAATATTTTATTATTAAATTTATTGTAATTATTATATTTAGTATAGTTTCAACTTCGACATTTTATTGATATGGGATGAAAAATAACTGTTGTCAATTATAGACTCTATTACTTATTCATTGATTTATTGGGCCTTAGAATATCTCTCCTTCGAGAACTTAACATCCGCACTAAGTTAGTTTACACTGATTAAAAGATGCGGAATGCTTTTGGTACTATTATATAATGTCTTTGACCCAGCACAATAGCGACCCCCGATTTACCTAACTTTAGGGTTTTGTTTTTCTTGGTTTCTCGGAAAAAAGCCTCGTTATTGGGTTTACGACAGTCATCAATCTCCGCTCTCAATGGCTCAACATCCTTACTAAGCTAGCCCACACCGATCAAGAAATACGAAGTGACTCTATACCATTATATAACGTCTCTGACTCAGCATAATGTTGTTTCTAAGCGTCTGTCACTTGCGGTTCATCTGACCCTAAGGTTTTCATTTTTCTGACTCCATAAAAAAAGGTCTCATTGTTGAATTTACGACAGTTATTATATTTAGCCTAATCTTAACTCCTATACTTTGTTGATATGGAATTAAAACTAACTGCTACCAATCATAGGCCCCTTGTTTGTCTATTAGCCTATCGGCCCATCGGGCCTTACAATCTCTCCTTTTCAAGGGCTCAATATTCTCGCTAAGCTAGTGTATATCAATCAAGAAGTGCGACCCATTTACCCCAGGATTTTTTTTACCTGGCTTCCTGGAAAAAAGTCTCGTTATTGATTTTACGGTAGTTATCATATTTAGCTTAGTTCTAACTCCTATATTTTATCAATGTGGGACTAAAAACAACTGCTATCAATCACGGGCCCTACTGTCTGTCTATTGGTCCACTTCCTATCGGCCTAATGTTTCGGTTACTTCGTTATTTAATTATTTAGTTATTTGGTTACTTATTTCTTGAATAATACTTTTTTTTAAGTTAATGATGTCTTCTTTCTTAACTTAATCGATCATTTTATATATTATTTTATCATGTCAGGATAGAAAGTTGTTTACTGTATATATTGATATACTTCTATGATGTTATTTATTTATTTTCAGATGACGGAATGGATACTTAAGCGGCATTGGAAAATATCAGTAAGATGCAATAAAACTATTTATCATAGTTTTATCTTTGGAAATGAAATTTGTGATTATAATAATGATTATTCGTGTTTAGGTTATTATTTTTCATTAGATTATGTTTATTTAACCTTAATCCTATCTTTGTATGTCCCTTTAATTTAGGTTCTTATGATGACTACCGGATGTTATTATATTTCGTTATTAGTCGAATGATGAATGATAATAGGGTGTGACAGATAGAATGCTCGTTGCTTGACCTATTCAAGCTTTGTTTGTTCTTATTTCCTATATTGTATGTTCTTTCAACCAAATCATGTTTTCTTGAAATTAAGTCGATCACTCATGCAAGCTCTAACGTTTAAATGAATTAATAACTAGGGATAAAGCTCAGACTATTCTGGTTTCGATATAGTAAAAACGAAGAAAAAAAATTTAAATAAGAAGATGATGGTGATGGTGCTAATAAACATCTATTCATTTTTTTTTTCCGTTTATCTCGTGCTGGAAAAAGACACAAGGCTCAGTATAAGTTTCTCAATGAAAGCTATTAGCAATTTAGAATAAAAAAGGATTAAATATTCAATATGACAAGCGTGTGAATCTGCCCTTCCCTGCGACCCACGCGTGGCAATATCGCTTGGGCTCGTTAGTCGTCATGAACTTCATTGCCAATGGTTTTGGACTTTTGACACTGAAACTCAATTAGGAAGAAGAGTTCCACCCAAAAACGAAACAGAAGGAGAAAGTCTCTGTTTCAGGTAGATTTTTCAACCAAAAAATCGTATAATATTCAACCTCGGCTTGCAATCAAACCAATCCGTGGCATGGCCATCGACTTTGAAAGTTGGACCAGTTCTTCGGAGTCTGAGCACCTCCTCTTCGTATACTATTGACTTGAAATGCTACTCAGAAGCTAATATAGACTATGAATGTCATTCGACAAGCAGGCTTTGGACTGTGGAATAATTTGGCCCTCACTGATTAAAAGTAGTTGAAAAGTAAAACAAATATTTAATACTGATTTTCATCCTAATTCTTTAAAATAAACAATTACTTAGTATATATAGTCTTATATTTTGAACTGCTAGCTTGTCGAGTTACACGTATAAAGAAAGGATTACGAGTCATTCTTTTCGCAAATCGCCGTGTTTGAACAACTCCAGTGAACGTAGAAGAAGGAAATCTAGGGCATGTGTTTATTAATCAAAGAATAGACTTGCCTTGCGACTTCAAGTAATGGATATTTTCTTGCACTATTCCTTGTACCATTTGGGTTCTCCAACACTATAAATGGGAGCTTCTTCTTGCTCGAATGCATCATTCAGCTATCTATCTCTATTGAGACCAATCTTCTGAGCAACACTAGTGAAGACAAACAAGATTCTTCACTTGTGTTGGCTAGCTTGATTAACAAACTAAGGATCGATACTTCAACAATGGCGTTTGAGATCTCCGACGAGGTGTTGAGTACCTATGTGCCGGTGATCGTCTACTGGGTCTTCTCCGGCATATATGGGTTGCTAGGTTATCTGGAAAGCTGCCGCTTGCACCCGAAGGGCGCTGAGGAGGAGGAGAACGTCGCCTCCAAATCACAAGTGCTCAAAGGCGTCCTCCTCCAGCAGGCAGTACAAATCGGTGTCGTGTCCCTCATGATGAAGGTATATACCATGGTTTTAAATATTAATTAAAATTAAAATATTTCGATTGATATCGGAAGGTTAGGAGAGTTATTAATTTCGATTTTAATATCATTTATATTTAAATATAATATTTAATTTTTTAATATTAATTTTATATTAAAATTTGTATTTAGTTCAATTGATTAAGATATTTTTTTTTTCAAAAGAGCATGAATTCGAATCGAATTAATTATAATTTTTTTATATTTAAAATATTTTTTAATCAAAAAATTTTTTATTTAATATTTTTAAAAAATATAAGTATATAAATTATTTTCATATTTTTTATATTTTTAAAATTTTAAATTTAAAATCAAATTTTGGTTAAAAAATTAAAATATAATTTAATCGAAACTAAAACAAAAATAATCTCGATGAAAATATAAGATTTTTTTAAATATCGAAACTGATAGCAAAATTAAAACTTAAAAACCTTGGCACATGCACGTGCACTGCCAATATATACTTCCATGAATAATAACTTTGTGTTGTTATTCGCGCAGCTCATCAGCGAGGAAAACGCTCTTCCCCCGCCGCAGCCCCCGCTTTTAGTGTCAGCCTGCCAGTTCATAATTGGGATGGTGGTCCTTGATTTGTGGCAGTACTTTGGGCATCGGTACATGCATGTCAACAAGTTCTTGTATAAGCACATCCATTCAAAGCACCATGCGCTCGTGGTTCCTTACGCATGGGGATCCCTATATAATCACCCCTTGGAGGGCTTGATTCTCGACACAATCGGCGGCTCCCTTGCCTTCCTCGTCTCCGGAATGACGCCAAAGACAAGCATCTACTTCTTCTCCTTTGCGACGATCAAGTCGGTGGACATGCACTCAGGGTTGTTCCTCAAATGGAATCCTCTTCAGGTGTGCTTCAAGAACAATGTGGCCTACCATGACATCCACCACCAGCTCAAAGGAAACAAGTACAACTACGCGCAGCCGTTCTTCATTTCATGGGACTTGATCTTCGGCACCCACATGCCTTTCACAGTGGAGGAGAGGAAAGACGGCGGTTATGAAGTGCGCGCTGTGAATCTGAAGAACAACTGAAACCATGTAATTTCTGATTTTTTTTTCCCTAGGTAAAATATACGTGAGTTGAGAATAATAAGGCCCAAAGGCAGTAACTACATCAGCTTCTGATCTTTTCTACATATGTAATATTTGTTAAAGTGAAACAAATATCTAACCGTTTCTGTTTGGTAAATTATGGCTTGAATTTCATATGGGACTGTTTGATTCCAAAAAATCAAAAAGAATACTAACAGTAAATTGTGTTCATTTAATTGCAAGACTTAGTCAAAGACTCAAAACTCCTAATTTATTTTTTTCTAAAAGAAGTTAAGCTTACATGCATTTGAGTCGTTTATCAAACCCTCCAACTGTATAATCAAGCTATAATTTATTCCACAAATCATTCATCACTCTTGCTGAGTGGCCGCACTCGGAGACCGCCCCTGGCTTTGTGCTTCTCGAGCACGTACGACATGTATGTCCTGAAGGTCCCATCCCACGTAACAAAGAATGGCTGCGAGAGGTCGTACTTGTTGCCATAGTGCCGATGGTGTATGTCGTGGTACGCGCTGTTGTTGCCGAACAGCAGGTTCAGCGAATTGCAGGGGAGCCACAACCTGCAGTGATCGTTGATTGCCTTTGCGAACTAGAAGAAGAAAATAATCTTCCTCGCCGTCGTTCCGGAGATTAAAAAACATAGGCCGCTGCCGATGGTGTCGAGAAAGGAGGATATTCCGGATGTTTCTGCGGCGATCTAGCGATGCTCCGCGGTGCGACTGAAGAGCGAAGGGGACGGTGGAGCTTGAAAATGATAGATTTTGATTTTGGTTTAGATCTTGAGTTGATTTTAAATTCAGTTTAATTATATTTTGTGTTTGGTTATTTTGGTTTTGATTTTCGACTGCTGTAGAGTTGGACTGAGTGTCCCGAATTTCAAATTAATTAATTATATGGAATTAATATTTTATTAGTAGTTACAAATATATTATTTTTAATCTAATTTGGGGATAAGTGTAAAATAGATGTAAATAGAGTTGATCAGATTTTGGTTGCATTTTTTTTTTTTTTGGAGGTGTTTATGTTTATGGGGGTTGAATGGTATAAATTTTGTCCATTAGACTAACTGAATTTCCAGAATGTAAATATAAGTATGTCAGGGAGTTAAATGCAAAACTAATAAACTTACATTGTTGCACCGGAGACACCGGACCTGGTTTTAAATGTGTTATATTGGGGGATTTTCTGTAAAATCAGCCTTAAAATCGGAAAAATATAATAACTTTCTTATTCAAGATTTGTTGGATTTTTTCCTTCATATAAATTTCATTTCTTAACTCTAAAACATTTAAATCAGTCTTTTTTAATATTTCAAATTAAATTAAAGATTTCATTAATGATGATTAGTATTTTTTTTATTGTTCATTCCAGATTGACAACAGTGCTGTATTAGATTATTGTTTAAATTATAATAAAAGTTACATATTTTTTTTTATTGTGGTGTTGGCTTAGACTTCGTTACGGACTTAGTGCGAGTGATAACAGGCCATGACAACTCGTGCATAAAATACTGCCACGTATCAAAAACCACACAAAGGGGAGATAATAGGTGCAAGTATACAATGAACAAGAAGAAAGCGAAGGCAATCTGGACGGCCTGCTGAAGGAGCAAGCCTTTGACAACAGTCGCCTTCGAAGCGATGTTCTTCGAGTTCTCATCGTTCTTGGAGTGCAAGCGGTAGTCCTGAAAGGAGCTGAGCAAGCAATAGACAGCGGAGTAGAGCCAGTAGACCGCGATCTGCATGAAAGGGCTCGACATCTCCACTGAGATCTTGCAAGCCATGATAATAGTGAAAATTATTGATGGAGTCTCATTTGTTGCGATTTCGATTCAAGAGACTTCTTAAATATTTGATCTAATAAATTGTCTTTTTATCGATCTGTGAGGAAAATAAACGAGAAATAAAATTATCAAAAATTTTTCGATCATTTCGACGCTCAAATTAATTTAGTCTTTAATAATAAAAGTGAAATTAGAAATTTGGTTTTTTTTTTTGCCTCTGTAATTAAGATGCTACTTATAAAATAAGAAGGTAGTTAAATATATCTTAAACTCTGTGATTTTAATTATAATTTCATTAAATTTTTTGTAATCGATTACTTATTCTGTTAGATGAGCTGTCAAAACTGAGATCACTGAGACGAAATCACCGAATCGATATCACTAAGCAAATCAAGGTTATTGAAATGAGATCATCGAATCGAGTTACTAATCCGAGATTACCAAACTTACAGAGGTCATCAAATCAAATTCACCAAACCAAGGTTATTGGACCGAGATCATAGAATCGAGGCCACCGAACTGTGGTCGCTGAGCCAAGATCACCGAGCTAAGATCACTGGACCAAGGTCACCAAGTTGAAGTCATTGAACTGAAGTCACCGGGCCAAGATTGCCAAGCTGAGGTTCTGAATTAAGGTCACCATATTAAGATTATCGAGCAAAGATCACCAAACTGAGGTCATCAGACTAAGGCCATCGAGTCGAGGTCATCAAGCATTCCAAGATCATCAAACTTATCGAGGTCACCGAGCCATTACTTGTATGTGAGTGTATATACACACACACACACACACACACATGCCAAAAGATGGATTTATTTTTGAACTTTAACTAATCCAGTCGATTGCTCAATTTAGGAGACGATTTTGGATTTTTGACTTGGATAATTTAGTTCGTTGATACAGACCTTTCTGCTTCGGTGTATTATCAGTAGCCCCAATTTTGAACACTGATTCATGAACTTAGTTGGCAGAACTTAAGTAAGATGTATAATTCAGATTCTTTTGGGGCTAAATTTTTGTCTATGTCAATAGCTTGAGTTAATATTCCATTTGATCAAGTCCGTATCTTAACACTAAACTACATTTTCCCCGAAGTAGGTTAGTAATATGGAGTTGGGTCCTCATGTCTCAGTAAGGTTCATGACCTAAGGCTAAGGTCTCTATGTCATGCCCTAGAGTCAAGATTTTGTTCCTCATATCAGTTTGTGACTTAGAGCCAAAGTTTTATGGCTTGGATAAGCTTGTTGTTTTGAGCTAAGTCTTTTGGTGCTTCGGTTGGATACTTAAACCTAGAGCTGAGATTTTGTGGTGGCTGAAGAGCCAATACTTAGCGAAAAAGTTAAGGCATCTGGTTAAATATTTAGTCACAAAGTCATATTTTTTGGTTGTTGAAAAACCAAATACCTATCTAAAAAATCGAAGCACCTGATTGGATACTTAGCCACAAAGTCAAGTTTTTTAATAGCTGAAGAGTCAATACTTGCTATAAAGCAGAGACACCTAGTTGGATATTTAAGACCACAAAATCAGTTTTTTGATAGCTGAAGAGCTAATGTTTGGCTAAAAAATTGAAAAACCTAGTTGTATACTTAGATCACAGAACTAGATTTTTCGTGTCTTCCTTCCGAACTGATTTTTGGCCCTATTATTGATAAACTTTCAAGTAGATAAAAGTCATAATTTTTTATTTAGAGAGAAAATAAGAAATATTCTCATGTTATTTCAAAAGTGGAGTTTTTTCAAGGTGATCATCCTAGGTTTTCTTCAATTGTTGTGTTTCTTTCTCTTGAATGCCTCCCCTAATAAACTGCTTGAGATGACCTTCATTAATAAGTTTTCAATCTCATATTTGAGGTATCAACATTTTTTAGTGTCATGACTATGGTTGCAGTGAAAACGATAATATTTGGACTTGTCTTATTTGTTGGAGTAAAGAAGTGGAGGCCACTTCAAGTATTACTCATAATCAATCTAAGTCAGCACTTCAGTCCTTGGGTTACGCAAGGGTGTGTATACTTGAAATTTAATTTGACGCTCTTGATGTTCAGTTCTATATTTTTTATGCTCGAAGCATTTAACCTCTTAACAATCTTTTTTCACCTTGTCATTTTCCTCTGATTATCTTTTAGCCAAAATTATCTCTTCAATGTCAATATATTTTCTAACCTATTAGATGAATTCAGCTAGACTTTGAGAAGGTCAGTATGTCATCTTATAAGCAACCTGAATTTGGCATATCCCATTAATTATTTCAGCGAGAACTATTAAGCTATCTAATTCGAGTACATCCAATCTAGCTCTATTGAACTGAGTTAGATAGCTCTTAAAGCTTTTTTTTTTCCTTCTGCTTTGGTATTATAAGTGTAGAAGGGTCCTTTCGCTGAGACACTAGTGAGATGAACTATTTCATGAACCTATCAGTTAGGTCATTAAAGTAAGTAATAGAGTATCTCGGGAGACTAGAATACTAAGTTCAAGCTGATCCTTGTAACATCATCAGGAACACTTTGCACATGATTGAGTCTCATGTCCCTTGGATATGGCATTCCAGAATATGTTGACATTGTTAACTAGATTCTTTGAGCCATCATATACTTCATAGGGAGTTTGGCGAAATTTTGGCTATCCTTTGGAATACACAATCTCGGGAATCAGGGGTGTATCGTACCTTGTTTGGTTCGGGTGAATTGATGCCCCGGACTTTTTCGCAGCTATGTGAGACACAATCTCTCCTTGAGTGCCCTAAAAAGCTTTGGTTGAGCCTCGGCTTACATATGTGTAGTATGTAGTTTTGTTGACTAGGTTGTAAGTGGGATTATATTCCTTGTAACCCCTTAAGACTTGGTACCGAAGAGAGACTCCCACTGAAGGGTCCTAATGATCTGAACAATGATGCTTATTGGGGTGTAACTAGCTCATAACCTATGGGTGCGACTCGGTTTGTTGATTTAGAATCGCACCTTAAGTTGAAACTTGGGTTGAAACTTGAGGTTGAGATTGGGAATCGTGAGTTTGGAAGTTTTATATCATATGAGCCTAATTTTGTAATCATTATATTTGTAGATTCTACTTAGCTTGCGCTTAGACTTCTAGCAATTGTGAATTTGCTAAAATGCAGTAATCAATATTTAAAACTTCTATTGACTCACCAAGTTAAAGGGTCTGTTGGTACCTCGAAGATAATTTACAAAGGAACTCCTTGGGGTTCTTGTTGCGTGATTAGCCGAGCAACTAAGTTGACTCAGTAAGTCGGTTCACCTGATTCTCCAAAGGAGTTGTGCGATTTGGCCAGTGTGGGAGCGATCTGCCTCCCAAACTAGTTCCTAGACGACGATGCCCTCGTCGTCTTTGGAGGCATCGATAGAGAGCTTTTTAGATAAGCTGATAAAAAAGGGTGACAGAGCAAGTTTCAATGAAGGTATTACTGTTGATGGAGTTTGGTTTACCATCGATTTCAATACGAGAGCTTTCCTTAAAAACTTGATCCACTAGACTATCCTTTGGTTGATCTATAAGGAAAAGAAATCGTGAAGAAGATTGTTAGAAATTCTCCAGCAATGGTAGCTTTAATACTCAAATTAGTTT
Source organism: Trichopus zeylanicus subsp. travancoricus (assembly GCA_005019695.1). Lineage (NCBI taxonomy): Eukaryota > Viridiplantae > Streptophyta > Magnoliopsida > Dioscoreales > Dioscoreaceae > Trichopus > Trichopus zeylanicus. The sequence continues at coordinate 21,796 of RXID01001119.1, read as the reverse complement.
AACACTCAATAATAAAAGTGAAATTAGAAGTTTAGCATTCTTTTTTATCTCTGTGATTAGAACGCTATTTATAAAACGAGGAGACAATTGAATATATCTTGGACTTTCTGATTTTAGTCTTAATTTCATTGAATTTTCTATAACTAATTATTGGAAATCCTGGATCTTTAGGGATTGAATCTTTGATGGATATATGTTCGTAAATACTTGTTCCGCTGGATATGTTGTCAAAACCAAGCTCGCTTAACTAAGGTCACCAAAGCGAAGTCATCAAGCCGAGATTATCGAATCTATTGAGGTCACTGAACTAAGGTCACGGGATCGGGATCGCCGAATCAAGGTCATCAGATTAAGGTCATCAAACCAAAGTCACTGAACCAAGGTCATCTAGCCAGGTCAGCAGACTGAGATCACCAAGCTAAGATTATCGAATCATCACTTGTATATATATATGTGTGTGTGTGTGTATACATATATATATATGTGTGTATGTATACATTTATATATATGTGTGTATGTATATATATATGTGTGTGTATGTATGTGTATATATATATATATATATATATATATATATATATGCCGGAGATGGATTTATTTTTGTGATCATCAAAAGTATTAGTGAGAGGACGAATGAAGTTTATCGTGAACCCTAATCCTTTACATAAATAGTCATCCACAAACAACATTAAAATCCAGAGATCGTTTTTAAATCTCCATTTGGAAGATTAACATGAAATATTATACTTAATGCAGTTTAGGTCAGAAACAAACATAAAATCCATAATGCATATCAACTGCAGTCCATTTTCGACTATTAAAAAAATTAATATAACGCCGGCGGCAAGTGAAAATTATGGTAGATATCAAGACACCATATTACATTTCAATACTTAAAAAGTTGGGACTAAATATACCAATTTAGTGTTTGATGATATGATTGCTAATTAATTTGTTTTAATTTAGTTGAAAACCTCTAGCTTGATCCCTCCCCATTACAAGGTGCAAGTATGCAAGGGTCATGAAATGAGACCACGCAACGGAGAGAAGGCCTGGGCCCGTATGGATGAGTTCTTTCCTACATGTCTAAAACTCCAGCTCTAACAAAGAACAAAAATAAAATAAAATAAACAGAATATCTCAAAAGAAATTCAATAAGCAACCATAAATAATTCTTGTTATTTTAAGGACATTTTAAAGAATCGAACCATATAAATGCCTTTTTCTCTCTGTACCATGTTGACCCCAAAATTTAGAAGCAATAAACGAATAATTTATAGCAAAACTTCATGGAACAGCTTTGTAATGTCATTTATACAAAGTCAAAAAAAAAAAAGGTGCAAAACATTATTGTATCTTGAATCAATGTAGTGTAAGTGTTGGTAAAAGAAAATCTAATCCTTTTTAATGGGGCGCGCCTCAAATCCTCCTTCCTTTCTCTTCTCAAGTGAGTAAGGCATGTGTGTGCCAAGAATCTTATCCCATGTAATGAAGAACGGCTGCGAGAAATTATATTTGTTACCATAGAGCTGGTGATGAATATCATGGTAAGCGCTGTTGTTCTTAAAGAACAAGTGAAGGATGTTCCCTGGGAGCCAAAGGCCGCAGTGGTCATCAACAGTTTTGATGGTGGCGAAGGAGAAGAAAAAGATGGAAGTGCGGGGTGTCATCCCGGAGATGAGGAAGGAGAGCACGCCACCAATGGTGTCGAGAAGAAGGCCTTCTAGTGGGTGGTTGTAGAGAGCTCCGAAGGCATAGGGAACGACAAGGGTGTGGTGCTTAGAGTGGATGTGCTTGTAGAGGAACTTGTTGATGTGCATGTATCTGTGCATGAAGTACTGCCATGTATCCATGACAAACATAGCAATCGAGAACTGAAATGCAATCACAATGAAAGAAGGTTGTGGTAGCACGACCCCATTTTTGTCACTGATGAACTGCAGAAGCAGGAAATTTTTAATCAGAATGACTACTATGTTCATGATTTATCGATTATTGATATCATATGAACATACCATGAACAAGAGGAGGGAGACAGCGATTTGGGCTGTCTGTTGCAGAAGAACTCCCTTAACAACAGTTCGTTTTGATACAATGTTCTTGATGGATTCCTCACCTTTTGTGTGCAGTCGATAATTCTCGAAACTTTCTAATAAAATATATATTCCTGAATATATCCAGTAGACTGCAACAGGCACAAAAGTCCCTAGCAACTCATCTGACATTCTGAAGGCCATTTAGGTCTTTGTGGAAGAATTAGAACAAGCGGCCAAATCTTTTGCATGCAATTCCTGTGATAGCATATTCAAAAACCCAATATGAGAAGTCAATTAACGTAATAATACAAGATGTGGATGATATAAATTGATAGAGAAGAAAATGCGAATCAGAAAGCAAATCGAGATTTGACTAAAAATTGTCCCAGTACATGAAAAGAAAAACCTGAATTCAAGATAGCTATTCAAACTATGACAGCAAAAGTCTATTTTCTCAACAGCAACTCATATCGATAACGGAATTAGCAAACAGGAAGCAAAATTCAGCTGGATGACTTAACCAAACAGAGCCAAGAACAGAGAGCAGGGGAACACGGGTATCTGACAAATACAAAACCTATGATGATGACAAAGAAAAAGAAGACAGCGAAAATCTCTGTGCTGGTATTTGCCCAAAAACAAAGCAAACAAAGAATCAAATAATGAACAAGAAGAAACGCAACATCTGCAAAACAAAGATATAATGCCGCCACAGAGCAGATGAAAATCTTGAGCCAACACAAAAATGCAAATCAAGGACAAAGTTTCCAAGGAGAAATATCAAACCTTGACGAACTGGCTTGTAGTTGAGCAGATGCTGAGATCTTGCTCTTCTTTGCTTAATCCTGAAGTGAAGAGAAGAAGGAAATGCTTCTTCTTTTATAGTAGGAAGAAGAAGAAGAAGAAGAAGAAGAAGAAGACGACGCAAGTCTCTAATTAGGGGCGATGACCAGCGACCAGCGATCCTCGAAGAAGTCTACTCCGACTTCGTCTTTTCTTGCCTCCTATCTATTTTCTATTTGGTATGTCTTTTGCACTTTGCCCCATAATTTACTTTAAATTACTTTTTACCCAAACAAACAACTGAATTGCGACGTGAGATAGAGCCAACTCAGTACAGTATACCGTGGTTTCACATGCAGCAATGGTCTGTCAAGTGAAACTCACGAGTGCTTTGAGATTAGTCACATTCCATATATAACATGCTAATGAAGTGTTTTGTAGATAAATATTTTTTAATTCAGCAAAATTTCATACGGGAATTGCTCCTTTTGAACCAAAAAATAATATGATTTCATAATAAGACCAATAGGAAAAAATTCATAAACCCAAGCTGAAAAAGTTTGACCTGAATTATTGGGCACTACTAACTAACAAATAGTCAAAATATTGAATTCTTATGAACCAACACTTTGTAAAAACCTACTTAAAAGGGAACATTATGTAAACAACCAATGTACAACCATACCTACTGAAAGGAAGATAATATTTTGTTTGCAAAGGAGGGCTCCTCTGCGAGTAAGACAAAAAAGATGTCTGAAACAGAAGAACAGGTTTAAACCAAAACCAAGACAAAGCGAATACAGTGCAATCAAAAAATAATACAGATTAGACAAGGTCAAAATATTCATAGAGGACAGATTACCTAGTTTACTCGCAGATGATGCACTAAGCTTCAGTAACAATGAGCCCCACTTTTGGTTTCAAATCAACCACAAGAAAACAATGGCAATATATCACAGCTGCAGAACAGATCCTGATCTTTCTGATAATATTCATGCTCTGGAGCAACAAAGAGAACAAATACCTTTGTTTGTGCAGTCTATGAGCCAGAGGTTAAATTTGTCGATAAAGCTGTATATTTTTCATTCTCAAATCATCATAGCCACAACAGGTTGGTTTCAGGATGAAAGTGCTTGCTAGGAATCAAGCATCAATTCTGACAATTTTTAATGCAAACGTTGACAAACCATACATGGATTATCATTGTGAAGGTGTAATTATTTTCTCAAAAAAAACGTGAGAGAAACTCAATGGTAAAAACCTACCACAATGTCTTGTAGCTCAGTTCATACTCTTAAGGAAATTGTATGACCTGACAGAAAAATACAAGAAAATCATATGCAACATGAATGACAAGCATTTTTTAATCTCCTGAAATTGCAATTTGGGAGAAAACCTCCAGAATTACCCATTTGTTGGTATTTCACCAGAATGCTAGGAAAAAACTCTTCTGACCAAGTCTTTCAAAACTTCAGAGCTGAGAAAATAAGTTGGACTGTTAAAGATTTATGCTAGAACATCGAACAATGAATCAAAATTTCAAGAGGAGAATGCTGACCACTCTTCAGTTGGCAGCGTGGACCCAACCTCTTCCCAGAACTTCTCTATCAAAGGTCCAGGTCCAAGATAAGCTCATATATTAGTTCACTAGTATCATATACTGAAGTCTCCACCGGGTGGAAGACAAATAAGCTGAACGTATACATTCAGAAATTGTTTGATGTCAGAGTACAGAACTTCATTTGTGAATACCATAATAGATGAAACATGAAGAAACAAGCATCATAAAAGTATGATAGGTTGCTTGACACTAGAAATATTACTTTTTATCCAGCACGTATATCATGTATGGTACATGAGAACAGAGACGGCCTACAAACAAATTAATTTAGGAATGCTCCACAAACAAATTGAGACATCAAACAAAAGTGAAAAGATTGGCACTTCTGCCCTGAAGATCAAAACTACTCAACTCTAGTGTGGGAAAGGGTGGAAATGTATAAATAACTTTTATTTGTTTGCTGCATGTTTTAGAGGCCAAAGTTGCAGAATGGGAGAAATTCCATTTCTGTATCAACGTATTTGGTCCAAAGGTGCTTGTATTGGTTCATAGCAACATCAAGCCATGGCTTCATGTTTCCATTGAAATGTACAACTGCTGCAGTGTGGACCTCCTCTGGGCTCACAGTAGGATTGTATCCAAGTCCCATCACATGCCATGACTTGTCCAGAGGTGTAGTTGTCATGTAGAACGTCATCAACCCTGCTGGTAGCACAGTCCCAGGTTTCCACAATGTTCCATTAGTATTCTGCAAAAGAGTCAAAATTTAGATGGCAAAATGCACACATATCTGCTGGTGTTATGTCAAAAGTTAGCACATGAAAGATAAGGGACCGTTTGGCTTGAGATTAGGATCAGGATCAGCATTTTTCAAAATTATTTTTTTCTTATAAAATTAATATTACTTATCTTACATCATTATTAAATTAAATTATTATAAAAAATTAAATAATTTTTCGAACTTTAAATTATTATAAGATTAATTTTTATAAAAAGATAGTAGTTTATAAAATTGGTTCACTAGTTTTCACTTTGATCCTGATTCCAAACCAAACAGTGCTTAAAGCATCAAACTTAGATAATTGAAGCACTTACATTATAGAGATGCTAAAATCATACTATTACATAAATGATCTCAAACAAACGTACAGTTGCCATATGATAAGCATAATTTTGGGCAAGGTTTCAGCAATGAAACCTAAGAGAAAACAAATCAACAGAATGGAAGTCAAAGTAGAATAGGGAACACTTCAAGGCAGTTTGCCTAGGAAGCATAAGGATTGAATTGACAACAAATTAGAAACCATAACACTTAAATTTTGGCTTACTTGATTTATCAAATTGAGTTAAATCAAATTATGTCACATCATTTTAAGTATGATATATAATCAAATGTATGTTTAGAAAGGGTAGTTGGCAAATTATCAAGCATATTAGCAAACATTATATCCCAAGGTGAAACAGTAGTAGGTGACATATGTTGCAAGGATATTTGGGTATATATCTATATGGTTGAAAGTTTATCCTTTTGGATGGAAATTATTTATAAAAGAACTATAGTTTATAACGAAATCAATGACAGTAGATTAAAGATAGCAGAAGCCAAAGAAAATATCTGAATTTTAGATAGAGTAGTAGAAAAACGAGAATATATACAAAGATGGATTGCTATAGAAATAGGATCATTCCAAATAAAATTGAAAGCTCCAAAGTCTATACTAAGGCAAACCAATTCAATTTCACCCAAAGCATATAAAAAAGTACTGCAGTGTCATTGAGATTCACACGCTGTCTAAAACATATCCAGTGTGATAACCTGAAGATTATACATCCTACTACAGCCTAATTCAGAGCTGTCCTAAAGTTGCAGAGACGATCAGATATTATACATACTTGAACAGACAAACATATTACGCTCAGCACATTGAAGATGGTAGTAGAATAAACCATTAATTCTTAAATATCGCTCCTAAGAAAAAATACAACAATTAGTATCATACTGGATATCATAAAAAAATACTTGTAACACTACATATGATAGCATACCTAGAAATAACCTTGTAGAAAGTTAAGTTTAACAGAATCAAGTTTGTTAATATGAAACATCACTTCCAGAAAAGTAGAAACACTATGTATTGTGCTCACAGCTTCTTGAGATATGAGATGAATAACAATTAAGCAACACGCTTCCATCAGATCCATAAAAATAATACTAAACAGTCCTATGCTTGTTCAAACATCAATAATGTTTCTGCAAACTAATATTTTGAAACAAAACAGCTAAAGCAGAAAAAATTTAAATTAAGCAAAAGATTGCCAAGATAGGACACTACCATTATAGTTCCCATATTCATTCAAGCATTAGTTATAGTAACATTTCTAGAAAACCATATTCGTGTTCAATCTAAGAGTGAAACCAGGGCGATGAAAGAATTTACTCACCAAGCTCTGGTACTCATGGAACCGGTCTGTGCAAAGTTCCCTTCTCCAAGCATCAAGATCAAATACATTAAGACCGTAGCCCCATGCACATGCTTTTGGGTTAAACCTCTCCGCCACCACAGGATGCGAAAAATTCATATACTTATCAAATCTACGGAAACCCCCGAAGCACATCTCCACAGCCCCGTTCACCTTCCCTCCCAGATCCACCCTCCAAAGCGCGCCCAAATCCTTCTGCACCACCGCATCGTCCTCCAAGAGCACAATCCTCCGCAGCTCCGGGTACATTTCCGGCAAATAGAACCTCAGATTATAAAGATCGAGATCCTGCTGTCCGAGTCGAAAATCCGAAATGCATCGGATCTCGATGCGTGCGCCGTCAGACAGGGGCGGAGCTCGAACCAGACACGCATAGCGGCGACGTACATCCGGTCGGTGAGGACGTGAAAAACAAGCGGGCGACGATCGGCGGCGTTCTTAATCGCGGAGGAGACCACGACGGCGACGGCAATGACATTGTTGGAGAAGATGACGAGGTGGTACGCATCGGGATGGAAGTAATCCGCCAGATTCGAGATGGGAGCCAGGGATTTGGACGCAAAGGGGTTGGAGAGGCGGCGGAGGGAGAGGCCTCGAGGGATTTCGGGGTCGATGCGGCGGCAATGGTGCCGTCCGGCGAGCGAAGCCGGTGAGAGCGGAGGAGCTGGTCGCGGGCGGAGAGGACTGTGTCCTGTAGATTGTGGATCTTGAGCTGGGTATCAAACACCTCCTTAGACTCCGAAACGAGCTGGCGAGCAAGCATGATCCGGTATTTGGCTTCCTTTTCCAAGGGGCGGAGGGCGTTCTCATCGGGGATGGATTCAGGGTCAAGGCGGGGACAAGGGAGGACAGGCAGAGGTGGAGGTTAGAGAACAGGCGGGTATGGTCGAGCTTGAGGCGGAGGGAGGGGGAGGCGTAGGTGGAGGCAAGGGCGTGGTGACCGGCGGAGTGGCAGCGAAGGAGGTCAGAACGGGAATGTAGGGGATCGGAGGAGGGGAGGCCGAGGAAGGAGCGGTCGGGGAGGAAGGAGAGGAGGGAGAAGAGGAAGAGGGTGAGGAAGGCGGATAGGAGAAAGCGGCGGGAGGAAACGACGGCAATGGGGCGGACGTGAGAGCGGGCGCCGCCATCGAGATCGGAGATCGGAGTGGAGTAAGACGGTGAGAGTGACGGGGAAGGGGTTATTGGGGAGAGGAGTTCATTTGTGGCCGTTGGATTAATGGATTTTTTGGATGGATTAGACTTGAGCCGTAGGATCTGGTTGAGGTTTGTCGGTGCTTAGAAAGTGGGGTTTGTTGCGGGAAAATGGGTGCGCTCACGCGGGAGTGATAAAAAGGAAGTTGCTGATTATCCCATTTGCCGCCTAAAAATATGAAATTGTAAATGTAAAGCGCATATTTTCATATATACCCACGTAAGATCCATAAATTCATTGATCCTGCTGGGGTGCTGCACATTTGATATAGGGTGGAAAATTTTAGAAATCCCCTTCATTATAAAATTTAGGGATAATTACGCATAACCCCGTAATTAGTCTTAATTACACATAACTCCCGTAATTTCCGGAATTACCCACGCCCCATTTTCGAAAATATTTACTCACACCCTGATTGTTATTCAATCAAAATTTTTCTAAAAAATTCCGATTTTACCCTCGGTTATTTTACACATACACCCCTAAAAACTTATTTTTTTATATTTAACGCCCAAAATTTGATTTTTTGCAAATAACACCCCGAAATAACTCAGATTTACAAAAAAAGTCCTCGAAATTCGAATTTTTGTAAATAAACCCCCGAAAATTATTTCAATTTACAGAAAAGTCCCAGAAATTTGGATTTTTACAAATAACACCCCGGCGCGGGCGGGAGCGGAGGAGGAGGCCGGCGGCGGGAGCGGAGGCGGGGGCCTAGGCGCCGGCACGCCGAAACCCGGGTGCGGACGGCCACGGCCGAGGCCGTTTCGCCCCCGCGTGCCGGCTCGCCAGCCTCAGCCTCCGTCCCGCGTGCGGAGGAGGCGTCCGCGGCCACGTGCCCGCGGGCCGTCCGGCGCGCCATCGGGCCTCGGCCTCCGTCCCCGGCGCACGGGTGCGGACGCCGGCCGGCGATGGTCCGGCGAGGGGTGTATTTGTAAAAATTAGTTTTAAAATTTCGAAAAATTTAGATTTATTTTATAAAAAAAATTTAAGGGTTTTTTAATATATAAATATTAAATTTGTATTTATAAATTTAAAAATCATTAATGTCTTTTTTGTAAAATTTTACTTAAAATATGATAAAAAATATAGACTTATTTATAAATAAAAATATTGAAGGGGTCTATTTGTAAATGTACAACATAAAAGTTGTAATTTTAAATTTTAAGTTTTGAAACCTTTCGATGAATTATTTGTAAAATTTACTTATAAAATAAATAAAATTTGGACTTATTTATAAAGAAAAATATTAAATGTGGTATATTTTTAAATGTAAAAATAGTAAACTTGTAATTTGAAATTTGAAATTTTAAAACTTTCACTGTATTTTTCGTGAAATTTAATATTAAAAATGATTAAAATATTAATTTATTTAAAAAAAATCAAGGGATCTATTTGTAAATGTACAATATGAAACTTGTAATTTTTAATTTTAAGTTTTGAAACATTCGGCAACAGCTGCGCAGGGAGCGAAGGCGGTGGCGGCAGAGCAGAGCGGCGGCGGCGTAGGATGCGTTTAGGGCTACAGGAAGAAGAGAGTTTTATAAGATAATTCTGAACTTTTTTGCAATTCGGAATAATTTCGGGGTGTTATTTGCAAAAATCTGAATTTCGGGGACTTTTCTGTAAATTTGAATAATTTCGAGGTGTTATTTGCAAAAATCTGCGCCCGCGTGCCGGGGACGGAGGCGGAGGCCGAGGCCGAGGCCATTCCGCCCCCGCGTGCCGGGGACGGAGGCCGAGGCCGGCGCGCCCGCGTGCCGGGGACGGAGGCCGGGCGGACGCGCCCTGCGTGCCGGGACGGCCGGCCTTGGACCGTCCGCCCCGCGTGCCGGCGCGCCGGCCTCGGCCTCCGTCCCCAGCACGCGGGGGCAGAACAGCCTCGGCCTCCGCTCCCGCCGCCGACTTGCCGCCCGCCCGGCCTCCGCCTCCGCTCCCGCCCACGCCGGGGTGTTATTTGCAAAAATCCAAATTTCGGAGACTTTTCTGTAAATCGGAATAATTTCCGGGGGTTTATTTGCAAAAATTCAAATTTCGAGAACTTTTTTGTAAATCTGAGTTATTTCGGGGTGTTATTTGCAAAAAATCGAATTTCGGGGCGTTAAATATAAAAAATAAGTTTTAAGGAGTGTATATGTAAAATAACTGAGGGTAAAATCGAAATGTTTTAGAAAAATTTTGATTAAATAACAATCAGGGGACGTAGGTAAATATTTTCGAAAATGTAGGGGTGGGTAATTCCGGAAATTACGGGGGTTATGCATAATTAAAACTAATTATGGGGGAATATGCGTAATTATCCCTAAAATTTAGGGGTAATTACGGGTGACCCCCTGTAATTTGGGGTAATTACCGCTAACCCCCCTAATTTCCGTAATTACCCCCACCCCTTCAAATTCGCCCATATTTACCACAGCCCCCTGATTGTTATTTAATCAAAATTTTACCCAAAAAATTCCGATTTTACCCCCATTATTTTTACACATACACCCCTAAAAACTTATTTTTTTATATTTAACACCCCGGATTTCGGATTTTTTAAATAACACCCCAAAAGAACTCCGATTTACAAAAAGGTCCTCAAAATTCGAATTTTTGCAAATAAACCCCCGAAATTATTCTGATTTACAGAAAAGTCCCCAAAATTCGGATTTTTGCAAATAACACCCCGTCGGGCGGGCGGGAGCGGATGAGGAGGCCGGCCGGCCGGAGGCGGAGCGGAGGCGGCGGCAGGCGGCGGGAGCGGAGCCGGAGGCCGGCGGGCGGGAGCGGAGCCGGAGGCCGGGGCGCCGGCGCGCCGAAACGCGGGCGCGGACGGCCACGGCCGAGGCCGTTCCGCCCCCGCGTGCCGGGGACGGAGGCCGAGACCGGCGCGCCCGCACGCGGAGGCCGAGGCCGAGGCCGTTCCGCCCCCGCGTGCCGGGGACGGAGGCCGAGGCCGGCGCGCCCGCACGCGGGGGCGGAACGCTCTCGGCCTTGGCCTTCCGAGCCCGCGTGCCGGCGCGCCGGCCTAGGCCTCCGTCCCCGGCACGCGGGGGCGGAACGGCCTCGGCGTCCGCCTCCGCTCCCGCCGCCGGCTCGCCGGCGCCCCGGCCTTCGCCTCCTTCTCCGGCACGCGGGGGCGGATTTTTGCAAACAACACCCCGAAATATTTAAATTTACAGAAGAGTCCCCAAAATTTTAATTTTTGCAAATAACACCCCGAAGTTAAATTTGTAATTTATAAATATTAAATTTGTAATTATAAATATAAAAAACACTAATGTCTTTTTTGTAAAAATTTATTTAAAATATGATTAAAAATATAGACTTATTTATAAAAAATATTGAAGGGGTCTATTTGTAAATATACAATATGAAACTTGTAATTTTAAAATTAATTTTTAATATTTTTTCATTTAAAAATAGACCACCTTTAATATTTTTCTCTATAAATATGTCCAAATTTTATTTATTTTATCAATAAATTTTACAAATAAGTCATCGAAGGTTTCAAAGATTAAAATTTAAAATTACAAGTTTCATATTATACATTTACAAATAGACCCCTTCAATATGTTTTTTATAAATAAGTCTATATTTTTAATCATATTTTAAATAAAATTTTACAAAAAAGACATTAGTGTTTTTTATATTTATAATTACAAATTTAATATTTATAAATTACAAAATAGACCCACAGATTTTTTTTAAAAATAATTGTAAAATTATTTTAAAATTAATTTTTAATATTTTTTACATTTAAAAATAGACCACCTTTAATATTTTTCTCTATAAATATGTCCAAATTTTATTTATTTTATCAATAAATTTTACAAATAAGTCATCGAAGGTTTCAAAGATTAAAATTTAAAATTACAAGTTTCATATTGTACATTTACAAATAGACCCCTTCAATATTTTTTTTTTATAAATAAGTCTATATTTTTAATCATATTTTAAATAAAATTTTACAAAAAAGACATTAGTGTTTTTTATATTTATAATTACAAATTTAATATTTATAAATTACAAATTTAACTTCGGGGTGTTATTTGCAAAAATCAAAATTTCGGGGACTTTTCTGTAAATTTGAATATTTCGGGGTGTTATTTGCAAAAATCCCGCCCCCGCGCGCCGGAGAAGGAGGCGGAGGCCGGGGCGCCGGCGTGCCGGCAGCGGGAGCGGAGGCGGACGCCGAGGCCGTTCCGCCTCCGCGTGCCGGGGACGGAGGCCGAGGCCGGCGCGCCGGCACGCGGGCGCGGACGGCCAAGGCCGAGACCGTTCCGCCCCCGCGTGCAGGCGCGCCGGCCTCGGCCTCCGTCCCCGGCACGCGGGGGCGGAACGGCCTCGGCCTCGGCCTCCGCGTGCGGGCGCGCCGGCCTCGGCCTCCGTCCCCGGCACGCGGTGGCGGAACGGCCTCGGCCGTGGCCGTTCGCGCCCGCGTTTCGGCGCGCCTGCGCCCCGGCCTCCGCCTCCGCTCCCGCCCGCCCGGCCTCCGGCTCTGCCCCCGCCGCCTGCCGCCGGCCGGCCGGCCTCCTCCTCCGCTCCCGCCCGCGCGACGGGGTGTTATTTGCAAAAATCCGAATTTTGGGACTTTTCTGTAAATCGGAATAATTTCGGGGGTTTATTTGCAAAAATTCGAATTTCGAGGACTTTTTTGTAAATCGAAGTTCTTTCGGGGTGTTATTTGAAAAATCCGAAATCCGGGGATTAAATATAAAAAAATAAGTTTTTAGGGGTGTATGTGTAAAAATAACGGGGTAAAATCGGAATTTTTGGGTAAAATTTTGATTAAATAACAATCAGGAGGCTGTGGGTAAATACGGGCGAATTTAAGAGGAGTGGGGGTAATTACGGAAATTACGGGGGTTAACGGTAATTACCCTAAATTACGGGGGTCATTGGTAATTATCCCTAAAATTTATTACTAGGGAATATATCTGCAGGGCCAATATCTTTTCATTTTGACATATTTTAACTGCCTATTTACAGAAATACCAGAAAACAACAGAAATTGGTTGCTGAACAAAGACATTACTCAGTTCAGAAGAAGAGCAGCGGGACTTGCAAATGGACTTACTGGCATTGCCTCACACAGATGAATATCCAAAGAATTACAAGCCAAAAATTTGGTGCCCTGATTTAACAAGTGCATCAGGAGGCAGAATTCACTAAAAAAAAAACACCAAATAACAGAAGCAAATTACAGAAAAAATCATAAATTGCGAATGTAATGGCTGATCAACTACGAAGCTTTGGTCGATGCTTAAATAACTCCACGCCTAGCACAACAATGGCGTTTGAATACTACTTGTCGGCAAAATGTGGTAATTCTTCACTTTGGAGAGACATGCTCTCATCCATTGGAATCTGAAAATCAGTGTTCTTTCCGTTAGCTGTGATGGCACTGTTATATATCAGCTGTTGAGTGGCTGCCTGCGACCCAGTACTGCTTTACTGCAAAGAATATCTTCTCAGGGATGAGAGGGCCGTCCTCATGATCCACCATCTTTGTATTCCATTTCATGCCACTCACCATTCTCTTCGCCTTTATCAGAACATCAACTTCATCGCGGACTATAACAGCACCCTCTTGTCTTAAAATGCGATCCATCTCCAGTAGAATGTCTTCCATTTTGCACCTGGTTTAGTTTTCAGGCGAATGTCAATTGTAGAACAGAAATTATTAAGCATACCCCTTAGAAAACCTCTGTATAATTGCTATTGCAGGAAATTTTTTTTAAAAAAAAAACAATAAGCATTTGTAAGCATTGTGTGAAACTAGAAATGTAAGTTGACATACTTGTCTTTGTACAAGCGGAAAACACCATTAGCATGAATAAGGTCTTAAGTCCTTGGGTACGTTGAGAAACCTTCACACCTAAACAGGGAAAATAGATATCATACTTCAGCAACTATCAATATTTAACATCCATTTTCAGAAAAAAAGGGATCCATCGGGGATTCCAAGATTTTACATGGAGAACAAGCCCGAGAAGCAACCACAGGTCATCAATTCTAAACAAATAGATATGATGGAATAATTGCAAATAATTCCAATAGATACCTGAATAAGAGATGGAAAAGATGATTTTCAAAAGTAACTATATGTTAGGACATATTGCGCTAAATATTGATATCCAACATAATTCACAATGTAGAAGAAGAAAAAAAAAAGAAAATAACATACAAAAGATTTATGCGGTTTGGTATACGACTTACTTTACGAGCGAAGATAATCCAAAGAATATTATATTGATGAAAAAAAAAGAGATTACAATAATAGAGACGAAATTCTAATATTACCAACTTTTATAAGAGAGTCACTAACTTAATCATCACAATATATTTTAAGAGTTTTGATTTATGTCTGTCTATTTCACTGCTCTGAAACTCTTAGATGAATAAGGTATTTATAGAAATGACTTAACTGAATTTGAGTCAAATTAGGAGACTGACTCAAATAAAAATTTCACTGATTCAAATCTTTTATTAAAAGATAAACTTAAAAAAGAATTAGGTTCACTAAATTACTTTCTAATATAAATTTTAATTTAATTAGGACTCTTCGAAAAATCCAAATTGGAGATACAACTAAATCAACAATCTCTACCTTACCTCGAATTCTCTTCTTTTTTAAATTTGAATCTTCAACAGATACTTTCTCTATTGCCTCATAGGGCAAAATCAATGGCCTTGAATATTGATCAAGTTCAAACAAAGTTGAAATTTATCAATCAGAATCACTTTCATTAACATATCTGCAAGGTTTCTTGAAGTATAAATCTTTTGTAAAGAAATCTCGTCGTCTTCAATAATGTCTCAAATAAACTGAAATCAGGCATCTATATACTTTGATCTGTCGTAATACATTTGGTTCTTTGTAAGGAGTATGACGCTCTGACTGTCATAAAAAATAGGAAGAACACATTGAAAAAAACTAACTTCACTTGCCAAACTTTTTAACCATAGAGTTTCTTTAACTGTTTCTGTAGCTGTCATATACTCGGACTCTATTGTAGATGATACCACAATTGACTGTAAGGTATACCTCTAACTAATAGCACCACCACAAAGAGTGAAAACATAACTAGTGAAAGATTATCGTCAATCAATGTCTCTAGCATAGTTTAAATTGACGTAACCAATAATTTTGGCTACTTGAACTGTGTTGCTGTGAAAGCATAAGCTAATATTAAGAGTATCTTTGATATATCTTAATAACCACTTCATAACTTACCAATACTCTTTTCTTGTATTTGCCATGTATAACAACGTTGACTACTTGTGCAATATCAAGTCCTGCACATATCATAGCATACATTAGACTTTCAACAGCACTTGAGAATGAGATAGTTTCCATGTATGCATACTTTTTATCTACACAACGACATAGTTGAGTTGAAAGTTTAAAGTGAGATGCCAAATGAGTACTAATGAGTTTTGAATTCTACATGCGAAAACGAAGAATAATCTTCTTGAAATACTTGATATGTTTAAGTCATAACTTGTCATGCTTTCAATCTCGATTAATCTTCATATCGAAAATCTTCTTTACAGTACCTAAATCTTTCATCTCAAATTTCTTTTTCATTCTAAGCCTTAGTTCATTAAATAAAGATATATCTTGAGTAGAAATAAGTATACCATCAACATAAAGAAGTAATATAATAAATAAATTATTGACACGTATTTTAAAAAAACACAACAATAATGTTTGCAATGAATAAAATCCTGTCCTTACATAAAACTCTTAAATCTTTTATACCATTACCTTAGAGACTGTTTCAAATCATAAAATGATTTATTCAACTTGCAGACATAATTTTTCTTGTCTTCTTGAATAAACCCTTCAGGCTGTTGCATAAAAATCTATTCTTCTAATTTTCTATGCAGAAAGACAATTTTGACATCAAGCTATTCTAACTCAAGATTATGAAAAATAACTAAAACAAATAAAAAACAAATAGATGTATGTTTAACCATTGGAGAGAAAATTTTATTAAAGTCAACACCCTCCTTTG
This sequence comes from Trichopus zeylanicus subsp. travancoricus, assembly GCA_005019695.1. Taxonomy (NCBI): domain Eukaryota; kingdom Viridiplantae; phylum Streptophyta; class Magnoliopsida; order Dioscoreales; family Dioscoreaceae; genus Trichopus; species Trichopus zeylanicus. The sequence goes on along the minus strand of RXID01001119.1, from coordinate 5,737 downwards.
AATACCCTTTTACAGCTAAATGGACATTGAATTTAACACCATCTATCTCAAAGTAATCCTCTTTCTTTTAAAATATCCACTTGCAACAAATTACTTTTTTATCTTTTGGTAATTGTACAAAGTCTCAAATATAATTCTTCTAAAGGGAATTCATATCTTTATTTATAACAACTTGCCACTGAAAAAAATTCTTATTCTACACTATTTTTTTATAGAAAAAAGATCACCATTATCAATAAATAAAGCAAAAGTTATCATATCTTCAAAATCATACCTTTTGGGTGGCTTTATATTTCTTTGAGATCTTCAAAATGAAGCCTTTTCAAAAATTTTAACTTGATTGTTGAATTTTTTTGAGAGTTTGACACACCCTGAATATCTTCTTTTGAAGGAACTACATGCTCCACCTCCACTTGCATTATATTATTGAGACCTTTATTGAAATATTTGAACATAATACTTTCATCAAATACTACATCTCTTTTCGTAATTACATTAGAAATAGTAAGATCCCACAAACGAAAACTCTTAACACCTTTAGCATAACCGAGAAAAATATACCTTTTAGAACATACATCTAACTTATCCTTGATGACATGTATATAAATAGAATAACAAAAAATCTTTAAAGAAAAATAATTTGTAAGTTCAGTAGTCCATATCTCTTAAGGAGTTTTGTAATCAATGGTTATCTGAGGGGAGCAATTCACAATAAAATATGTTGTATTGATTGTTTTCGCCTAAAAATTCTTGTCAAGATTAGTTGCACTGAACATATTATGTATTTTTTCAATAAAGTTCTATTCATCCTTTTAATCACATCATTTTCTTGAGATTTTTCTAGGATGATAAAGTGGCGTTCAATACTTTCATCTTCACAAAATTTGAGAAATTCTATTGATTTATACTCTCCGCTATTATTACTTTTGAGGTATTTGATTTTTCTATTAGTTCTTTTTTCAACTAAAGTTTTTCACTATTTGAAAATAGAAAACACTTTGACTTTACGATGTAAAAAATAAATCGATACTTTTTTAAAAAATCATCAATAAAACTAACAAAATAACGAGTACCAGATTTTGATGAAATAAGAGAACACCACACATCAAAATGAATATAATTAATTAAGTCCTTAGTATAATGAGTACTGATATTAAACTTTATCTTGGACTATTTACCATAAAGACAATACTCACAGAAATCTAATTTTAATCTACTCTACAGATGAAGACGATTTGAAGGATATTATATTAATGAGAAGAAAAATAATTTTATAATGATGGAAGTGAAACTTTAATATCACCAATTCTAACAAGAGACTAATTAGTCTAGCCGTCACAAGACATTTTGAGAGTTTTGATTCATATCTCTCTATTTCACTGTTTTGAAACCCTTAGATAAATAGGGTACTTATAGAAATGGCTTAACTGAGTTTGAGTGAAAGTAGAAGACTAATTCAAATAAAAATTTCACTAATCCAAGTTTTCTAATAAGAGAAATTTAGAAAAAGATTAGATCCATTAAATTACTTACTAATATAAATTCTAACTTAATTAGGAATTTGTAGAAAATCCAGATTCGAAACACAATTAAGTCAACAAAAATATACTGATCATAACATATGCCAATCAATCCACGCTCATATACAACACCCAACATCAAATTCTTTGCAATAGTAGGCACAACATTCATCACCCACAATTTAGGAGATTCAACTGCTGCAACAAACTGCCAAGGAGAGCATTCATATCCATTACATTGCGGTATCTTCCAGTATCAAGGTACTTATTGATCTTCATATAAGCTTTAACTTGTTTTTTCCACAATCTATTATCTTCATGATATATCTCATCTGAAACCTTAGGCACAAACCCTCTTTCTATTCTAGGAGGCACTGCATCAAGTCTATCAGGGAATGGTTTAAGTTGACCTCCAGCAACCTCTCCTGGGCTATTCACATCAGGAAAAGGAGTTTACGCAAACCCCCATCTACTTGTACCTAATGCCACAAGACGGTGAAAATTATTGAGGATATAGACACAAGACAAAGATGATATTCTCTATAAACAGCAAAGATAAAAGGAGATCTCTTGGTCCGTGATGCTCAAAAATTAGGAGCACATGGATGTCCGATGGATAACACAATGATTATAAATACTTTTGCAAGCATTGCCATTTGGCCACTAGATAAGCACTAGAAATATTAGTTTTATTTATCAAATACTACGATGTTGATGATTTGGTGGCATACAGTTCAAACCAAATGGAGAAGATCAATGCACAAAAAGCCTTTTGATGTAGCCATCCTCTCAATGTGCCCGTATGAACACACAAAATAAGTAAAAAAGGAAAAATCATTGGGCATGTGTAAGTAGCCATGAACCCATGAGTCACCAAAGGAAGTTTAGATGATTGTAGATAAAGAGTATATTAAAAATTCTCAGATTCAATCGCGCTATAAAAATATTGCAGTAAGATAAATTTCTCAAATAGATTGTAGGTAAACTATTTTAACCACTTACTAGAAAAGTTTTGATGTTTGTGTAATGAGCGAGAAGAAAATCATACCAGACATCATCTATATTTTTTGATTCACAGGGGCTGAGTCGGGACTCATCTTGATTCCCAGGGCAAGATTGAGCATTTATTCTCTTCCTCTATATACCAATTCCACATTTTTCAGAGACCTTTTCCCAGCAGAGATGTGATGCAATTTCTTCAACCTTTCTTTGCTCCACCTCAAGATCCCCCTTAGTACGCTGCCATGCCTTGTAGTTAGGCCTCCAATTAACTGGAGGGCCTGAAAGCACCCAATAGCCACCAGGTCTGAGGACCCAATCCACCTCCATCATGTACATTTTGTCTGCAAATACAAAATTTCAGCGAGGATTTGAGTTCAAGCAAAAATTTCAATACACATTTATAGATACTGAAATTCCACTCATTTCACAGTGTAACTATAACTAATGCTCCTAAAGGAACTTAAAAAAGTAATTGTACGGTTTCTTTCTAGCAATGGACAGAAAAAGAAAATGCACAGACTAACTCTCACCATTTGATCTCCTTTGAATCAAGCACCTTGAATAGTGGATCATATCAAAGGCCCTCGATGGGTATGGTAGCTGTATGGTATAAAGAACACCAATAACCACTGGAACTCCTCTTTCCAAAGCAAATTGCACTTGCGCTTCGTGTGAGTCTCTTGGTTCGAATGACATTGTGAGCACATTCCTCTTGAGCAAGTAGGCACCCTAGCTTGCAACGTAAAAGAGATTTCATGTCCAATGCATACAAAATAAATGACCAACTAAAGAAGAACCAATGTTTCAGCAAATATTGCTCACGCAGAGACTATTTATGAAAGATTCAATCGAAAGAAAACACCAAAGAAGGCAGAATGGGTAACAAGCAAAGAAGGGAAAGAAGAGACGCATGACATACCCCACAACCAGTGTCCAGGGCAGTCCTAACAGTTCCATTGGCAATTGGGATGATAGATGCAACCTCATCAATATATTTATTTGCTCCTTGAGCAAACTGCGTTCCACCCCTAGAAATCCGAACACATTACCCTCATAATGAACCCAATTCTGAACTGCCTTCTCAATAGTCAAACTTTTGTATGGGACATTTGCATAGGGAACATAGGCATGACTTGGGCTGAAGGAATGGAGCAACATAACCCTTAGGTTATTGAATAAGGCAATATAACTTTTCTTTGTCATGAGGGCAGTGTCTTTCCCTGTAATTCATATTTACTAGAAAAGTTATTATGTCTCGAACCCAAAATCTCTAGTTTCAGAAACATAATAATGTAGTATATTTATGAGGCCAAAATCTCACAAACATAAAAGGTCAAATTATTAAATTTTTATATATAACAATTTACAAAAATTACATTTATAATCCCCAAAAATAAATCTCAATAACATCACTAAATTTTTTCATATTATCTTACTATAATTCGACACAATTTTTAAGTATTAAAATAAATAAATTCAATTTGAATTCTCATATCACTCTATAATTTAGATGATACTCAAGAATTTATATAGTCAAATCTATAAGAGAATGAGTAATCTCATGTTAAGACAATTTTTCATATACATATTATATAAAATTTCAGGAATTAGTTCTAAGTAGAATCAAATTCATTAAAGATTCAAACAAATATTACAAATATAATTCTATCAAAGTTTAATAAGAACAAAGGGTTAAAATTCATGAAATAATAATTTATTCAGATAATTATAAGTCAAGATCAAAAATAAAGTTACAAGTGTTTAAGACAACTTATATATACACACACACACACACATACATATATAGTTTCAAAATTTAGTTCAAGCAAAATTGAATTCCTTTTAAACTATAAATAAATGCTATAATGATAAAATATCTAAAATTAATAATAATAATATTCACAAAATCATCAGCAAGATCACATTCAAAAAATTACAAATCAAATCAGACAAGTAATGACTAGTGTCTTCATAACAAGTGATGAATACACACACAATGGATGACCCAAATCATACACAAGTGGACACACTTAGAATTAGTGCCCGTAACAGCAATTAGAAATTTTTCATAAAATTGGTCTTATAAGGAATATACCGTTACTCTACTACTCGCAAATGATAGCAAAATTGATTTCTAATAGAAATACAAGTATATGTTGACATGGTCATTTAACTTCAATGGTAGGATCAAACAGAAATCAAGTGGCTATTTAGCCTCAATCGGGGTAAGATAAGAATCAAGTAGAAAACAAGACAATAAAACATAAAAATATTATACCATAATCTAATAATATTTACAAATTAGGAAGTTCTTACATATAAATACTTACATAGTTTTTAAGTTTAATACAAGAATTCAAATAAAAGATAAATAACCTTTTTATAAATTCATATGCATAATTTAAATATAACATAAATATAAGACAAAAATATAATTCTTTCGAAATATCTTCCAGTTATCAAGAAGTATTTAAAAGTATATATAGTATATAATTACAATTTATACTTATCAAAAGATATGAATTCACTAAAATATGTTGCTAACTTTATATTATTGAGAGTCATTCATTCTCTCCCCTGAGAGATAATCATGATAAGCATAAAAAAACTAACTCAAGTGTTCTCGTTCGAGCCTAAAGCATAAAATGAATATAACCATAACTACCAATATCAAACAACATGATTCCTAACACATGAATTCAAATATAACTTTTAGTTAGCCTTTTTGACCTTAATACAAACTAAAAGTATTACCAACAATTTAATCGAAAACACATATCATGATAGCTTTATCTTAAATTCATATTCAACATGTGAACTACTTGTAATAATTCCAAAATGAAGACTTATAATATATATCTATTATATCTTGATATTAAGACCAATAAACACATGTCACAATAGGCCTAATTTGGTCTCACGTCTAATGCCACAATTATCTTAAGATTGAAACTCTTAACATATATAACTGACCTCCAAATCATGTATATGAACTTCTGTGATTCCATAATGAAATTCTAATTTAGATAGAAACTTGGCACAATAATTTTTTATCTCATTAACGACATTTCAAATCATGTCTGAAAATCATGGTTTCAAGATATCACATGAATCATGCTAAATTTTAATTAAGATTATAAAAATCAGAAGCAAAAAAAGAGGAGAGGATATTTAGGACCTAGTGATATGCGTGGTTTTGGGTTTTTTTTTTTGGG